>OZ026620.1:72803099-73010599 GCA_964020975.1 Hermodice carunculata | reverse complement strand
CCAACAACAAACAATCCTGGAAAGCAAGAAAAAAAAAATCAAGTATTCACTTATGTGAATTTTGCCACAAGAATTTAAATTTTGGATGAAGTATAAAAAAGTTGATTCCTCCTCAAAAACTGAAAAATTAGGATAGGATAAAAAATGCATAATTGACGAACATGCTGTGTATGTCAGAAGAAAAGGCATATCGCTATGATATTGCTGGAGGTCTATCCTGTTTTACCCCGTGTACAGTTTTGTGAAGCTGATATAGCGTGACTGCCACCGTGAGCCAATTTCTTGCCACTATACAATAAAAGTGGGTTTCACTAGCTATTAAAAGAGAATAAGAACGTTACTATACTTATGCACCGAGTATTGTCAGAAATTTGCACTGCTTCTGTTATGCTCTGTCGTCCGCTGATACAATTTTATGGAGCTGGCAGCAATATGTGGGCAATGGACTGTTTTAAATGGGCAGGAGATCTGAGCTGCATGGAACACGTTTGCCCCTGCAGAGAAGGTGAGAGGAAAAAAGTCCCTGCTCATATTGGTTTTTGTAGTTTGCAAATTGTAAATGTTATATTTTATATGCTGAAGACATGCAATCTGAATTTGGCTGGAAAAGTGTCCATCAGCATATTCCAATCGATCCTCTCTCCACAGCCTCCTAGCTCCTCCCTATGGGTCCTTAACCACCAATATGTATGTAATGATTGGTGTTCACCGCAGCAAACAGTTTGGGGCCTACTTTCATGCTGGTGAATTATTCGTAGCAAATATTCGACAAACTCAAACAAAAATTACATCCTGTACATACAATGATGGAGCATTTCAAAGCTTGTAAATACCAAACTTCAAACATTATAGGTGACATTTTTAACTGGCAAACTCAAACATGATAAGGAAGACATTCACAACTTGAGGACTGATATTTTATGATCTGGCAGCAGTGCCAACATTAAGTTTTGGTGAGAAGATTTTTTGTATTCTGTTGTCCCTGATATGCAAAATTAGATGCAGAACAAATGAAATCCTGAGAAAAAAATTAGCAGATATACACCACTTATCCTGCAAAAAGTAAAGGGTTATTCATAATTTTCAACATGTCCGATCTTCCACACGTAGTACTATTATGTGTTATCCTGTCGCTGCCCCTTCATTCAGTACTAAGTGATTTTGTCCTCAATACTGTTCAACATTTTCCACAGTTTGTGAAAATGGAATATTGAATTTCAAACCGCAACCCCTTGTGGATTAAATCATGTATATACGTGGACCTCTACCTAACAGAAAAAATACCTTACACATGTAAGATCACTTTGCTATTAGCTGGTGCATTTATAATTATTATAATCGATGCACTTTCCTTAAACATATACTTGGCGTTACATATATATATATACGTGTGTGTGTGTGTGTGTGTGTGTGTGTGTGTGTGTGTGTGTGTGTGTGTGTTTTGTGTGTGTGTGTGTGTGTGTGTGTGCATTCAGATATATCCATAAATGACCAATGACACCAGTTTAGATTCTTACCCACGTAACTGTAACTTACACTTTGTTATTGGCTGGTGCATTTTGTCATTATAATCAATGTACATTACATGAACATAAACTTGCTGTTACATTTATATATATATATATATATATATATATATATATATATATATATATATATATATATATATATATATATATATATGTGTGTGTGTGTGTGTGTGTGTGTGTGTGTGTGTGTATGTGTGTGTGTGTGTGTGTGTGTGTGTGTGTGTGTGTGTTTGTTTGTTTGTTTATGTGCGTCTGTGTCTTTAGATGAATCCAGATATGACAGATGAACCCAGTTTAGATTTATACCCAGGTAACTGTGTTAGGATATGTTTTTTGTTCTGCTTGGTGAGCTATGTAAATAAGAATACATCAGGCTCCTGCACCTGAAAGATAAAATATTACTGGTGTATGACGATAAAAGCAAGCTTTCATGTATGTCAAAGATGAGCTGAACAGCTGACGGTCTCTACATAAGAACATAGCATGTCGCTCCATGCATTCTTTTAAAATAATAGCAATGTCTGTGCAGATGGTCAGAAATAAAAAATTACAAAGCTGTCAAAGCAAATTATGTTGTTGCTTGCTTCACAGCATACAGTGTGGAATATATTGTACTTGAAAGGTCCCGGGTCTCAGCACAAAGGCAACTATTTTTCCTCTATTGTATACCGATATATTATACTTTGAAAATCTATGTTGGAATGATCAGGCTGGCTACTTCCTTTAAACTGTATATGCTCAAACTAAACAGGAGATACTTAAAATGCATGCTATGAATTCCGTCATTATTTTATATATACTCAAAAGTACTTACGTTACAGGTTTTTCTCCTCTCAAAATAATATCTATGACGCCTTCTTTCTACACTTATAAATTATAAGTGTCGTTAGATCACGTTAGTTTATCTTCAATACAGCCATACGATAGCTTTTGACATGCCACACACACACACACATATATATGTATATATATATATATATATATATATATATATATATATATATATATATATATATATATATATATATATATATATATATATATATATATATATATATATATATATATATATATACATATGTGTGTGTGTGTGTGTGTGTGTGTAAATATTCAATGGCCTACTCTCAAATATTGATCATAAAAACAGAGACCAAAGTATATCATAATCATGTCTTAGGCACTCTTTTGGCTATCCGGTAAATATAGTTTTTGGAAGCTTTTTTGAACGAGATAAACCTCATAAGGCACCCTGATACGAACGATTTGCAATACATGTGATTGGTTGGATGAGGTCATGTGACAAATCAATACATCACGGTTAAAAATGAACGATGATGGCAAGCAGGCAAATATGCTGTGTGCTACGTGAAGTTTGAAGTAGTTCGTGTTCTCTTTGTAATATATTTACGGGGCAGATGTTTATTAATTGCAGGGTTTATACTCCAATTATGGCAGTACTTTGCAGAGTTCATTATGAGTGTTGAGCTAGGGGAATCGGATGCAATGGTATGGGTAGGCCCACTTTATATTCTAGGCCTTGTACTTTCACGTACTGCTGACTTATACCGGTTCAGTGGCTGTGGTTATCTTGAGGATTATTCACCAAGTGTGTCTATGCAGGCCCTAGCATTGATTGGTCATTAAATGTTTGAGGATCACTGGGGTAATGATTGTGGAGTGGTGGCATGATGAGGTTTTTAACTTTGGTACATTTGGTTGTCACAGCGCCGGTGGCAAGTGCAAATAGGGAGTACAGATGTACTTGAATTACCGAGCTATCTATTATCAACCATGGTAACTACCATAGGAACGCTGAACCAAAAGTAATTAAAGCATGTATTTTCGTAAACGATATTTTGTAAACATTTGCTGTAATTGCTTTATTAAATGAACTAAACATCCATGTACTTCTTTACAATTTATGAATGACGATGGAAGGGAATCCGGGGACTCATATGGGGTGGTAATTCAGTGGGGTTAGGTGCAACAAAAACAAGCGTCATCGTAATATATCAGATGTTATGTCACGGGAAACAAAGCATTTAATCACAGTAGCTTCCTTTTGACACCTTCTACTATACTGTAATAAAAGATATGGCTGTGAGTTATTTGCTGGTGTCTTTAGCGAGTCACAGTGTTTAAAACACAGCGTGAACGGCATTCTTTTTGCTACCGATTTAACGTGCTTGAATTGTAACTAAAAATCACACGTACTTACAGACTTTAGCCCCCTAAGGCGTTTTACAGGCAGTTACAAGCTTGATCAGAACTCTCTTGGTCACCCGCACATTCACTGTCATTGGATGAAGCACTAGGATTTTTTAGCAACCCCACATTTCGACCCACCACAACCACCCGATCAAATCATAAACAATACTGTGTTAAATCTTACTATTTCATACATTCCGTCTGTGTTATTTGGTCCTCTGGTGTTATTTTGGTCAACATTACAGAAGGGGGCTGTGCTTATATACGTTGCCATTTACACGGTATATCATACAATTTGAGGCTAAGTTTACGTTTGGCAATATTTTGGCTTAGATGAAGATCAAATGGTAACCTGGTGCGACTCTAAAGGTAATAGCGACATTACCATTGTCCAATGCAGCATTGGAGAGGATGCACGACAGAAGTGTGTACCCTTTCAGTATCGCAAAGGACAGAGCCTCATTGCCGCCATACTGACCTCCTGAAAGCTCTTTAATGAAATGAGTTTTAGACGGTGGTAGTTGTTTTATTCTCATTCAATTAGAGACAAGAGAGTACCAACGCTTATTAGGTTAAATGTGGTACCAGATGATGCCCCATCGCCACTCAAACATGGAATTTGCACCCCATCCCTTCCCCAACACACATTTACACCAATAGGTAACAGCGTTTGTTCATGCTAACCTTAAGTACTATAAATCAGGTGCAGGCCCAAATGTCATCACCCAAGATTCTATGCACGGCGCAGATCCCAAGCTAAGGTTGTCATGTGCCACAATCTTTATTTTATCTCTCGTCTCCTTGCAAGATTTTGTGGTACATTAACTGTAAAACACTGTGTCAAATTACACTCATCACACCGGGAGATGGGGAATTAACCTACCAGGCCATATTATTATGACATATTTGGCACTCACTCACACTTGCCACCATTTAACCAGTTTTTGGATTGCAAACTAGGTGCAGTTTGTGAGTGTGTTTCCCTTTTTTCAGCTAGATGATGTCGAAGGCTCATGGTTGGATATTCGCCCTTCCGTGGTCACAAAGCACATATCTTGTTAGGGATACACCTGAGCTTAGAATAAGACTCTATCACACAATATCGTACAGTTTTACTTGCACGAGCATGTTGAAATATCTATAGGCTTTTTTGTTTTTGGTCCGAGAGACAAAGTCCAACGACTCTTCCAGACAGAAAGCTCAGAAACGTGACACTTGGACGGCCCTGGTCTTCTCCTTGCACTGCACGAGCTTCAAGCAAATCATGGGAAATCTGTTCAACTGTCTCATACATGAGTTAAGAGCATGAAGTTCCAAGTACTGTATTTGAAAAGCAGGGATTTGGGTTAAAAGGTTGGGAAAACAGACCATGTGATAGGAAAAGTCCATTAGGTGTCCATATCATAGTGCAAAATCAGTCCTAGTCAAAATTCGTCCAAATCTTGACAAGTCAATCAACATGAACATCAACAGCCATAACGGCGACACTTGAATATCCACACCGTAATGCATAATCCACTGCATACTCAAAGATAACAAGTTGTCATATTGACATGAAAATAATGAAGGTCTTAAAAATAGAAGCAGCTGCAGTTTGCAACAATGTCAGAGAGAGTGCAGCAAAATCCGACAATTGAAAAACCATCCATGTTTTAAAGCCACGAGTCTTCTTTGGTTATGAAGTCAGGTCTTTCAAATATAGATTAATAGGCAAAAGATTGGCCAGTGACTTTCAATACCCTATGAATACTGATTGAGTGCTGCTTCCGCTGAAAGTACATCTATCAAACTATTCCTCCCTTATTTTCAAGGGGCATTCCCTTTGTGATGTAAATAATCATAAACACCTGGGTGTTATTTTACATTCAGATTTAAGATGGACTAATGCTGATTAAATTTTAGCCAAAACCATCAAGTTGATTAATGTCATGAAATGACTGAAAATATACACTCAACAGGCAAACTCAGGAAACAATTTTCACACCCTTAAATATACAGTAGCCCAGTTATGAGTGAATGCAATGCATCTCAGGAGGAAAAATAAGAAGCATCCAATTAAATGGTGATTGTTCTTTAACCACGGTACAGCACAAATAATGTCCATCTTTATGAAGAACTAATATGCCACACCTTATTCTCAAAAAGAGACTTTCCATAACTGTGCTTGATGTACCAGCTCATAAACAAATTCGCGCCGGACAATATATGCTCCATTCTTTTTGGTGGTTCAAATACAAATAATTTTAATGCACAGCAACAATTCAACTTACCCCATTTAAGAGCTCGTACAGATCTATTTGATAAATCTTTCTTCCCATCTACAATTAAACTGTACAACGATTTGCCAACAGATGTTTGGAACTCTGAATCAACTTTAAGTTTTAGTCCAGATTACGTTAATTGTTTGCTAGAGATTTAAAATCTTGGGTATTAGTTTTGGGCAGCCAAATTTTATATATTCAAGAAACACACTTGCAGTTGGGTGCCAGCCAATTAAATTCCTATTCCACCCGCTCCCCCCCCCCCCCCGCCAAAAAAAAGGACATCCTAAACATGCCTATTTCTGTGCTTTTGTGGTGCAGCTATTGAAGACACTTGGCATTATTTCTTCGTTTGTCCTCTTTATAGTGCCCCACGGTCTGTGTATGTGTGTGTGTGTATGTGTGTGTGTGTGTGGGTGTGTGTGTGTGTGCATGTGAGTTTCTCTGTCTTGTTTCCTTTTGTCCTGTATTTTATCTTGTTCCGCCAGAGGGATTTGAATATGGCATAGGCCCTTTTCCCAATTGCCAATTTCATCAGTGCAAATACAAATTGGCGTCATAATCGGAAATAAAATATATTTATACCAAAAGCCACCATTCATCAAACAAGGAAGCTCAAAATTCAGGAGTTTGAGGCACACATAAGAACTACCTAATTATATTTTAATATATATGTAAACGAATATGAACTGCAGGATGAAAGAAAAGATTTGTCTTGACTTCAGGCAAATACCGACAAAGGTTAGAAGTAGTTTAAATCGATTTAATGCTGGCAACTCTCAACTTTTCTTGTTCATGCATCGATGCTGCAGTTGTTAGGTTTACATGTTTCCTGCATAATTTATAAAACATCTTAAATCCAACTGATAGCTTTGTTCTAAATTTTCGTTTATGGGTACATTTGTGAAATATATTCTCAAAAGTATTTATTACTGATGCGTTATAGGTCATCAATACACGTAGTTGTCAACTTAAAAGATTCACCATGAAGTGTATACACTTTGGATATCCTCACCAGAAACTTACACTCTCAGTAAATATACACGGCTAAACGAGGTCCACATTTTGTACCATTGGAATGCCAGTTATCTCTGTCTAAAGATGGAATCTCCACAATTGACACATATCTTATCAATCAAAAGGTTCAACAATTAAACAAACGGATCATGTTCTAATACAGACTGGTTATCCCTTACATCACTAGCAAAAATGCGCAAGTTTTAAAGATTTGATAATTTTCTGAAAATTATTTTTTCATATGTTATAGATACCAGAGACCTGGTGCTATCTTTCAAATTGAAATGAAGAATAGTTGTGTATTAAGTGTAGAAGTCACAAATTAAAATCTGTTTGAAAGGTTAATGGCTCTCTGTATAATTCAACTGCTGTAACTACATCATCAAAACAGAAAAAAATCTCATACATGTTAATACCGGAAGGAACTGTTATCTGACCACAGTAATGAAGCCAAAATCCTTGTACCGTCTTCGAGCCTTTAGACTAAACACTGATAATTCGTCAGTAGAGCAACATTTGCAATCCGCTATGCATGGCACCTTTCGCAGTCTTGAAGCTGAGTAAAGGTTGGGTAAATGGACATGTACATCAGAAAATTTAAGCCGAAATGAAAATAAAATTAGTTTATGTGTGAAAGTGATCATATCAAAGGAATCATTCCTTTTCTTATATGCCGGAGAAGAGGCCTTTGTCAACGTAACAGCCCTATTTCTTCAATGAGAACATTAAAATAAAATTCTGTGTTCATAATATTAACATTATACATCTCTTGCACGTATATCACAACTTTTGGTTTTGTCAGAACAAGATCTGGTGTTTGCTTGTTTTGTGTCATTTGCTTCTTATTCTGTTTATAATAAAATTCCTTGTTTCACTTATCAGCACATCTAAGACGGAACTATCAAACGTAGCCTTCTTTGTCAATCTTCTAGCATATCCATAAACAACCTTCATAAAAGTGGTGAAAACCAAATGAGAGTCATTCAGTACCTAATGTTAGAATTTGTTCATTTGTCACTTCTTCATACTTATTTCCTCTTTTTTTTTCTTAAGTGTGACAAATGATAAACACGAAGGCCAATTATGGAATCATTATTGCCAAATATACATCTTGCAAAGCGGTGCATATGTCGCAAAAATCAATAAAATAAATGCATATGTATATACATATTGTATTACATTATAATATATCACATCAATAATATCACATCATATGGTTCATAAGCCCTGCTATGTCCAATTCGTGAATGGAATTGTTTTTTTGTGCAATTATAACACATCCTTATACACCAAGGAGGTGCGAGTCAACCATGGCTCCCTTACCAGACCATTTTTTTTTTTTTTTTGCATCTAGTCAGCTAGCAAATTATGTAATTGTCATTAAAAAAGCTGTGGTTTAGGTTTTGGGTGAACTACAGAAACGCATATTATAAATGTCCAATGTATATCAAAACATGTTTATGTATCTGTTTAATCTGTGTGTACCATGCATTATACAGGTATTGAAGGAAATGCCATTCCACTGCATGTAACTAAATATATAACTTGCACATACAACTCCATTGTTGTAGTACGTTTGAATGGCACACTTGGAGTCACTTAGAGTTTTTTGCAGCAGAAGAATAAACATCGTATCCTTACATGACTCCAAGTCAAGAGCAGATGACAGATCTTCCAATACGAAGTTTTACACAGTGAGGTGGAATTACAACGTATTGAAACGTATCAGGAATTATAAGACATCTTGCGTTCCAATGTTTTGGAATCAATAGACATAAGGTATCAACTGTATACTTTTATTTTTGCCAATTTACTGTAATAAAAAGGACAAAATTAATTTAATCATGGAATAAACGTCATAAATACAAAAAGAGATGAGTTTAACTTTGAAGTAGATAACTATCCTTTCCCTGACAGTAATATTTTGGAAGCTGTTGGATATAATACATTTTAGTCACAAAATTTGAGTGTTGATCATATTTGTTCTAATTTGAAGACTCTAGAATCCAAATTTATTCACAGTAAACTTGAGTCTAGAGGATTTACAGATGTGCTTTTCATCAAATGTTTCTTTATTTTTTTCCGTAAATATCCAAAGATGGTTGGAATGTTTTGCTTCAATAAATTCAGAAATTTTAGACTTGCCTGTCTTGCTACAAAATGTTATCTTTTGGCATCATTCCGTTTTAATTTTCCCCTTTAAGATAGTTTAGGCTAGCTTGTTTTCTGTTAGTTTAAACCCCCTGGGGCTTCGGGTATTGTACAGTGACGTACGGCAATTAGAAGCTTGTCCAAATGTACTCAACATTTAGTTAAGAAAAAATATATTTTGATTGCATTTTCTTTACTGAAAATCTAATGATTTTCATTCTTTTTCTACCCGTTACTTAATGATTTAAATTTAACCTGGCTCAATTTAAGTAAGTTTTCATATGGCTACAAAATTATCAAGCAATGCTAGATATATTGAAGACACTGCTTGTATAAATGAAATTTCTGTTAAATGCTAAATAAATTTAACAAAAAGATATGCCTTTGAAAGGTAACAATTCAGAGGGTTTCAGAGATATGTTTGGAGGCGTGGACATTCAGGTCACTAACGACAGGTTTTGCATTAAGGTGTTTCACCAAATGGATGAGTTTAACTTTGAAGTAGTTAAATATCCTTTCTCTTGCAGTGATTTTTCGGAAGCTTTTGGATAAATTACATCTTTATAACAAATTTTGAAATCTGGTCGTATTTGTTCTGTATTTCGAGACTTTGCATCTAGAACCAAATTTATTTACACAAACTTGAGTCAAGAAGATTCAAAGATGTACTATAAATCACATATTTCTACAAATTTTGCTGTAAATATCCGGAGATGTTGTTATGGTAAATATCCACAGATTGTAAAAAAAAGTTAGGCTTTATTGATTTCAGAGATTTTAGACTTGCCTGTTTTGCTTTCACGTTTTATCTTTTGACAACAGTAGGTTTTAGTATTAACCTTTCAGAAACTTTAGGCTTGCATGTTTCCCATCAGGTTAACATCCCCTTCCTCCCCTAATCAGTAGCAAGCAGCACCCAACGACAGTTACAAGCTGGCATAATTTTACTAAATTTCTGGTTCAAGAGTTACTTTTTGACGACATTTTCTTAACATAAAGGCTAATGCATTATTCTTTTCTGATATGCCTAAGAACACATTACTCAATGTCAAAAAGAAGTACTCACATTTGACAATATTTACTCAAATGTCACAAATGTGATCCACTGTATTGAAACATTAACTCAGGGTTGGCAGCGAAATAAAACTTTATTATGTGTAGACGTCCAGAATGAGGAGTTAGTGTAATCATGGAGTTTGTTTTACATTTCTAGTGCAGGATGTCCATTGTTACAGTACTTGTTCGGATTTCCCGCAGATAGTACAGGTGGTCTCGCTGAAACTGTTTATTTTTATAAACCTTGGAACTGAATATAACACCCCAGTTTGTTTGTACTTCAGTTATACACTAACAGGTGGTTTAACGAAGGTCAGCTGCCCAGCTAGACAGGGCACATACTGGTTCAGGGGTATGTCAAATTATTCTCATTTGAACTTGTACTGTACAAATAATAATTATGTTTGGTTTGGCATGTATTCTTTATTGAAACTGAAGCTCTGCATTTATAAGCAAAGCTTCACTAATTTAGCTAATGCATCATTTGACAGGTTCATATATTTTTTCTTTTGTATGTGGGTTGCCTTTTCTGAATATTTAGCTGCGACAAGGAGCCACTACTCAGAGAGACATCTGCGGGCACAGGCTTTAAAACATGTTCTGAATAGTTACCTGCTAAAGACCATCTAACTTATTTGGGCAAATACAGACTATCTCAAAATTCTATGGAAGAAGGTGTGCAATATGAACAATGATACTTCCATACTCATATAGGTTAGACGGCTACAGGTTAGCTTTTCAAGGAGTGTAAAGAGGTCTGACCACAGAGTATGGTAATGACTATCAAGAAGTAGTTCTGGATGAAAAAACACAAATAGAATATCAGTACTATATTTCAGTGGGTTTATCCAATAGTTAAGCGGACAATTGTTAATCATATTGAAACTGTGTGCTGGTTTCCTTAATTTGCCACAATAACAATTAGTCAAATTCTTCTGATAAACGAATAAGGGAAAGAAATGTTAACTCTGCAAGAGGTTAACACATTATCAGCTAAAGGCTCCATTACAAATGTAATGTTGTACTATCATCTTGTCGAAGAGTCACGTCACCCATGAATTAATAATTAAGGCTTTCGACGTCCTGTTTATTAATTTTAACAGGTCAGATGCAGAATGCCCATTATCAACCTCCACTGTAACTATGGGCCATACGACAAAGGCCAAAGCACAACATAGCCAAGGAAATATTTATTAAATTGTTCCACAAAACATTACCGTATTCATAAATTTCAACTCAATAATGAGAGCAAAGTTACCCAGAGCAAAAGCTGTTATTCATCGAGAGTGAATGTCAACATTCACCCTGCAATACTAATATAAAGACAGTGGAGCATATTAAAGAATTAATAAAACAAATTCATATGGTGTTATATTGCATTAATGAAGGGGATTCAGATTAGAATCAAAGAGATATATGTGTCTGAATTATGCAAATTTGAAATGCTTGGGATTCTGAATTGTAACGAGACTCCTTATTTAAAATTTTATGAATTAAGAGTTTTCAAACATACATTTTAATTTCTGGCGCATTGCCGGATTCTTTTAGCTCTTTGATCAGGTCTGACTCCACAAGTACTGCATAGGCCGATAATGTACATATGCACACTTTGAAATTTTATATAGGCTAAAAACCTTCATGATATTATAACACAAAACTAATTCATCAATATGTAGAATATTATAATATTTTCACTACACTTTTTTTTTTAAAGACAAACATTAAGTAAGACTAAATTATGTGAATGCGCTTAGTGTCGCAAGTATTAATTTCCACAGTTTGCATCTCATGGATTGTACTGATGTTTTATTTCACTATGTTGATGTTATCTCCTTTTATAGCAATGCTAGAATGCTGTTGCCTGTACTTACATTTTAATGGGTTTGTGCCAATTAAAAGGCAAAGCAATGCAGAAAAAAATAATCAGCTCACGGTACAGGAAAAAATTACATGTAATAATGTATACTAGATGTACCATATATGAAAATTTAACTTCTGGAAACGTATACATTCTATTTTGATCCGGCGATAGACTAAAAAATCATGGTGACAAATTTATAAGTTCGTGCACAAGCACTGCATGTTCAGGATTTGTGCCGAACGCTTACTCTTGCAGCAGATGCAGTCCTTATCCTTTTCTCTCCCAAAGATCAATAAAAACATGAAGTATTTCTTTCCATAAAGATGTGTGATTGTCACTTCACCAAAATTCATCTTCCTCCTGCAAATGCATCAAGGGAAGTAATAAATTTGCAAGGGGTTTGTTCAAAGTAAAAATAACCCAATAAACTCTACAAGCTGATTCTATTGACTCCCTTATACATATTGTGGAGGTTTGTTGTAAATAATTTTAATGCAAAAAGAATCCTTTGTGTTAAAAAAAAATCTTTGTTTATCCTAAAAGAATCCATGCTGTTCACAGAACCCAAAATAATTGGAAAGTCAATTCACCAATGGAATTTTCTGACTTGAGCACAAAAACAGCATATGCAACAAACATGTTGCTAGGTTTTCTTCAGAGATTATGCTTATGCGCCTGCAGTGCTGTCCATTTCTGTCTTACTTCCATTCACTTGGTTGCATTTGTTTTAGCGTCATATACAATATCCTGCAATTTAGTCATTGTTTTACCTAAAATTGCAGGATTCTGATAAGGCATTGAAAAGGTTGTCATTCCCCACAATTAACTACAGCGAGGTCTATATGGATCAGCTCTTGAGATGATACACAGCTCCAGCAGGCACACAATAACAAACTCACGGCATGTCCGCACTACATTCTTTGTCTGCCTACGTCCATATATTCCTATTTGACATCTTGCACAGATACGACGACCATGGATATATTTAGTCAGGTCTTAAAGCAGGATGTACTTAATGTGAGGGATTCAGAAAGACTCCGAAGGTATAAAGTGGCCCATCAGACGTACAGAAAAAATAGATTGTGATGTTCATGATATGTGTGATTGATAATTTTTGGCAAATTACAAACCTTGGTTTAATGAAATACACTGTTTTCCTCCAACAATGACACTATTCACATCATATCACACTGAAGGAACATGATATACTTGTGCTCAAACATGGCGGCTGACATAGGTCTACATGTACACAAACCATAGACCCACCATCTTCATCCCTTATTTTTTGTTGATACAGGTATTTTAACGAGAAGGCTACCTGCATGCCTAAGATCATTATGCTCAACTCTACAAATTGAAAAAAAAAGACATTTACATAGTTACATGTAAACTTTTGTAATGTATTAAAAAACGCGGGTATCAGCCTATGAGGTCCAATTTTGCTGTCTTAGTGCATGGGGTAGCAGTTTCGTACTTGACGATAATGCTGCAATTTTGCTTATGCTGCGTCTCTCTGAAATAGTATCTGAGTGATTAAGCCCACTAAAGTAAAACTCCTAAAAATCACCAATCACTAAAACCTGATAAAATGGAACAAACTCAGGATAGGCTCAACCTTGGTACATCATCGACAATTTTCAAGGGTATCCCATCGACGGTATTCATGGTATTGGAGAGGAAGTCAAAAATGTGTATTCCCATTACAATCAAATTGACAGGCCAACCAGTCGTAAGTTGTCTTTTAAGCCCTGGTGATGAACAATTCAGCTCAGCTAAAATACCTAGACTGTGTATGCCGCCCTTTGGCTTTACAGGAGCTAGCAGTAATTATTGACACATTCATGATGATAAAACCAAGAAAATTAGAAATTTTATTTACTTTACAGAATATTAATTTTCAAAAAAGGGTTTGCCGTTAGTCTAATTTCAGATTGTATAAAAAGCCATCTTGCTACAGAACACGTCCATGATGATTAACAGCAGAATACAGCAATGCCCAGTTTGCCACCTACTGTACTTCATTTGTACAACACAACCTTGATTTATTATATAATTGAATGCATAACCCTAAATTAAGCAGCCAATAGGGGGGATTACTTTGTGTCACGATACACGTATAAGCGCCATTGAGGTGGTTCTAAAGGGCATCAGTGTACAATGTAGTGGATCAATTCGGCTGTCGTGTTGACCTGCTATATATTCAAATACATTTTGGATCCTCTTCAGGAATGGCTGACACTCTCAGTTCAGGAATCCTTCAACCCCAGTGCTGAATTATTTTATCTAAGAAATTACATACTATAATCATCACCATTATAATTATGATTATCATCATCATCCATTCATTATTTAATTCATATATCTATTCACCCCTTATTCCCAGAGCTCGTGACATTGTAGCGTATATCTTGCAAGATTAAGGACTGTTAAGACACAGAAACCTTTGCATGGCCGATTTTGAGATTTTAACGTTTTTTACAAGATGAATGTCCTTTTTATTAGTCGTCAAAATTTCAAGCTTTTAACTAAAGTAGAAATATGAGAAAAACGCCAAAAACCACACAGGTATGTGGACATCTAAACTTCCATGAGTCATTCTTTTGGTTTTCAGCTGCCAAACGGAACAATGCCGCCCGTCAATCATACTTAACAGCCTGTCACATGGCTGCAGGTAGCAACGGCCGATGGCAAAAGGAGAGTGGTATCTGGGCGGCAATGCGAAGTAAGGCAGCATGCCGAAAGTATGTTTGTGAGCAGGGAAAAGATGCAGACATGCTAACATATCATAGGCTTAATGGTTTACTTTATAGTTATCTTGCTTGTTTTGCGTTCAGATGAAGGGAGACTTTAAATGTTCAAGAGGAGCGGAAATCGTCAGACAATGTCCCTTCAAACTTCAAAGGCCGTGCCGAGATGGATTACCCCAGTGGTCCTCCACACGAAAGACAGGCGGGGAAAAAGCTGGCACCTTAATCAATAATACCTACGTACATAACAAAATTTTATCGAAACCCTGGGATGAGGAAAAAAAGTACAAATAAACACATCGTAATAAGCATAAACGTGAACGGCAGAGAAAACACACAAAACAGTGTTACAAAACTCAGGTTGGAAAGAGAAATGAAACTCATTGAGAAAATAACTGAAAAATAATGAAAAGCTAACTAAGTAAAGTGTACAGACAAGTCCAACAAGCTAACTACATAAAGTATACAGATAGGAGTAAATACAATAAAATACTATCTCTAAAAACGGGATGAAGAGGTAGGGGGCGGAAGACCAAACCCACCATCCGTGTACTGACCACGAGCGGCCGTAGGCCGCCCCACCGAAGCGAGGCAACGCAACTTTCGTTGCCAGGCTTGAGGTCACGAGGCCCGAAGGGCCGCCTCCATGACGTCACACTTTGAAACCAGACTGTCGCTGTCGCCGTTTGACAGATCGCTGAATAATGTTTTCCGTACTTCAAAGGCTCTTTTATTCATCTGATTGGCCAAGAATTGATTGACAACCTCCCCAAATGTTAAGGGCCGATGTTTACTACGTTTTGTATAAATATCAGCTCAACTTGAGCAAATGGTATTGTTTCACAGGCAAAGGATCAACATCAAAGGCCTTTGAAGCTTGTTTTCTGGGAAAGAATAATAGGACGAGAACCCCACCTAAGAATGGTTATTCCAAGAAAACGGCTGTGCCAAATTTAATCCGGTTAACGGCTTTCGATTCTTTGATGTCTGAACTGCAAAAACAATTCAGCTATTTTCTAAATCTTGCTTCGTTCTTTTTCTATGAAACGAAGAAAATGAACATCCTGAAAATGAAAGGGAAAATTGAAACGTCAAACTTTGAGGATGGATAACAGAAAAACGAAACAAAACATAAAAAATCGCAGGATGGTTTTTTTTTGTTGTCAATATGTCAGGATTAAGATGCAAGTGTAATTATGATTTTATCACAAATAATTAGTGACTTATATCGACATTTATGGGGTGGCTGCTTTGCGGACAACTTTCAATTGTTTATTCAACAATTTACATCACAGACACCCAAATATGGAACATATAAATTCTTTGGAGTATGACGAGTACACACATATATGATATGTTATCCTAACGCAAATACATTTTGAGCTAGGATTGACTAAAGTGGGATTTATTTTTGGTGTCTTACCTGTCCTTAACCATGTGTGTGTGTTTAACGATAACATAGCCAACCAATTACATAGTTTTGCCAGTCGTACATCATGTTTTCTGGCAATATTAACATTGGCAACTGTGTCGTTGACAGTTTACAGAACCAAAACCCACAAATTTATAATCCCTTCCAAAGCTGATGTCTCTGACTAATGTCTCGTTTCACAAACATACAACTTTTTGTTCAATTTATAATTCAGCTCTCTTCTGTACTGTTTATGTCGATATAGAATGACAATTATTCGTTCCTGCACAGTGTTTAGAGAGACTTGTATTGTACACTTTTGAGTTTATGTATAAAACACAACCATGCTACATAAATATAAATATTCAAAGATTAAGCCACGGAATTTTTACCCTTCAAGCAAAAGTGACCAAGGGATATTGCCGTAATAATGACGTCCCGTCTCTCCCCTTGTCCATTCAGAATTGATGTCAAAATGCTGGATTAATAATGGCAAATCTATGCTAACCGCATTTGATGTGTTGGGCACTCCTGTCTCTGCTCTGTTCACCCAAGCAAATCTGAAGCGCGAGTCTCTCTCAAAGAGTGGTACAGACATGGTGTCTACGACTAAGGTCAGGGTAATAAAAAAAAGTCTCTCACTGTCTCTCTCTCTCTCTCTCTCTCTCAATATATATATATACATATATATATATATATATATATATATATATATATATATGTATAGATGTATATATATATATATATATATATATATATATATATATATATATATATATGTATATATATATAGTTTGTTGCATGACCACTGTTCTTCACAGATTTCTTTTTCGTCATCATAAACAATTTCCAGACCTCTAATATTTAAGAGAAGTGGGGAAATGTATTAGTCTGTATATTTTGTGCAAATGCATCATCCTCGGAATCAATCAGGAAATATGAACAATAGGCATTGGACTCATGGACACACAATGTCGGAAAGGGCATTGGTGTTTTAAATCATTCCATCAAAGCTAACGCAACAGTTAACGCAACTTTCAAAAGTAAATTCCCCTTGTCAAAATATGAATTCACGATAAAAAGTAAGAAACTCTATGAACACTTGGAACATACAGAATGAAAATACACTCTTTGATATATATATATATATATATATATATATATATATATATATATATATATATATATATATATATATATATATATAACACAGAAGAGTACACTAATATTTTTAGTTTTTTGAATATATGTCAATTTTCACTTTCTCTCTAGTTATTAGGAGTAATAAAGGTATTTTCTTGTATCGCAAAATTAATGATATTAAGACCATTGAGAAAACTGAAAAGTGCGCTGTCCAAGGCAAATGTCCAAGCCAGTTGTGCTGAATGTTGTGTGTGTGTGTGTGTGTGTGTTGCTGCAGTATTGTCCCATTGCTTGTTCCGTCCATAAAGTTCCGAATTGATGCTGTTGACATTCAAAAGTCAAAACTGTAACTTTACAAGATAATCAGTTCAAGTAAATACCCGGATTAACCTGCGCATATAAGGTGAGTCAGATGCTATACAAATAACGGTGCTCAGTTCTTTCGTATTTACCATTATGCATTAAGAATATGTCCAGAGATTTATATACATTCAGGGATCGTTTTACCATGATTCTGCACATAACCATACAGACAGACGGCAAAGGAATTTTAGCTGAATTTTTTCTTAGTCTGATTAGACCATGGTACTGCACGTGGGAGCAAGTAAACTTCACGCTTCTTCATTATGGTGTCTCTCGGAAAATAGAACACCAATTAATGTAAAGAATGGACTTAAGTTTTAGGGAAAAACATACAGTTGGACAGGTTCATACAGTACATAATATTGATGATAAAATTAGATATGCCAAACATTCTGTCATCACAATGCAGGATATACCCAGGAATTGCCAAATCAAGCAAAATAGTATTTCTGAAAAGCTATTGGAATACCTTGGTTCACCTATGGCCTTGATAGTGCTCAATTACCTAAGTCTAATTTCAAAACATTTAAAGACGACTAAACGCAACTTGTTTAAACGGCCTTTTTGGCTGAGCACACGTTCATATCATTCAACAGTTTAATCGGGACTGTCATTCCACGGGTCTGAGAAGTGGTAATTCACGACCCTTCATCTTTTGCAGACGGATTACGCACCTTAAAAAAATCACCAATGCCACTTGTGCTTGCTCATGAAACAGCTAATTATTTACTTTCTAATAAAAGGGTTAATAATATTATTATGGAAAGAACATTTCAATACAATCTTCCTCAAGTTTCTGTTCTGCTTGTCCATGATCAGTCGGTGGTGGTGGGTTACTTGTCGGGTCCCTTGCCTAGTCCTGACCATTGTAGTATTCATTATCTCTGGTCGGGATGGTGTGGCCAATATGACACAGTGTCTGTTCTCGGCGACTGATTATGTAACTTCTGGATCAAGAGAGCATAATTTTGTTAAGATGTTGATTCGGTTTTTAAATATTTTGCTTAAGTTGTGGTGAATGCTACAATGCCAAATGGATGACAGCCATCGATACGTCCACAATCTTTTTCGTGAAGTGCGAATATATTAATGCAATATATACAAAATTAATCTAGCACAAGAGCTGATCTGCCTCTATTTTAGTCTCCATTTTTACGTCTTAAGTTAGGTATTATGCGGTACACTACATATGCAATGTGACTTATCATTTTGATGCCTGACCTAGCTTTTTTCATTTTATGTTGTATCATGTTGTCTTTATATATATTGTAATTTGCCACATGTATCTAACTCTATTGTCAACGCTTTAATTCATATATCTCTTCGTTTCCCGGGAATTTGGGTGTTCAATGAAAAAAAAAAATAATTGAAAGAATTTGATGTCTTAAACTGGCTCTTCAACGGGTAGTCATGTTTTACGGCAACACGTAATTAGTCCCCTATCTGTTTTTTTTATTTCTCTAGTAGAGCCTAAGATACTGGTTGTGGCGCTTGCACAGTTCTGGGTACCTGTGCACACCTCTGACACCATAATTAACATCGTAATTAACATCACAATGAACAATTCCATCAACACTTGTCAATCAACACATGTCACCGTTTTAAACACTCCAAATAGCATGTTTTAAAATGAGGTTAATCAAAATAACAGACGTCAATCAAACAAGACGGCGTGCCTGTCTACGGGCAAAGGTGTCTGCTCAATGCCAACCCCCGGTGCATCATTTTGAATGAACGAATGAATTAATCTTTATCACACAAATCTAAACGACACGTGGATTACACGCAGTAAATACGAAATGGGTGGGTGGGGGGGGGGCTGAAGGTGAAACTTTATATGGTTATTTGTCACGTAAATACAAAATGTGGCTCAAGATACAAATATTAACTAAACAAAACAAAAACACACACACACACACACACACACACACAATGAAAAAAAAAAAACAGTGGGAATAAAGTAATTAATCAAACATATATTAGTATCATATTAACAATGGTCAGAAGAAAACAATAAAGTCTACATATTAAATACCAGGAAGTTTCTTGTAGTAGCTTTGGGCATGATAGAAATTTATGACCTGTGAGCAAATATAAGGCTGCATATATCAATTTTTTCATTCATCAGTCAATTTTTCAATTGATTTGTAAAACTATTTCTTATTAACTCACTTTTGGTATGATCCGGAATGTGATTAAAAAACTTTTCGCCTGAATGTTGGATTCTGCGGCAAAAGTAATTATTTCTATGTATGTAACTGGAAAGGCTGTATTTACGTCTTACCCATATACACTAAGATACTTTGTAAAGGACGTCTGTGGCAGTATTTCTGAACCAATGTTTCGAACAAGGGTCTTTGGGTCACTTCTGATGCGACCATATTGCCGTGAACTTTGACTTTTTTACATTCAAGGTCAACTTATTAACTTAAAACCAGTGTATTAAACTTGCCATATCAGTATAAGCTTGTGGTTGAATAATTTTCGATATGTTGACAATAGTAGGTTATGTTACTATCATCAGCAAGCAAACGAGCCGTGTCATACGTGAGCGAATTTTTTTATGATCATTTACTAAAATTATTATAATAATATAATAATTACCCTAAGATGGAGCCTTGTGGTACACTGCTTGTCACATCTGCTTAATCAGAATTACTGATTCCGAGCTGCAAAAATTGTTATCTATCTATTTTAATAATCTTTGTTCCAGCCCATAGCAACATCACGAATACCAACTCCCCGAATACCACTATATTCAAGATTTAAACACAGAAAATTATAATTTACTGTATCAAAAGCTTTTTTCGAATCCAAGAATATGCTTAATTTAAAATTTTCTTTTTTCAGTTGACGGTTTTCAAAATTAGTGAATTTACATGTAACTTTTTTGTAATCTGATTTTGTCTGAAATCAAAATGCAGTTTCTAAAAGAAATTTACACTATTGAAGAATCGCAACATTCTATTCGATATAAACCATTCAAGTAGTATTGAAAGAGCGAAAGCTCAAGAATAAGACGGTAATTACTTAAAACCTCTTTATCTCGGTCCTTACAATTGGAGCAACATGTGTAATTTCATAGGGTTAGGAAATTTACCTTCCACAATTGGTAAATGAAACACACTTTGTTTAGGAGGCTAAGGAGGCTACTTCTGAGGTCACATAAGTTTTATTACTGAACACCTGTCAATCAAGTTAAAAGGGCGTATAGGAGCACATGCGCTATAAGTAATACCACCTATCACCATAGCAATTGAAAATGGTAAGCTCCACCGTGGATAATACGCAATGTCACAATTATAGAAAGGAAGGTAGACCCAAAACTCCTTCTAGCCAATTACAGGAACAAAGAAACAAAATAATAAATAAAAATATAATATATGTTGTGGAAAGCTGTAAAATAACTTATATCCGGTAAAAGAAAGCAACCCCAGGTGCCTGCAATCACGGAAATATGATTAATAAATTACTGCACAGCAACCTCACTTGCATGGCTTTTTGCTGGACTGTTGCAAAGTTTGGTGACAAAACTTTTCACCCGTCACACTGTTAACACAAGTAAAATTCCCTTTCCAAGTAAAAGTCTTCCCATATATGTATGTTATTAGCCAGAGACAATTGTTATAGACTATAGTCCCGTTAAATGTTACCGTGTAGATGGGAAAAACATATTCCTTTATGTTATCACTTGAGCAAGAAGAAATATTACCTCAGGCCCTGCTAACAACTGGAAAGACATGGCAACTTAAAAAGGACTCTTCCATGAAGGAGATCGTTAGCACCAACTTGCAGAGGGACACTTGCCGTACATATTTATATGGGATGGCATGGACACATTGGCAAGAACAACATGGGCTCCTAAGACCACAAAAGTTAATCACCTATTGCATATCCAAACAAATAAGCATGCGACTTGTGCATTTATACCAATAAACAATGCAAGATAATCATACACTAAACAGCATACCTTTTTTTTTTTTTTGTTTTTTGTTTTTTTTTTTTTTTTGTTTTTGTTTTTTGTTTTTTTTTTCTCTTAATTCCACCCACCCCCACCCCTTGGCTTCCAAGGGTCAAATCCATTACTGTCTTTGAGCTCATCAAAATCTTGGAAACCACAACATAGTTTGAATGAAGGTACAGTCCAAGGTTCATTTACCGTAACTTATCTAAGCATACATTCACTAGCATATCAAGAGTACCTTACCTTCAGTACATGTAGCAGTATGACGGCATAAAATGATTCTGCATGCTCCTGCTCCTGCTCTTGGTCACCCTTCCCCCTCGCCCCCCTAATCCTACTCTATCTGTCTACAATACCACGTATTTCTTCCCTCCCCTAATTGTATATGGACAAGCTGATGACATTTATACAACAAAATGTCCAGTTCAAATTTGGCCGATGATTTCCATGGATACCCCCTTGAATATTTAAAATTTTTGGAACACAATTGTCATTTATGAAAGAAAAATAAGGAAAAAAAAAGGTTCATAGTATAACTCTTTGGCAGACACCAAACACATTACTGCTCTTCAACTAAGGTACCAGGGTTTACATTTATGGAACACCTTTGTGTATGGCAGGGCATGCCATCTTGCTTGTTTGACGGATGTAATGTTTATTCATGTTCTTTTAGTTATGCAATTTAGGGTGTTAAACAAGGTTGACGTGTTATGTAATATGTGTTACTAACATTGTTAATGACATTGTTCTTTACAGTATTCATTATGATGTTGTTCACGGTATCAATTATGACGTCATAGGTATTTGCAAGTGTGCACATACGTGGTCACACCATAACTAGTTCTTTACCTTATACTTTTTTTTCACATAAGTGTACCTGCACAATGTATTGCTTCTGAGCATGAGCAGTGCAATATGGCAACCTAGTTCACAAGAAAAACAAACCTATAATAACAAAGGAATATACAGTCCAAATAAGCTATATCTGCAGGAAAGGAATTAAACTTTGTGGGTACTTTAAGTAAACAATAATTTTCACATCTGACAAATTGCATCAGAGTTCAACGAATAAAAGGTGTATTTCAAAGAATGTAACTAGACAGCCTCAGGAAAAGTTCAGGCTGGGAGCAGCTGAGCCACTGACCTAGTTTGGCCAATGTGTTACTCAGGACTAATCCCACCTGTGCTCATTCTAAGAGCAGTGCATAGTGGAGGTAGGCTTTAGTCAATTGTGTGGGGTACACACACAGCGTTTTCTTTGTTGGAATCAAAGCTCCCGCTCACAGCAACCCAGTTTTGCATGAAGAAGTATTCACACACAAAGCTCAATCGACATGTGTTGTTCTTTTATAAGGAACTAAGGCGTACAAAGGATTTACACGACGGGGTCAACAGTCACAGGTCAGCTGGTCAGTGTGGACTTAGTTGTTTATGTGAGACATAAATACCTACCCTTTAGTTTAGGTGACGAGCAAATGGGCGGATAGCGTGGCTTTTCCTTGCATCGTCATCATAATCGGTCAAAACTTTAACAGATGCACTTCAAAATTGGCGGAGATTTTGTTTTGGTGAATGTTCACCATGTGTGTAAATGCTCATTTTCCACAGATGTTTGCATTTGTATAGGTTCCTTTGCTCACTTTTGGCTAAATGTTAAAACTTAGGCTACAGAATTCAGCCTTGATGACTTGCCAGTCAGTAGAGCTTAAAACTGCTGTTGCGTTCCTCCATCCATCAGGCTACACAGCTTCACAAAAAACTTTCAATATAATGATTTCACACATTTGGAGTTCCACCATGTGCTGCAGAGCACCTAAACAGAAATATTTGAAACATCATCAAATTATGATCTACTTAAAGATGACGTTTGCACACCCAAGTGATACATATGATGATTTCATTGTGAAATTAAGGGATATCACCTTACTACTATCGTACAAGTGTATATGCCAGTTTCACAGTACATGTATTGTAAATTTGAGACAACTATTGTTTTGAATGCTTTCTGTGTACACATGGATGAGCCGGACCAAGTTGGGAACAGATAGAACAATGAAAAACATACGCCACTTCTGACAGCAAATATGTGATGTTTTGTAGGCTTATTGCTTAAAGTAACTCAGCAATCTATCAAATTGGCTTTATTGCGTAATGATGGATCCAGGACCCATGGCTACTACTGACCATGTTTTATAGGCACATTGCTAAAAATGACTCAGCAATCTATCAAAATGGTTTTATCGCGTAAAAGGTGATGGGCCTGACTAATCTCTTTTTATCTTTGGCAGAAGTAATGAAATTTGTGTTTTGGGTGGTTAGGCCTATAGAGTTTGGAAAAGAACTAGTGTCTGCAGTTTATGATGAATATTTCTAAGGTGGAGAGGACCGGTTTAAACCTCCAGTTGCCTTTTATGGGTGACTGCCTGTCTCAAGTCAGGAGTGAAATTTATTTCTTCACATTGGTATCGGAAGAGAAATGTTGATGCTTTGACAAGTGTGAAATCTCTTTGCTGTCATTGTTGGGTATGGAATTAATGAATATGGATCATGTTTTTCTGTACGATTTGGAAATTACTTCATTGGCTGTGTTGTGCTGTGGGCTTTGTACTCCGACTCATAGTTATAGTGGAGGTAGAGTGTGTTTATAATGTTCTAGATTCATAAATTGCACAAAAACGATGTAGACCTACTTTACTTTTTTGCTGTAAACTTAGCTGACTGCCAAGTCGGAAAAACTGAAAGGTGATAGGCCTGACTAATCTCTTTTTATTTTTGGCAGAAGTAATGAAATTTGTGTTTTGGGTGGTTAGGCCTATAGAGTTTGGAAAAGAACTAGTGTCTGCAGTTTATGATAAATATTTCTAAGGTTGAGAGGACCGGTTTAAACCACCAGTTGCCTTTTATGGGTGACTGCCTGTCTCAAGTCAAGAGTGAAATTTGTTTCTTCACATTGGTATTGGAAGAGAAATGTTGATGCTTTGACAAGTGTGAAATCTCTTAGCTGTCATTGTTGGGTTTGGAATTAATGAATATGGATCGTGTTTTTTTCTGTACTAATTGATGGATCATGGCCCAATGGCTACTACTGACATTTTAAGTACCTTTGGGAGTTTTCTTTTTGTTTTTGTTTCTTTGACCTCACGTGACCTTGAAATGCAAAATTGACATGATGGCTTACATCTTGGTAATGGTGAATCTAAGCTGCATGGTTTATAGAAAGGAAAAAAAGGAAATTATTAATTGGGTTTCTTCTTGTGTTGATTTTGAGTACACGTGACAGAGGTCAAACTGAATTACTAACGCCAATCTTAGTGATGCAGGATCCTGGCACTGTTGTTACCGCAATTATAGCTCTAGAACTGCGTGATCGATGACATGCATAGTGCAGACAAGGATTGTATTGTAAATTGGTCAACTTGAGAGTCCATATAGGTGATATTGATGCCTCGTTTCTCAGGGCACAGGATACTCCAGTTGGTTGCACTATTTCCTTGGCCACAGGAAAAGTAATTTAGCTACTGCTTTAAGGTGTAGGGAGTCATGGACCTATATCAGGGCTAAAGGCATATTGCATCTCCTGAAGTCATGGCGAGCTCAGGAAATTAAATGTTTGAGTTGTATCTTTAGAACTATTGTGCTGTTGCGGTGACCAGTAACATGAAAACTATATTCAGTCAGTGCTTGGATATTTGCACATGATTAAAAAGGTTAAATAAATTTCATCCCGATGGTTATAAAGGCCACAATTATGTGCATCCAAGGTCAGTTAAGCATAAGACTGTCACAGTTTTTTTTTTTATCCTTCTCAACACAGCTTTCCAGACTTTGTTTGTTTTCGTGGAATGACTGATCACTCTGTATCAAGAAAAACCATTATTCTCGAATCAATATCAAATTCGTTTCATAGCTAATAAAAATTAAGGGGATGACTGTACCTAAGTTTGTAGATTTCGAGGTTTACGCACAGACACTGCCACAATGGGTCATCATGCACCAAGTTGCTTACTGTTTCACAGTCTTACAAAATCACAACCTGAACGTGGCCATTAATCAAAATATTCTTTGCTGCGCTAAGCATTTACTCTCCCCTATAAATAAATTGGTCATACACTGTAGACAGAATACAAAGACTTTAAGTAAACCACTAGCATATATCGACTTAAGCTGCACACAGAAGGAAAAAAAACAGCATCAAGATATATATTGCACTACGCTTAAAACTGACATGTGTGTTTCCTGTTACGTTTTTTGTGGGATCAATTAGAGTCCTCGATGGCTGTAGCTTGGATGTGCCGTCTTTACTGTACATCAATTCATATGGATTAAGGAGACAGGTGGACGCAATTACCTCTCTATCAAGCAGCGGAACTGTGTGCCTACACGTACATGTTCAGCCACCGTTAAGGGGGATTCAGGTTACTTATGAAGCCGTTAACTATACTTCAAATGTACAGAACATATATGGTGTCACTTTGAGCAGCTGTCTACTTGTTTTAAAGGGCTATTTTCTCCCACTAATGCTGATGCTTATGCCTAACTGTTTTCATCTACTGATGCCAAGTTGTTCACAACGCTTACACAAGGCCGATTACATGAACCCATGGCCATTGAAAGGCCCATATACAGCTGTGTGTGGAGACCTGTTTGCATTAGTACACTCAAACGACGCTTATAAGGCTTGGTCACATTGGCAAATTTCCATGCCTGAAGATCACACTGTTGCCATCACCATTGTTAGTGTGAAATCCCTATATTCCGGCAAGAGATGTCTAGGAATGTTTTTAGAATTTTCGAATTTTGTTCCCAAACCTTATTTGACAAATTTCAAAAAACAGATTGGACGTTTCTGTGGAAAACTTAAAAATGTGTCTTTGCTCTCTGCCTCTAATACTGTTTTTATTTGTTTTCAAGTAAAGTTACCTCCATTCCTCTTTCAGTTTCCTGGCTACAGGAACCTGTTGGTCTCGTTTTTGTTAATTTATTCTGTCTCGAAAGGTGTCCCTGCTTTTCGTGCATGTAAAACATCATCATGGCGAGAGAGCACATTTATATTCAACCTTAGCAAATCATCTCAAATTGCATCCTCCATTTATGAATTTTTATATGTTTGGATATATAAAGCAGATGAATCTCAGCGACGTATACTGCAAACAAGTGCAGATTTGCTGACACAAGACAAACTTTTCCTTATTTTACACGATGGACCACAGAGTATGTCTTGGTGCTTTCACAAAAAAATAGTCATCCCTGGGTTAATTGTTCATGATACAGTAACACTCACGTCAACAGCTCATTTTATCAGTGTTCATCTACTGTTTTATGTTGCATCTCTGGGGTCTGGATATATCAGAGCTAGCTCAATATCTTCACCTGCATTGCCAGCATCAGTTGCAAGTTTTCACGCTACACAGCACGGCACATACAATATATCTTTTACAACAGGCAAACTTGGCCACTCTAGATATAATCCTGTTGTGAACATGGTTATCCTAAGGGTACGGATTGGACATTTTGTATATATTCTTCTCTCCCCTATCGTGTGGCAAGGTCCAGTTCACAACTCTTGTGCATTTGGTGGTACAACGATTTATGAAGAACAATCCTTGATGGGGAAGACAAATAAACTGGGCCCCTTCTGTGGTGCATTCCAGGATTTCCCGTATATAGACAATAAGGCACAACTACCAATAACATCATCAGGACCACTTTTGGTTGTTTTCCATCACTTATATGTTTTAAGTCAGAAAATCCATCTGAATTTTACATGGAGGGCCTCGCAGTGCCCTGGTATCAACAAACTTTGTTCTGGTGAACGAAATTCTAGAACCCATAAAAATAAATTGCGTATAAATCTTCTACCCCCAGAAGTCAATATTGCTATTTACACAAATACTTGTTTTTCCTTAGGGGAGTTCTCAGAAGATAACGAGATATACTCACGCTGTGTGATTAATCTGACAATTGTACTAAAGAAAATATACACCACTGAAATCATAACAAATTATGCAAAAGAGGCAAATTATGAAACAAGGTGCCTTCATGTTTGGTACATAACCTGTGGAACACTTTTGGAACTAAATCATGATTTGGACTATGGCCAAACAACAGGAATAAAACCTCAACATCAAACCGGTGATTTTTACCTGCAAATTAATGTATGCCATTGTGACCATCACAATCTAGATTTCATAATACTCATCGATTTTAGAATTATAGACTGCAGGCCAATGTCCATAAATCAAAAACACTACAATCTTATTCCATCACCTGAGTGTATTTTTAACTTGATTATTCTTATAAACACAGCGTGCACATATTTTAGGCTGTGTATTCCCCAACGCGATTCATACACACCAGTAACATTACATCTAACACCAATTACACTCTATCACTGCTCAAACAGTTTTATTATAAAAATATGGGCTTATCCCAAAGGGTTTCAAAAAACCATAGATTTACCGGAATTACGCTTAAAAGAAATATACAGAGTTTCATGGGCCTGGAAGATGACTGGTTTAAGTAGTTACGATATGGATTTTGAGACGCCATTTGCAATCAATCTTGTGTATATTTATTGTCAGGCAATTCTTGTGATTCAACCAGTGTTCAAAAGTAGCTGTGAAATACGTGTACAATTAAAAACGTTGGGTGGATTTTTTCGGAACCGTCATGTTTTTCATCACTGCATGTTGCATGGCACGAGAGAGTTCTCCAATTGGATATTTAAAGGCATCTACTATACGTCATCAAGTCACATTTTCCCCCCAAAGACTACATCTACTTATGGGGAAAAAAGTTGGATGAAGGCCCTTGCAATATGTAGGAAATTACATGGTTATCTGTTAACAATAAACGATCAAGAAGAAATAATATTTTGGCAAATCCAGGAGTTTACCGACAATCTTTACACGTTCTTCCTTCAGCAATTTCTTATCTACATTGGACTGCTCAGAACATTTGTAAGTAATACATGCATTGTTTTGTATATATATATATATATATATATATATATATATATATATATATATATATATATATAATTTCTTCACATTTTGTGTGATGTTACAAGATAATAAGGAGGTTTATGTGCCCTTACTGGTGGCCGACATTGAACCAAACCTAGTATCTAGATATTTCTTAAAACTGTTATACAAACACAATGACTCTTGATCTTTTATGCCTGCCAGAAATATAACTGCAACACGCAAAATTTTATGCTAAGTCGCGTTTGATGCAGAATACATAGGATCTTCTTCTTCCTGATATATATATATATATATATATATATATATATATATATATATAAAGATAGATATATAAAGCTCTTCAAAACATAGAATCGAATTTTTGATGTAATGACAATAATTGTAGCCGATAAAAGAAAAGCTGGGCCCTATTCATAGGAAAGTGATAAAGACACCGTTATTTAGATGTAGAATCTTAACATCTTGCATCAGTCAAACCTTCTATTGCATATAAACTTGGTTAGTAAAGACAAACGGATATGCTGTGACATTACAGATTACACTTGTGCACTTAGGGTGTTTGTATAAAAGGGGCCCACTGTTGTCCAATTCAGTAATATATTTTGATGGAAACCAAATACACTTCCTCCAATATAAGGTAAAATAAAATAAGGTAAATCAAGAATGTTGTCTTAAAAAAGTAAAATAGAGGATTGTGTTTATAGATCGCACTGAGCACACCTAGCTATGTCATCCTCAAAATAAGTCCAAATATGAGCTGTGCTAAGCGTCACCTACAGTTCAAGGCACTGCAAGATGAGCAAAGTAAAACTGAGCTAAGCCAAACTTTAAGCTGATGGTAGAGGGTCATGGAAAATGACAAAAAAATGGCTTGTTTCCACAACATTGTTTTTAAATCTGGGGTCCATTCCCCCTGATAAATTACCTTTATATGGGAGCACCTACATTTTTTCCTTGTGATGAATGCCATGCCCATATGTCAATTTTAAAGATTAGTTCTGGCAATATATTTTTTTTCTAATGTGGAAAATATTTTGCTGCCTACCCCTACAGTTTTTAGCCTTTTCTGCATGGCATCCCATTTCAGCAGCACTTTTATGGTGAAGGATTTTGAAGGGCAACAGTATGTGCTTCATGTGCATGTAAAGAAAGGTCATTGTCAAGTTTGTAATGGGGATTATTAACATGGTGGACATATGTTTTACAATCCCTGTGTCTGGGGGAAAATTGAATCAAATTATATACTAAATGACCAGGCAAACCTGATGGGGACCAAGCCCTACCAAAGTGCAAAAACAGGCATGACTGCTTTTAATTTGAAAGAAAAAGCCGAAAGCGATAAGATGCTTTAGATAGCACGGGTTAACATAAGTGATTACCTTATGCACACGCTAGTTAGGACACCGGCAGTGTTTGCCTGAACTGTACGGATGCCATGCATGGCGTTTAAAAGTCCAACATACATCACATGAGCAAGTAGCCAAACTAAACTACATTAAGTATGGAGAACATGGTACACAACAGCTTGCCTCGCAAGGAACATGGACATCAATAGAAAATATTAATTTTTTATAATGTTCCAGAGTCATAAACATCACAAAGACGATATAGGCCTATTTTCTTCTGTTGTTGATTTACCTGACAAGCAATTCAGGACAGCCGAAACTTGACTGGCAAAAAATGTCTCTTCGCATCTTTGGCGCAGGTTATGCATTTTGGGTTTAAAGGATGAGCAACTGGTTCAGTGCTATTTTTAGGGTGCTTGTAAAGATTCTAACACAAAACAATTAATATTCATAAAAAATGCCACAAACTATACATTTTTGGAAAGCTATCAAACTACTGATTTGTTTGTTTGTTTGTTTTTTCTTTTTTTTTTTTTTTTTTTTTTTGGTCTTATGTTTATACAGCAACCGTACTAAGTGCTATTCTCTTCTTCAGTGAACTTTGAAGAAACTGTGATTCAACTTTTTTATCTGTTTTCTGGTGTAAAGACATGAAATTTGTGGCATACTGTTTGTAACAAAATAAACTGCAATTGATGTTCATCCATCAGAGCCATGACCGATGGTGTATCTTGGCCTTGGTTTAAACCAAAGCCTCATGGATTTAGTTTAAATCAAAGCCATGACACACCATAGGTGTGCTGGAAATAAAATAAGTACCACCATAATCATTCTTTGAAAACATACATGTTAAGTTGAGAAATGGCATTTTTCTTAGCATTTTGAAACACATGCTAAGATTCATTGACATACTGAGTCAGCTTCTCAACCAAGAAGGGTGTCCAGTGCTTCATGCTGATGTTAATGCTGGTCATCTGGTGAAGACATCAACTGGCTGTGCTTGGCAGGGCAACAGAGTTCTTGTCGGAGATGACACTGGTCTGCTGATCCCTCTCTCGTACTATACTAAAGAAGATATGCATGGCATATTCTCTGCATCCAAGCTACACAAAGTATCAGTGAACAGACGGGTTTTGGGATAAAGAAGGGCTCAAAAGGATGCCTAGTTTTTTTTTTTATGTTTGTGACAATATACTGTTTCTCCATTCAATTAGTGGCTGCAACACTACCTCTCATCTGAACGGCACTGGAAAAGACAGCCTCACAGTTCACATAAAACCACTGATCTAAAACCCACTTCACCAGCATGCAAGTATCACAGCTATAGTCTTTTCGGAGTTCACCGTGGACACGCCTTTTGAAGCGTAATTCACGAAATACCACAGTAGCTATCACAATGATCCGCCATTAAGCCATCCAGGCACCTACCTACAATGTAATCAACGATCTTCTTGCAATAATTTCTGAATAGATACGGAAATACCCATTCCGATCGACAAATTTAACCTTCCCGCGCCGCCATTTTATTGACAAATTGAGCATGGCAAGCGGTAAATCCTGAAATACGCATTTAGAAATTGGGAAAAGTTTGCCAAATAGCGTGTGCATACTGCACTACCAGTGTTACCCATCGACGCATAAGCCTATATTGTATTCAATGTTTATTGTTTCTATATATTTTTATGAAATCGTTGCATTCACAATCATATCTATTAATCGAAAAAGCAGCCATTGACCACCACTGCCTTTCATTGTAGGCTTATACCTGATTTTTACTGCATATGTGATCTCATTCATGTGAACTTTCTTTGTATTAGAAACAACTGTATCTTTTCGAAATGTCGTAGCGTCAACGTCAGTTTTTGCACAACGTAATGAATCTGGATCCGTGCATATGGGTGTGTGCGCATGTGCTTTTTTTCTGTTCAATTTTGAAATCTGATTCCAATTTTTATTAACATCGTAATTATAAACTTGTAATCACATGCACGCGCCGATGTATTGCGTATTTTCTTGCCGCATTTCCATCTGTTGGTGCAGCCTTTGCAATGGGGCATTTCAGTTAGTGGCCATCCAATTTGCAGGAATTCAATCGGGGGGAAAAGGCAAAAGCCATTAGCACCAAAGAAGAATATATTTTGAATGTGCACAAGTTTTGCACAGAAGAGGCCCAATGTGGCGGGCTTTTGGTAAGCTTGAATTGACTGGTGGAGCGCGTTACAACCATGCTGAACAGCAGCAGGAGCACGTTGTGCAAGCAAAGGAGTAAGGCCTATAGGCCCTAATTGTAAATAGTTTATGTCCTCGTGAATAAGATGATGGTTTCCGTTCTAGATTTCTTTGAAAAATAGCGACATTACAGTAATCATTTAAGAAACAAGTTGTAACAGTTTAGTATAATTTAAAGCATGAAAACACACACTCGCAGATGATGTCATTCCATTGCGGGTCACATTAATTAATTTTGAAACTTTTTTTTTTTTTAGTATAGGGTTGTTAAACCCACCAGTGAAATTCTAGTAAGTCTCATTCATAATGTAAACTCAAACAAATATGGACTTTCTTATAGACGGAAACTGTTTTTTAACTGTTCGATAAAGTGCTGCTACAGAATGGCCGAAAAAGTAAATATAAGCCTATAGTTTCAATATAGGCCTATAATGCTATTGTGTGCTTATCGACATTTATAATCAAGTCTGTGTAGGTACACTTCCACTTTTTTTTCTAAGGGCCATGCAATGGATATTTTAATCAAGTTTCATTTTTAGCAATTTTGACCCTTGGACTAAGTTAAAAGAGTAATTAATTTGAATTTCTTTAACGATTCCTTTGTTGTCGCTCAGTCTCTTGATGCTGTCTGTTGAGCCATAAAATGCTAGACCTCGCCGTCCAACTCACATTTTCGTGAAGCCAACATTCCATTCACTCAATGTTTCCGTAAATTTTGCTCCCTGTGACGCACTCTGCAGATATGCTTACTTAAGTCATATAACCCACTGCATAATGTTAGATATTATAAACAAAAATAGCTGACACATGCAGGTCTTGAAAATATGTAAAGTGTTTTATATACATAATCACAGACCTACATCTGTTTACGCATTTTAGGCCTAAGCTATGGACGCTGCAGTTTGACGCCACTATTGCTGTTGTTTTATTTTATCTTATATTTATTTAGCACTTTTGTGAGATCGTCACAAAAAACACTATTACAGGCCTATCTCTGTAGACACAGGCATGGATACATAGGGGTGCTCAGGGTCCCCCCCACACGCACACACACACACACACACACACACACACACACACACACACACACACACACTCCAACCCTTTCAATTGAACAAGGTAAATCTTAACTCATAAAACAATATTACGATGGTCCAGTTGAGTGAATATCCCATTTCAGAAATGTAGATCAGTGCCCTTTCTGAAATTAAACTTTTTCTTTACCACAAACATTACAAATGAAATTGGCAGGTCAAGAGAGCAACAAATGACAACCGTACACATGTACATATTTGAGCGTTTAATTGTTGTGTTTTTTGCATGTAATGGAATCTCGGCCATGACCTGTAATAGGGCGGGTGAATAGCAAAATAGTTCCTCAACAGTTTATGATGAATGTGTATTTTGACAATTCACCAGAAAAAATATTCACGCATTTGACAAAAAATAGAAATGCAACTACACTATTCACTTTCTGTTGAATTTCTTTCTTTTTTTTTTTTTTTAGTTAGTCTGCATGATAATTTAAAGCAAAAATATTTTAAGATTTTATGTTTGGTACATTTTCACCATTCAATGTGTGGAAAACCTTAAAGAATTTTCTACCTAGTAAACAAACAGGTGAACCCCAGTTTTTAGAGGTTGAAGCATTCATAGGTAAAGATCCTATGTCCATCTCTAACTCTTTTAATAATTTTTTCACTACTATTGGCTCGAGACTGGCCGATAAATTCACCAGCATTTTTACATGCCAGCTTCGAAAGCCAATTCCAAAATGTATTTCCAAGAGGTATCTGAAGATAATGTGTTACAGGGCCTGCAAAAACTTACTACCAGTAAAGCAACTGGCACTGACTCCCTGCATCCAACTTTTGTGAAGGCTGGTGCGCATGTGATATCAGGTCCTCTGACATACTTATACAACCGTTCGTTACGTACAGGCAAATTACCGTCTCAGTGGAAGCAGGCAAAAGTATCTGCAATTCATAAAGATGGCCGAATGGCAGATCCAGGAAATTATAGACCCATCTCAGTTATAAACTTAACCAGGAAAGTGTTTGAGAGAATTGTCCACGATCAACTATATGCCTATGTAACGGAATACAATCTCCTGAACGTAAACCAGTCAGGCTTTAGACCCTTGAATTCTACAGCTACTACCTTGATAGATGTAAATGACTATGTCCTTACCAATATGGACAAGGGTTTAATTACAGGTGTGTGCTTTTTAGATCTCAAAAAAGCCTTCGATACTGTGTCACACGAAATCCTACTGACAAAACGTGAATATTTAGGGATCAATGGTATTGAACTCTGTTGGTTTAGAGACTATTTATCCGAGTGGACTCAATGCGTCCAATTCAAGGGGGAGTTGTCTGACATGGAAATAGCCTATGGTGTCCCACAGGGATCAATACTAGGTCCCCTACTTTTCGTCATTTTCATAAATAACCTTCCCTCTGTTATTACAAATAGTAAGGTTGTATTGTATGCTGATGACACTGCTATTTTCTTTGCTGCTTAATCGGTTCTTGACATTCAGCGGACATTCAATATTGAAATGTTTAATGCAGCTAAATAGATGAACGACAACCATCTTACTTTGAATATTCAAAAGACTAAGTGTATGTTATTAGGAAAAGGTAGGAAACTTCGAGAAAATGACTAACTGAATATTTTAGTGGACGGGAAACAAATTGAACAGGTCGACTATTTTAAAGACTTAGGATTATGGTTTGACAAGCAGATGTCATGGAACAAACATGTTGAAAATATTTGCAACAAAATTTCACAACGTCTTGGTATTCTAAGGAGAATATCCCTATTTGTGTCAAAAGATTCAGTATTACTCCTGTACAATTCTCTGATATTACCACTGTTTGATTACTGTGACGTCGCATGGTCTGACTGTTCTACAAAAAACCTGGACATGCTACAAAAGTTCCAAAATCAAGCAGCCAGGATAATACTTTCTAAAGGTCGTAGAACTAGAATTAGGGACATGTTTAAGGAACTTCATTGGACTGATTTAAGGGCCCGGCACCAATATCATCGAGCTATTTTCATGTTTAAAGTTATAAATGGCAAAACTCCTACCTACTTGAGTGATGCCTTTAAAGCAGTGTCGGAAGTCCATGGGCATTTTACAAGGCAAAGTAAGGCTAATCTGACAGTCCCTAACACACAAGGCAAGTCAGGTCAAAGAGCGTTTAGGTTTACAGGTGCCAAGACATGGAATAGCTTAAATGATAAGGTTAAAGAAGCACCATCCCTGACAGTTTTTAAATCTTTATACTGCAAAACGTACCATGTGTAACGATTTGACGTCTTTTAAAACCTGCATTATTGATCGTAAATTTGTCATTACATTAAGAAAATGTTCATACATCGTTGACGTTTCATCATGAAATCACAATCTTTTAGTTACTTTTAGTGATGACCTCTTCATACTTTTTAATTTACTTATTGTTTATGTATTTTACAGCATATTATATTTATACCAATTGATGCATGAATGCGAGTGTGTACCCAGGGCCCCTATGGAAAGCAGCCTGAGTGCTGATCAGGGCTTCCCTGTATAAATATATTGTATAAATAAATAAATAAATAAATAAATAAATAAATAAATAAATAAATAAATAAATAAAGGAATACAACTGGGAATCATCATCATCATCATCATCATTATTATTATTATTATTATTATTATTATCATTTTTATTATTATTATTATTATTATTATTATTATTATTATTATTATTATTATTATTATTATCAGCATTATTATTATTATTAGTTTGGTTTGGCCAAAAAATAAATCAAAATTAAAAAAAGGGAGGAAAAACGGTCAAAATTTGAGATAAACGCCACGATTGCCTAGAACTTAAGCCTCTATTTACTTTAATTGTTCCTGATTCTTGAAGCCAGTTGGCAAGATTTTTCAAGTTCCGAAAGAATATAGCTCGTAAGTTGCTATATCTACATTTACTCTGCAGAATAATTTGTATTGTGTATCTGAATTATTTCTCAAAATATTACACTGAACGTGCTTCTAACACATATCGCGCCATTTCTTCTGTAATACCTTAGGAGACGGCAGAACTTTGGCATTGTTTTCTTATTTTTCTCCCGTTTGGCATTTCTTCCTTGTTTTGTACTGTTTAAGAAAAAAAGTATATTCTTCCTCAGCATTATCATATTTCGGCCATAAAGATGGTGAAATGCAATGATCCAATTTTCTCAAATTCTTTCCTTCCAAGACCTTGTGAAAGTAGCTATAGTTGATCCATTCATTGAAAATCAAAGTTCTGCAATATGTACATAGTTCTCACAGATCTGAGACTATTATACTACAGATTCATTAGCACCATTGCTTTTCAAAACCTGTTTGGGTTTCAACACAAATCGGCTTACCAGCAGGTGGGGCCATTAGTTTCTTTTGGGTTTGGCACCTTGGCGTCAAAACATTTGCACTTATTCTCAATGATCTATATTTTCTAGAAATAAATGACACCGGGCGGGGTCGGGGTGTACCTTGCACCTGTATTTTATGCTAGTTTATATATTATATTAAGTCACCACTTGGACACTTTCCCCAGACTTTAATTCTATATTTTAAAATTTACAAAATGATCACAAGCATGTGCAGGGTAAAAAATAAAGGGAATACAAATAAAACATCACTGCATTTGTTAAAACATTTTTATTTTGAGCAATAAGAAACATTGCAATGAAGAACAGCGGCTAAGTGGAAACACTCACTTATACACCTTTTTGAAAAGTCATTTTGCAATCATTGATAAGCACATACATATATGATGATTATACATTCATAAACTTTCACATAAGTGTAGCACAGTTGGTCTAACATTATTCTGTATCTACAAGAATTTGCAGGTTTATAATTTTTCAGTGCAGACACCCCACTGCAGTTTGAACAAAAACAATAAGTGAATAAATACTGTGCTTTTTCCAATTGAAATTTGTTCTACTGTCAGTATGATACAAGAAAACCATTCAACATCAAATGTAATGAGGAACATGAGAAGTCCGAAACTACCCCCTAAAATGATTGGTCCAGCTCCAAAGCTGGATGACATGGATATAGCCACAATTCGCTGTGTGGTATTGAGGGAGTTTAGAAACAAATGGCTAGTGACTTTGGAGTCCTTGCATAAGATATTAACGAGTGAGCAACATGGCTTCAATATCTCTGATTCAACGATTTGGAAATAACTGATACAAAAAAAGACTGAGAGACAAGTATATTTAGGAGGGACCTGACATCGTTTCAAGAAGGTGTGTTATCTATAAATCAAAAATACCCGAAGAACTCAACGTATAGCTGGGTCAAAATATTGGTACCCATTGATTATTGGGGTAATGGAAACAAGAGGCACATGGGCCATAACGCCTATTCAAACATGGATTTCATATTCAAACATGGATTTCATGCAAACGTCACACCAACCACCTGTTGACACTAGATGGCGCGCTGCTAGAGTGCAGGATGCGTACGGTATGAAAACAAACCTTTCCCAATTCTGGAATGCGTATTTTACAATTTCATGCTGTCTTTGCTCAATTTATCAATAAAATGACGGTGTGGGAAGGTTAAATTTACCGATTGGAATGGGTTTTTTCGGTATTTATTCCGAAATTATAGCTAGAAAGTCGTTGATTACATTGTGAGTAGGTGCCCGGATGGCTTAAACTTAACAAGGAGGATCATTGTGATAGCTACTGCCATAGTTCTTGAATTAAGCTTTTAAAGGTGTGTCCACAGTGAACCCCGAAAAGACTATAGCATTTCAATGTCCAGATACAGGAGTGGCTTGGAATAAATCTTCGACCACATTGATGGGGCCGGTGAATAGCATATGGTGTATTTGTGCTTGAAATAAATGGTATGCCCTTTTGTCCAGATAACTTGCTCATACTGATTCATAGCAATTGCAATTCAGATTATATTGCAGACAGATAAATCTGTCACAAGAGCAATCTCTGCTGCTCCAGTGCCAATGCAAAGGTGTTGCATGTGCCAAAGTAAAGTGAAATATGTAGACATAGATGGCTGATTCATTGTAAACCAATGCCCTTAACTCGACTTTATATAAAAGCCAAGTGCCAAGGTATTGATGACCACCAACTATGTCGTAAAACTAGGTAACAATGGCATCCATTTTGTTTCTGCCCATTTTGTATGCTTTAGTTTGTCCTATTTCCTTATTATTTTTGCCTTTTTGGTGATTGAAAAAAATCTTCTGTTAAAAAAGAAAACTAATACAGCTTACTGCAAATACCAGGTTTTCAAATCATTATGGTTTTCATGATGTTACAAGGCAGGTCATGTGATCTGTTTATTTCCTTTATATATTATAGTACTTAATCGTGGCATTTGTTTTTAAAACAAGCACATTGTATCATAATTAACAGCCATATTTTCCGCATGGTGACTCATTCATGGTAGCCACTTGGTTCTCTTCATATTGTACCACTCTATCGAAGTTTGATTTTTAGGAACTTTTGGTATGTTTAACTGCTTCATATTTACAGCCCAAAACCACTGAAAACCATTAATTGATTTTGTTCCGGGTCCAATCTTACACTGACTGGACCACACATGCTAGATTGTGACCATGTTAATTTTGTGTTTGAAAATGCTGACATCAATGTTAGAACCCAAACTGGCCAGCATGCCTGGTATGTGTATGGGGATGTTGCATGTGTTTCTCCCCAATGCCAAGAGGCAATGGAGCCTGCTGTCTGCAAATATACTGGGATTTATAGAATCCCAATTGCTGGTCAGTTTTCTAAGGTGCCAATTAAAATGGTAGTCCAATGGTGCCACTGGACAATTCGAGCCCATGCGAATTGGTTCTCTTCCATTTCCAAAACCAAACCCACCATCCCTGAATATTAAGATGGTGTGTAGTTAGTTTATCAAATGCTCAGTATGCCTTTGTTTATTTAAAAAAGGTGCTGTGAGGGATGACATTCATCTGGCAACTCGCATTGAAAATTGTCCCTTCATTTGTCAATCAAGATCAATCTAATCCTTAAATCATTTACTCTCCCTTATGCTTTTTTCATAAAGTTGTCAGAAAAGTTTGCAATTTAACGTCACATTTGAATAACCTCTTCAGCTTGAAACAGCTGACATAGATCAATCATCCAAACTAGACCTGAAGAATATTGTCAGACTTGCAGGTTTTCACCTGCATATGTTAGTGAATTGGGTCAATTGCACATATAATGGCTGGTGGTGGCTTCGAAAATTTGTTGGAGACTTGTTTTGCTCCCAAAATTGTCATCGATATAATGACACGCAATGTGTATGGAGGTGCACTGTGTGCAAGTCGTTTGACATATGTAGCCACCATATCCCTTTCACTGCAGATGTCCAATCACCTCAACAATGAGGAGCCTACAACCCCCTAGCCAGTGCACAAAGGTTTTCTGAATGGTTAATACCCAATTTCATTGGAAGAAATTGAGGCATGTGTACGGAAGTTAGTGCAAATTATGTGTAGTTTGATGGAAGATAGTGCTTGCGAAAGGAGAACTTGGAACCTGTGAGTTAAATATTTGAAACAAGTGTCTGTCACTTGACGCTTTATATGGGCATAACATATCAGAGACTAGAACTTACACATCCATGAATTAATGAGACAATTGCATCATTCTATGCAGCATGTCACATTGCCAATGCAAAATGCATCCGTCTCTAGTCTCACCAAATGAAATGCTTAGGCAACATTATGTCGACTGAGCAGTACCAGCATTTAAATAGAATAGATACTTTGCCGAGATACTGGCCTGGGAATTTTAACAACCAAACCATTGAACATGATTTGATTAAAAAACCTATGGGGGCATATCTGGCAGCACAGTGTCTAAGTGGGTGCATGCTATGCATTGTTTTATTGTATTATGTGATGCACTTGAGACTTTCACAGCAGTTCCTAGTCACACATTTGAACAGTGTGTACACTTTGCTTTCAATAACACAGAAGGAAGTGCCAGAGATTTCCAGGCATTTTATCAATAGTTAGAATTTAACTCCCCGTTTGTCTCTGAAGATTCAGATTCACTGGTCTGTATTTGAAATGGTGTTATGGCTGGCAGTAGTGTCAGTGCTGAATATACAATTTTCTCTGGGTGTCAAAACAGGCGAAGCCATGTCAGGCTAAACATAATGCAATGATAGAGCTACCAGTGTCACTGGTGACAAATGCCGGATTATAGTGTGACGTGATGGGGAATGTAAATATGACATTATTTTTTTACAAGAACTGCATGTGTGGCAAAGGCAGTTTTGAGATAGGTGTGTACGTTTGTCATGAATTTCAATTGCCTAACAACCACCATCTTTATTTGATACGACTGTGAAAATGTGGACTGAGCATTTTAGCAACCAACCTTCGGAAGGACCGGGGGCTGGCTGCCCTGCTGTGTCTCTTTAATCCTTGACCCAGGTGACAAATTTTGGGTAAAGTGGGTGAGGCCTACATGTTTCTTGAAAAAAATTAATACAAAAAAAAAAAAAAAGCGTTTAGTTCAGGAAGAATACATCTGACGTTGAGAAAACTAGTTTGAAATCACAAGTTGCCTTATTGGGTAACAGTCTCTCTCAAGTGGGGAGTGATACTTGTTGCTTCTGCACATTGCTAATTGGAGGACAGATGTTGATATTTTGGTAATTCTTGAATCTCTGTCGTTTGCTGTAATTTCTTTTGCTTTCCTTGGATTATAATTTATGAATATGGGTAAAGCTTTTTCTGTACAGTTTTGTACTTGATTGAGGCCACCTGCTTTATACTTTGCCGTGACCTGTTGACCCAACATTTGATAAAGTTTGTAACTGTTATTGTTGCATGTGTTGATATATACATATTAGGTGCCATGCTATTGTGGTATTTGGCGGGTGTGGAATACCTCTCTCACAAAAGCAGCTGTGCAACAACGACGATCACTGAAGGGAAAAACAATTGTTATTATCTTTGGTTTTGAAATGAATGGGAATATAGCCAAGCAGGCTTTCCTAGCAAATGCTAGGAGCAAGGCTGGGCTGACAAGCAAACTGATACCAACGTTTGGGACCTGAGATGTGAAGGCATAGCAAAGCCTTGTAGATGCTGACTGGCTGACTATGTCAGTAGCTATCGACACTACTGACAAACACAATGTATCTGTAGTTGCAATTGGCACTGATACTGATATATTAGGGATACTGGTTGCACAGGACGCCCACTTTTGAATCTGACTCTGACCTTTGGCTGGAAAAGTACGGCATAAGTGACATCCATGCAGCCTTCTGTTGTACAGGCCATCCCTAAATGTTTGTCAATGCTATGACAGACTGAGACACACTGTCTTCTCTTTACAATTAGGGACAGAAAAAGCTAGTTTTGTTATGTTGCAGAGAAAACCGATATTTCTATAAGACATTCTGTGTACAATATAAAATTGCACAAGCTTGCCTAATCATTCTTGACATCTGGTTAATATTTTCATTACATTCTCTTGACATAAATACAAATGACTTTCGTTCTTTTCTGACTTGCTCTATAATTCTACTGTTAATATCCGAAGATTATTAGAAAGTTTGGCCACAATAATTTACAGTTTTTAGTCTTGTCTGCTTTGCTACTTAACTTTATCTTTTGGCATCTTTCTGTTTTAATATTCACTATTAGACATTTTAGGCTTACTTGTTTTCTGTTAGGTAAACCCCCCAGGGGCTACAGGTAGCAAGAAGCGGCGTACGACAGTTACATGTTTGCCTAATTGTACTTAAAATCCTCTCAAGAAAAATTGGTTTGAAAGCATGTTTTTTGGCGTAAATGCTAATGACTTTCATTCTTTTCTGATATGCCTAAATGCACATTTACTCAATATTAAAAAAATACTCAAAATTGACAGTATTTTCTCAAATGTCCCAAACCTGACACATTAAGTTGACACATTTACTCAGGGTTGGCAGTTAAATAGAGCTTAATTGTTTGAGGAGTAGGTATCATCATGGAGTTTGTTTTACATCTCTGGTGCAGGATGTACATTGTTGCAGTCCTTGTTAGGATCTGCCTTGGTTAATACAGGTGGTCTAGCTGCAACTGTTTATTTTACAATCACTGGAACTGAATATAATGCCCCAGCTTGTTTCCACTTCAGTTAAACATTGGCAGATGGTTTAGCTAGGATTAGCTGTCCAGCTAGAAAGGGTACATATTGGTTCAGGGATAAGTCAAATTGTTCTTATCTGAATCTATACTATGCAAATTTGGAAATTATGGTTTGTTTGACTGGTATTCTTTTTTTATATGAAGCTCTGTATTTATAGGCAAAACTTCACGTATTTAGCTAATTCATCAATTGCCACGCTCACATTTATTCATTATTATGTCAGTTGTCTATTTAGCTAATTAACTTAACCAAGGAGCCGCTTCTCAGAGAGACATGTACGGACAAAAGACTTCGAAACATGTTGAGTAGTTACCCATTGAAGACCCTTTAATTCATTTGGGCTAATACAGCTTATGTCAAAATTTTACAGAGGAACGTGTGCAATATGGACAATAGTACTTCTATGTATATAAGTTAGACAGGGAAAGGTTAGCTGATGGAGAGTAAAGAGTTCGGACTGCAGAATAGGGTAATGACTACTAGGAAGTGGTTTTGGACAATAAGACACACATACAATGCTCGTGAGCAATTTGTCTCAAACTGTTTTGTTTAATAAAAATCCCTCAACAACCCCCTTTACATAATGTGAGGCCGTCAATGCAAGAAAAGACTAAGTTCCAATTGAAACAGTGCATACATGATGCTCCAAAAGAGATATTAAAAATCTATTGTGGGTGCCAGACTGTTGGGTGAATCTTGTGGCTCTTTTCAGACTGCCTTGGAGTGTACAGTGTTATGCAGTGATTGCAGTGGTCCTAACAGCAAAAATTAACATCAACTTGACATTGGTAATGAATGAAATATCCAAAGTTATAAAATGACATAATGGTTCAGGTATTTATGATTAAATAGAATAAAATGAAGTGATGTTGAATCATCTAGATTGCAATTGTATTTCAACAAACAACTTTGAACAAAAACAATATGATGTGCCAGGTTGATTTTGTTCTAAGGTCACTGTTAAATCAGAATTTTAATATAAAGGATTCAACCTCACTAAATTTTCTTTAATAATAACAAAAAAGGGCTATTCTGACCTTTGGAAAGTTAGCTCTTTTTGGTTTTTCTATTGTAACTTTTATTTATGTTTATTTATAGACTGTACATTGGCTGCCTTGGAAACTGAACATCTAGGAAGAAACACAAAACAAACACACAAGATTGACAATAACATCATTATCTGAATTTGTCCAGACCTCCTAAATTTTTTAAGTAGTCCCGTCATTATTGGTTGAAATGTATCTGATTGCTTATGCTGGTGACCTTTTTCAATTCAATTTATGAAATTTATTATAAGTTGAAGGGCTTTTTGTCACTTTTTTAGATTCATTTTCCATTTAAACTTGAGATTGGATGCAGGATTCAACGTCCTTGGGTGTATGGTGAAGACCAAGTGATGGTTTTCAATTATTTTAGTTATTGGTCCTTGCACTGGAGATCATCTTGAATTTGTAACAGGCTTCCGGGGTAAATTCATTGGCCTTTACATGGCGATCCTCCATGTCCTGCTGTCTGTCTAATGCTCCTCTACTGTCAACTATGGAGCTCCCTGCCCTGGAACTGGTGTATTGCACACATAGGCTTAAGCTCAAACTATGTCAAATTAGTACTGTGTTTCAAATTCGTAAAATAAATTTCCTCTGCCGATAAGCAAGTTTTTATATGAAGGGTTCAAGAGACGGAATTGATTAACCCAGTGCACAAAGTAAAAGTTTAACAAAACAGTCTTTCATCGAATATCCTTAATCAAGAGGATACTTGTATAATCGGCAACTGGTATGTGGATTTTTATGTTATTTGATACCAGGAGCGTTCCCTCTGATAATGTTTTTAAGAGAAAAGTGAAATGTGTACACATCACTCTTTCATTCCGCCACCTACACATCTCATAAAAAAATATGCAAAACTAGGTTCAGGATCCTTCAGTGTTCAGAGCCTGAATTTGTTTTCTCGGTGTGGATTGTGGGTTCGGCTGACCCTCAGAGCCAAAGTTTATTGCTGAAGGGTCCATTGTTAAATGGTAGAAGATGGACAATGAAAATGTAGAAATTCTATGAAGATTTTTTAGACATTAAAATATGGAAAGGAAATAGATTATTATTTTTTTTTAAGCTTTATCCAAAATATGTTATTGTAAATGGAAAATGTATTGAACCTTCCTCTAATTTTAGGTTTTTGTTACACTGATTTTGTTGATAAATATTTAAGTCTCCAACCTCCCACCCCACCCCCAGCCCGCCCTGCCCCTTTTTCATAATTGAAGCTTCCTCACAATATATAAACCTGGCCAATATTTAACATGTTCGGAGCGATGGGGGGGGGGGGGCGTTTTCCATGTGTGGTTGTTAGACTATTTCTGTGTCGCAGGTTCATAAATATGTTGGTGGTGGTGCAGGTGATTTTAATTCTTTCAGTGTCAACTGAACAAAACGTACTGCTCTCAATCAAAACAAGGCAACAAGATCCATGTTCATTTTAAAGACCTTACATTTCAGGCTCATCATGCCTCTGGTTACATAGAATGTACTGGACCAGCTGAACAGCTTTCCTCAGCGCACTTTGGGCATGTTGCACAGATGAAAGCTGCTGACCCGGTCCAAAATGTAGCATTGAAAGAGTTGAGCCATACGTCCAGTTATGAGAAGTTATATATGTCGTTTAAACTTGGTTTAGACATTTTTATCCATGGAAGAGTGAAATTGGGATTCTGAATAATCACTATGTTCATCTCTCCTGCACATATAGAAAGTGGGATTAGAAACAAGTCACAGACCTAAAAACAAATTTTCTGGTACAACTGACATCACAATGTCAAAGCAAAGTGGCCAAGTCAGACAGTTTCAACAAAAGCAAACATACGGGACTTCACACATGGAGAATGCAGCAACCTCAAAATGACGAATATATAGTTTTCATGAGTGGTTGCTACCCACTTAATTTTTATGCCTCTTTGCAGAACATACTGCGGTGGATAACAGGAAATCCTGTAACGTTCTCTCAGGAAATCAAACCAGAACATATGAAGCGTTGTTACTCTGCCTATTTTGAAGATCTGGTTCCTTCAAGTTTTGACCCATTTCCGTCTGTTCAGGAACAGAACTATTCGAAGTATCAGGCTGTGCTTCAGTGCGGTGCCGTGATTGTGTGCCTCCCACACTCTGACTCACATTGGGTGATGATACCTTGCGATAAAGTATTTTCAAGTCATGCATTCATTTGTGAAGAAGAAATTATAAAGTTCAGAGGCATACAGGCAGGTCCGAGAACTTCTACCATGAAGTTTTTTTCTGTATTCGTCCCTTCACCTGAGCCTTATTGTATATATCCCTGGGTATTAGTTGCTGCTAAATGTCTATTGCTCCGCTCTAACTCCGATATTATGACAAGATTCACAGCTCTCACTGTATGTGCAGAATATCAGGTTCGCCCAATTGTTTTGCCTCAAAGTCAGCTCGGGTTTATTGTCAGACCACATATCTATAATGATGTTGGATCTCAAGAATGGAGATATTGTTTTCATGTAACGAGAATATTTCGAAGAACCGTTGAACAATTTGAAATATGGACGTTGTTTAACACACCCCCAGTATGGATTAACGTCAAGAAAAAAGGCTCAAGATCTCCCAGCATGGCAGCAGTCAAGCTAGTTACATATTTTCACACGGATATACAGTGCCTTGTAATTTGTGAGAAGTTTTCCGAAAGACATGAATATCGGGAATGCAAAATGTTCTTACCACCAATCAAATTTGATATCGCGTGTAATGAAGCTTCAAATTGTACCACACCACGCTCAGTGCTGTGCGAAAGGGCACCCAACGTAATTGAAAACTGTCATCCAGGGCAGTTTCAATGTCCTGACGAAACATGTATTCCAGAGCACTATATATGCGATGGTGTGAATGATTGTCCCAAGGCTGTGCTTTTGGGAAAGGATGAAGAGTATAATTGTTCACATAACTGTTTCTTTAAAAATGGCAGAAGGGCAACCCCGCATTTCTGTAATAAATATTGTGAAGTAGATACATGTACGTGCAACCACTTTTATTACCAATGTCAGGAAGGTGGATGCATTCCTGTGTCGCTTCTATGTAATACGTTTGCGGATTGTAATGATAAAAGTGACGAAACTATATGCACATTTAGCGTTTTGAAAGATATTCTACTAAGCGATAGTGACACATTTAACAGTAGTGCAACACCCTTTAGGGTAGGAGGTCCAAGCATTAACGTTAAACCTTCTCTTGGGAAAATAATTCCAGCAAATTGTTCATTACCCAATTGGCTACCATGTTTAGACACACATGGCGCCCCATGCTACCATATTGACAGAGTATGCGAATATGATTATGATTCGCAGGGAATGTTACTTTCGTGTATTAATGGCATGCATTTGCAGAATTGCGAGAATGTCCAATGTTCAAGAAGGTTCAAATGTCCTTTATCTTACTGTGTGCCTGTCAGAAGGGTTTGTGACATGATATGGGACTGTCGAAATGGAGCAGATGAGTCCTTTTGTAAACAAATAAATTGTTCTTTTTATTTTGTATGCAAGGGGGGAGCATCATGCATTCACACTTCCGAGGTGTGCAATGGAAAAGTTGACTGTTCAAAACATGTTGATGATGAAGTTGTATGTTCTATTGCTAAATGTCCTGTTTCATGTCGTTGTCGGGGCTATGCGGTAGACTGTTTAAACTTAAATAGAACAGCAATACCCTTTGTATCACCATTCATGAGAATGATTTCCGTTGAGGGCAATATCATCCAGACACTGACATTGAACGAAATTGGAACCTGTCAATTTCTTTATTATCTTGACGTCAGTCATAACTATATCATTGTATTTGCCTTGAATACATTCTCTCTCTGTCTAATGCTACACGAACTTGATTTAAGCTATAATCTGCTTACAAGTGTAAAAAGCTACAGTTTCCAGGGCCTATCAAACCTGAACGTCTTGAATTTAAAGAGCAATTTCATTAAATACGTCGATAAGTTCGCTTTAGGTCCCCTGGTATCTTTGAAGACATTATGTATGGAGAGAAACAAAATAAGGTTCATTACATCAGCAATGTTTCAAACACTGAAAGAGCTAAACAGTCTTGATATTGCAGAAAATGAAATACTGGCCCTCGAAAACAATGTATTTCAATACTTACGTCGGGTAACATTAATTAATATCACTCGAAACAATATATTTCATACAGATCGCAGTGTTTTTAAACAAACTCCCAAGCTGATTATTCTCTGCACAAATCAAGTGGAAATATGCTGTCTGTCTCATATGGCTATTAGGTGTTTGCCTGAAGTCGACAAACAAGACGAATGTTGCCTACTGATAGAAAGAAATGAACATAAGTTCATAATCGGGTTGTTTGCACTTTGGTGTATTTTGCAAAATGTTGTTTCTTTAGTCACGTGCTCGCAAAAACAAAGGAAATTTACAAATATGCCTTTTGAGACATATCTTTCTCTTACAGATTGTCTAGTTGGCTTTTATTTGTGTTTTATTTGCTTTGCGGATCACGTGTATGGGGATAGATTTTTAGTCTATTACAGATTATGGATCTCGAGTTCATGGTGCAAATTGGCTGGTTTCCTGTCTGTGTTTAACATCACTGGCTCCATTTATGCAGTTAGTCTTATAACTTTTCAGCGATTTTTAGGTGTGGTTCTTGTTTTTACATTGAAAAATTGGGGACGAGAAAGGGTTTTTTTCATAACATGTTGTTGCTTTTCTACTTTAGTTTTGCTCAACATAAAAGTTATTATCTATTGGTATCACATATTTGAAAAACAACACATTTGTTTATCATCAGTCTGTTTCCCTTTAATTCTGTCCTCATCATATAATATACTACTGCGCAGTTTAGCATCGATATTTATCTCAGTAGGTTTTGTTTTAACAATTTATGGAAATTTTGCGTGCATAGTAGCCATTCAGAAGAGCGATCAGCGATTTCAGACCAGCCAACGGAACATTCGGGTCAATGGAAAACTCATGTTAACAATAATGTTCACTGTGATTATCTATGCTCCACTTCTTGGCTTAATTTTGGCCTTTCCAGGTGTACCGTGCACAAAGATGAAACTGGGAAAGGTATTTATTTTTATTATATTACCATTAGGCCCCATCATAAATCCTATTCTGTACACACAAAACACAGTTATGAAAATCAAAGGACTAATCCAACAAACATCCAAGCAGAGCATAAACTATTTAGTTGTACGTGCATTCAAAGTTAGACAAAGAGAAAAGAAGGTGGCACACAAAAACTAATCAAATCATTTTTAAATTGCCTAAAACTACCAATGGTAGTCTGTGATCTCAATGAAAGAGAGAAAACTAATTAAGGCGCAAACATACAACAATTATTCCCTGTCAGACGAATGAGGTTACTGAACAGTAAAGTTGTAATACTTTATCAACTTTCTGTGCTGACAATATATAAACACTCTTAACAGGTAACATGTGCCCTTTCCCCAGACGGGACAGGGATTGGGGAGTAAATATTTTTTTTAAAATCCAGCACACCTAGTCACTGTATAACAACATACTGGAGCTCCAAATAGCAGCTATGACCATGCTAACAACACACATATGCACACATACAAACAAATCATAAAAAAAAGAAAAACATAAAGTAGAAAGAAGTATTGCCCAGCACAATTGATTAAGTCTGATTTCCACTCCCATCTAGCCCTGAACATTAAGTGTGTTCCTAGTTCACTGCCAGGTGAGGGCAGGTTATTGATAAACATCTTTCATCAGTTTCTAATAGACTAGTACATATATTCCCGATTGTGAATACATGGTTATTTGCTGTCAAATATGCAAATACAGGTACCTTCACACATATGTGTACATGTATGTTCAGGTACTTAAAGAAACATTGGCATTATACTTCATGCGATGCTGTGTGTTTAATTGTCATGTTTTTCTCCCCTACCAGTCTTACTCACCACAGTGATGGGATCTATAAAGCAGGTCTTGAGGTCCTCCTTTTTTGTTGCTTTATTATTTGCTGACACGTAACTTTTAAGGATTTACAGTTCATGCTTCTGTCTTGGCTTGAATGAATGAATTCAAAACCAACAGGATACGAGTAATCCAACCTAATACGGGATGCAATAACTGGGCATCCAGGACTAGATGCGTTGTTTGGTCACATGCAGCCAAACTCTTACCATCAGCTTTGGTACCCACAACGAGAGCCCTCTGTGCAAAAACCTGGACCCATACCGGGTTCTCCACAATGAATTATATGATAACAATTTGAACAAACCTCCCAGAAGAAGACAATGCAGTGTAGCCCATTTCCTTCCTTAGCATGCACAATCAGTTACCCAGTGCCATGGCCTTCCATCTATCAGTTTTACCGTATTAACATATTTAATAATATGCCAGATACCACACAGTTTTTCAAAGACAGAAAAAAAATGCTTGCAAGCTGTAGGAAACAGCACTCCAAAGAGATTGATGCAAAAAAAGAAAAAAAATCCTATCTTAACTATGCAATGCTTTATCAGCACTATTTGACAATGATTATATATGTTGGTTATACAATGCAGCTTTTTGTTTAGCAATTTGTGCCTTTTTACAAATGGGTGAGTTCAAGCCATCCAACCACGAACATGTCAATATGTATCAAATTTGGGATATCATAACACTGTCTAATTCTGGCAGTAAAGGTCACAAAGAAAAATTCACTTCAAGCAGTTAAATCACTCAGGAAGCTCCATTTACAGCACTCTCATCAACGTCAAACAACTTTTAAACGTCTTAGCCAGTTACGAAAGAGTCCGGGGCAACAGGCCTGGTCAATATTTGATTGACCAGGCCCATAACCTAGTCTCTGGCCAAAATATGTTCCTGAGAGCTGGTTTCCACTTTGGAATAGTAAGGTAACAATCCAAGTTATTTCAACACTCATTCGTTCTGAATTTGTGCTACTACACATGCAGCTAACACAAGGCTGTCAGAAGCACAGATAAAATATTTTGATCGCCTGAAAGCTCAAACCTATTGCTATATATTGTCAAATTTAGAATAGCCCAATTTGGAGTTTAAGTAATTTTGTTGTTCAAGTAAATTACATTTTTTTTTTGAGTCGACGTTTTGCTTTCCAATCTATATTCATTCCTAGCGGGTGTACATCTACATCTGGTTATGACTATAATGGTGATATAATGGAGCTCACATGTAAAAATTGCGATTGGTGTTGACAAATGGATATGGTACAATAATATTGGCGTATTGGAAATATATGGAACATTGCATTGATAGTGTAACAGGTTTCATTTTCTGTGACACAGATCTTTGGTCACATGTCTATGATTGATTACCCTTCCTCCCGCCTTTTGTTAATTGTATAAAAGGAGCTTTACTTCTGAAAAAGTTGCTTTTGCTACTATGCCACTGATCTGGTGGGTTGCTGATCAACCGGGCGTAGCGTATTAAGGGCACGCCCAAAATGGGCTGTTTGACAGTTATGCGTTAATTTTGGAGTTTATTTCTTGGAATATGCACGTGTAGTGAGTATTGAGAGTGTTTAAATTTGCCTATTTATTGAAGTTTTTTCTCTGGTCGATTTTATAGTGTTTCTCTGGATTATTGAAAGCATTCCTGTATGCTTACAATATGTGTAAATTGGCTTTCAGCATATCGCACATTATGGACTTAAGTTTTGAGTTATATTTGTGGTCACCAGTCGTCTGGGACACATGGTTAGAGGCCCGAGTGTTTTATGTAAGTCACACACACACATATATATATATATATATATATATATATATATATATATATATATATATATATATATATATATATATATATATATATATATATATATATATATATATATATATATATATATATATATATATATATATATATATATATATATATATGTATATATATATATGCATAAAAGCAAATTATTTATCAGCGTACGCATGTTTCAGGCATTTCTTCCTGTTATCTGTTACCTGTGATTTTTTGTATTCTGTTGTCCCTGATATGCAAAATTAGATGCAGAACAAATGAAATCCTGAGAAAAAAATTAGCAGATATACACCACTTATCCTGCAAAAAGTAAAGGGTTATTCATAATTTTCAACATGTCCGATCTTCCACACGTAGTACTCCTATGTGTTATTCTGTCGCTGCCCCTTCATTCAGTACTAAGTGATTTTGTCCTAAATACTGTTCAACATTTTCCACAGTTTGTGAAAATGGAATATTGAATTTCAAATCGCAACCCCTTGTGGATTAAATCTTGTATACACGTGGACCTCTACCTAACAGAAAAAATAACTTACACATGTAAGATCACTTTGCTATTAGCTGGTGCATTTATAATTATTATAATCGATGCACTTTCCTTAAACATATACTTGGTGTTACATATATATGCGTGTGTGTGTGTGTGTGTGTGTGTGTATGTGTGTGTGTGTGTGTGTGTGTGTGTTTGTGCATTCAGATATATCCATAAATGACCAATGACACCAGTTTAGATTCTTACCCACGTAACTGTAACTTACACTAGTAAGACTACTTTGTTATTGGCTGGTGCATTTTGTCATTATAATCAATGTACATTACACGAACATAAACTTGATGTTACATTTATATATATATATATATATATATATATATATATATATATATATATATATATATATATATATATATATATATATATATATATATATATATATATATATATATATGTGTGTGTGTGTGTGTGTGTGTGTGTGTTTGTTTGTTTATGTGCGTCTGTGTCTTTAGATGAATCCAGATATGACAGATGAACCCAGTTTAGATTTATACCCAGGTAACTGTGTTAGGATATGTTTTTTGTTCTGCTTGGTGAGCTATGTAAATAAGAATACATCAGGCTCCTGCACCTGAAAGATAAAATATTACTGGTGTATGACGATAAAAGCAAGCTTTCATGCATGTCAAAGATGAGCTGAACAGCTGATGGTCTCTATATAAGAACATAGCATGTCGCTCCATGCATTCTTTTAAAATAATAGCAATGTCTGTGCAGATGGTCAGAAATAAAAAATTACAAAGCTGTCAAAGCAAAAAATGTTGTTGCTTGCTTCACAGCATACAGTGTGGAATATATTGTACTTGAAAGGTCCCGGGTCTCAGCACAAAGGCAACTATTTTTCCTCTATTGTATACCGATATATTATACTTTGAAAATCTATGTTGGAATGATCAGGCTGGCTACTTCCTTTAAACTGTATATGCTCAAACTAAACAGGAGATACTTAAAATGCATGCTATGAATTCCGTCATTATTTTATATATACTCAAAAGTACTAACGTTACAGGTTTTTCTCCTCTCAAAATAAATATCTATGGCGCCTTCTTTCTACACTTATGAATTATAAGTGTCGTTACATCACGTTAGTTTATCTTCAATACAGCCATACGATAGCTTTTGACATGCCACACACACACACACACACACACACACACATATATATATATATATATATATATATATATATATATATATATATATATATATATATATATATATGTATATATATATATATATATGTGTGTGTGTGTGTGTGCGTGTGTGTGTGTGTGTATGTGTGTGTGTGTGTGCGTGTATGTGTGTGTAAATATTCAATGGCCTACTCTCAAATATTGATCATAAAAACAGAGACCAAAGTATATCATAATCATGTCTTAGGCACTCTTTTGCCTATCCGGTAAATATAGTTTTTGGAAGCTTTTTGGAACGAGATAAACCTCATAAGGCACCTTGATACGAACGATTTGCAATACATGTGATTGGTTGGATGAGGTCATGTGACAAATCAATACATCACGGTTAAAAATGAACGATGATGGCAAGCAGGCAAATTTGCTGTGTGCTACGTGAAGTTTGAAGTAGTTCGTGTTCTCTTTGGAATATATTTACGGGGCAGATGTTTATTAATTGCAGGGTTTATTCTGCAATTATGGCAGTACTTTGCAGAGTTCATTATGAGTGTTGAGCTAGGGGAATCGGATGCAATGGTATGGGTAGGCCCACTTTATATTCTAGGCCTTGTACTTTCACGTACTGCTGACTTATACCGGTTCAGTGGCTGTGGTTATCTTGAGGATTATTCACCAAGTGTATCTATGCAGGCCCTAGCATTGATTGGTCATTAAATGTTTGAGGATCACTGGGGTAATGATTGTGAAGTGGTGGCATGATGAGGTTTTTAACTTTGGTACATTTGGTTGTCACAGCGTTGGTGGCAAGTGCAAATAGGGAGTACATATGTACTTGAATTACCGAGCCATCTATTATCAACCATGGTAACTACCATAGGAACGCGGAACCGAAAGTAATTAAAGCATGTATTTTCGTAAACGATATTTTGTAAACATTTGCTGTAATTGCTTCATTAAATGAACTAAACATCCATATACTTCTTTACAATATATGTATGACGATGGAAGGGAATCCGGGGACTCATATGGGGTGGTAATTCAGTGGGGTTAGGTGCAACAAAAAGAAGCGTCATCGTAATATATCAGATGTTATGTCACGGGAAACAAAGCATTTAATCACAGTAGCTTCCTTTTGACACCTTCTACTATACTGTAATAAAAGATATGGCTGTGAGTTATTTGCTGGTGTCTTTAGCGAGTCACAGTGTTTAAAACACAGCGTGAACGGCATTCTTTTTGCTACCGATTTAACGTGCTTGAATTGTAACTAATAATCAAACATACTTACAGACTTTAGCCCCCTAAGGCGTTTTACAGGCAGTTAGAAGTTGATCAGAACTCTCTTGGTCACCCGCACATTCACTCTCATTGGATGAAGCACTAGGATTTTTTAGCAACCCCACATTTCGACCCACCACATCCACCCGATCAAATCATAAACAATACTGTGTTAAATCTTACTATTTCATACATTCCGTCTGTGTTATTTGGTCCTCTGGTGTTATTTTGGTCAACATTACAGTAGGGGACTGTGCTTATATACGTTGACATTTACGCGGTATATCATACACTTTGAGGCTAAGTTTACGTTTGGCAATATTTTTGGCTTAGATGAAGATCAAATGGTAACCTGGTGCGACTCTAAAGGTAATAGCAACATTACCATTGTCCAATGCAGCATTGGAGAGGATGCATGACAGAAGTGTGTACCCTTTCAGTATTGCAAAGGACAGAGCCTCATTGCCGCCATACTGACCTCCTAAAAGCTCTTTAATGAAATAAGTTTTAGACGGTGGTAGTTGTTTTATTGTCATTCAATTAGAGACAAGAGAGTACCAACGCTTATTAGGTTAAATGTGGTACCAGATGATGCCCCATCGCCACTCAAATATGAAATTTGCACCCCATCCCTTCCCCAACACACATTTACACCAATAGGTAACAGCGTTTGTTCATGCTAACCTTAAGTACTATAAATCAGGTGCAGGCCCAAATGTGATCACCCAAGATTCTATGCACGGCGCAGATCCCAAGCTAAGGTTGTCATCGTGCCACAATCTTTATTTTATCTCTCGTCTCCTTGCAAGATTTTGTGGTACATTAACTGTAAAACACTGTGTCAAATTACACTCATCACACCGGGATATGGGGAATTAACCTACCGGGCCATATTATTATGACATATTTGGCACTCACTCACACTTGCCACCATTTAACCAGTTTTTGGATTGCAAACTAGGTGCAGTTTGTGAATGTGTTTCCTCTTTTTCAGCTAGATGATGTCGAAGGCTCATGGTTGGATATTCGCCCTTCTGTGGTCACAAACCACATATCTTGTTAGGATACACCTGAGCTTAGAACAAGACTCTATCACACAATATCGTACAGTTTTACTTGCACGAGCATGTTGAAATATCTATAGGCTTTTTTGTTTTTGGTCCGAGAGACAAAGTCCAACGACTCTTCCAGACAGAAAGCTCAGAAACGTGACACTTGGATGGCCCTGGTCTTCTCCTTGCACTGCATGAGCTTCAAGCAAATCATGAGAAATCTGGTCAACTGTCTAATACATTAGTTAAGAGCATGAAGTTCCAAGTACTTTATTTGAAAAGCAGGGATTTGGGTTAAAAGGTTTGGAAAACAGACCATGTGATAGGAAGAGTCCATTAGGTGTCAATATCATAGTGCAAAATCAGTCCTAGTCAAAATTCGTCCAAATCTTGACAAGTCAATCAACATGAACATCAACAGCCATAACAGCGACACTTGAATATCCACACCGTAATGCATAATCCACTGCATACTCAAAGATAATAAGTTGTCATATTGACATGAAAATAATGAAGGTCTTAAAAATAGAAGCAGCTGCAGTTTGCAACAATGTCAGAGAGAGTGCAGCAAAATCCTACAATTGAAAAACCATCCATGTTTTAAAGCCACGAGTCTTCTTTGGTTATGAAGTCAGGTCTTTCAAATATAGATTAATAGGCAAAAGATTGGCCAGTGACTTTCAATACCCTATGAATACTGATTGAGTGCTGCTTCCGCTGAAAGTACATCTATCAAACTATTCCTCCCTTATTTTCAAGGGGCATTCCCTTTGTGATGTAAATAATCATAAACACCTGGGTGTTATTTTACATTCAGATTTAAGATGGACTAATGCTGATTAAATTTTAGCCAAAACCATCAAGTTGATTAATGTCATGAAATGACTGAAAATATACACTCAACAGGCAAGCTCAAGAAACAATTTTCACACCCTTAAATATACAGTAGCCCAGTTATGAGTGAATGCAATGCATCTCAGGAGGAAAAATTAGAAGCATCCAATTAAATGGTGATTGTTCTTTAACCACGGTACAGCACAAATAATGACCATCTTTAGGAAGAACTAATATGCCACACCTTATTCTCAAGAAGAGACTTTCCATAACTGTGCTTGATGTACAAGCTCATAAACAAATTCGCGCCGGACAATATATGCTCCATTCTTTTTAGTGGTTCAAATACAAATAATTTTAATGCACAGCAACAATTCAACTTACCCCATTTAAGAGCTCGTACGGATCTATTTGATAAATCTTTCTTCCCATCTACAATTAAACTGTACAACGATTTGCCAACAGATGTTTGGAACTCTGAATCAACTTTAAGATTTAGTCCAGATTAGGTTAATTGTTTGCTCGAGATGTAAAATTTTGGGTATTAGTTTTGGGCAACCAAATTTTATATATTCAACAAACACACTTGCGGTTGGGTGCCAGCCAATAAAATTCCTATTCCACCCGCTTTCCCCCCCCCCCCCCCCCAAAAAAAGGACATCCTAAACATGCCTATATCTGTGCTTTTGTGGTGCAGCTATTGAAGACACTTGGCATTATTTCTTCTTTTGTCCTCTTTATAGTGCCCCACGGTCTGTGTATGTGTGTGTGTGTGTGTGTGTGTGTGTGCGTGCATGTGAGTTTATCTGTCTTGTTGCCTTTTGTCCTGTATTTTATCTTGTTCCGCAAGAGGGATTTGAATATGGCATAGGCCCTTTTCCCAATTGCCAATTTCATCAGTGCAAATACAAATTGGCGTCATAATCGGAAATAAAATATCTTTATACCAAAAGCCACCATTCGTCAAACAAGGAAGCTCAAAATTCAGGAGTTTGAGGCACACATAAGAACTACCTTATTATATTTTAATATATATGTAAACGAATATGAACTGCAAGATGAAAGAAAAGATTTCTCTTGACTTCAGGCAAATACCGACAAAGGTTAGAAGTAGTTTAAATCGATTTAATGCTGGCAACTCTCAACTTTTCTTCTTCATGCATCGATGCTGCAGTTGTTAGGTTTACATATTTCCTGCATAATTTATAAAACATCTTAAATCCAACTGATAGCTTTGTTCTAAATTTTCGTTTATGGGTACATTTGTGAAATATATTCTCAAAAGTATTTATTACTGATGCGTTATAGGTCATCAATACACGTAATTGTCAACTTAAAAGATTCACCATGAAGTGTATACACTTTCGATAGCCTCACCAGAAACTTACACTCTCAGTAAATATACAAGGCTAAACGAGGTCCACATTTTCTACCATTGGAATGCCAGTTATCTCTGTCTAAAGATGGAATCTCCACAATTGACACATGTCTTATCAATCAAAAGGTTCAACAACTAAACAAACGGATCATGTTCTAATACAGACTGGTTATCCCTCACATCACTAGCAAAAATGCGCAAGTTTTAAAGATTTGATGATTTTCTGAAATTTATTTTTTCATATGTTATAGATACCAGAGACCTGGTGTTATCTTTCAAATTGAAATGAAGAATAGTTGTGTATTAAGTGTAGAAGTCACAAATTAAAATCTGTTTGAAAGGTTAATGGCTCTCTGTATAATTCAACTGCTGTAACAACATCATCAAAGCAGAAAAAAATCTCATACATGTTAATACCGGAAGGAACTGTTATCTGAACACAGTAATGAAGCCAAAATCCTTGTACCGTCTTCGAGCCTTTAGACTAAACACTGATAATTCGTCAGTAGAGCAACATTTGCAATCCGCTATGAATGGCACCTTTCGCAGTCCTGAAACTGAGTAAAGGTTGGGTAATGGACATGTACATCAGAAAATGTAAGCCGAAATGAAAATAAAATTAGTTTATGTGTGAAAGTGATCATATCAAATGAATCATTCCTTTTCTTATATGCGGGAGAAGAGGCCTTTGTCAGCGTAACAGCCCTATTTCTTCAATGAGAACGTTAAAATAAAATTCTGTGTTCATAATATTAACATTATACATCTCTTGCACGTACATCACAACTTTTAGTTTTGTCAGAACAAGATCTGGTGTTTGCTTGTTTTCTGTCATTTGCTTCTTATTCTGTTTATAATAAAATTCCATGTTTCACTTATCAGCACATCTAAGACGGAACTATCAAACGTAGCCTTCTTTGTCAATCTTCTAGCATATCCATAAACAACCTTCATAAAAGTGGTGAAAACCAAGTGAGAGTCATTCAGTACCTAATGTTAGAATTTGTTCATTTGTCACTTGTTCATACTTATTTCCTCTTTTTTTTTTTCTAAAGTGGGACAAATGATAAACACGAAGGCCGATTATGGAATCATCATTGCCAAATATACATCTTGCAAAGCGGTGCATATGTCGCAAAAATCAATAAAATAAATGCATATGTATATACATATTGTATTACATTATAACATATCACATCAATAATATCACATCATATGTTTCATAAGCCCTGCTATGTCCAATTCGTGAATGGAATTGATTTTTTGTGCAATTATAACACATCCTTATACACCAAGGAGGTGCGAGTCAACCATGGCTCCCTTACCAGACCAATTTTTTTTTTTTTTTTTTTGCATCTAGTCAGCTAGCAAATTATGTAATTGTCATTAAAAAAGCTGTGGTTTAGGTTTTGGGTGAACTACAGAAACGCATATTATAAATGTCCAATGTATATCAAAACGTGTTTATGTATCTGTTTAATCTGTGTGTACCATGCATTATACAGGTATTGAAGGAAATGCCATTCCACTGCATGTAACTAAATATATAACTTGCACATACAACTCCATTGTTGTAGTACGTTTGAATGGCACACTTGGAGTCACTTAGAGTTTTTTGCAGCAGAAGAATGAACATCGTATCCTTACATGAATCCAAGTCAAGAGCAGATGACAGATCTTCCAATACGAAGTTTTACACAGTGAGGTGGGATTACAACGTATTGAAACGTATCAGGAATTATAAGACATCTTGCGTTCCAATGTTTTGGAATCAATAGACATAAGGTATCAACTGTATACTTTTATTTTTGCCAATTTACTGTAATAAAAGGACAAAATGCAAAAAGAGATGAGTTAAACTTTGAAGTAGATAACTATCCTTTCCCTGACAGTAATATTTTGGAAGCTGTTGGATATAATACATTTTAGTCACAAAATTTGAGTGTTGATCATATTTGTTCTAATTTGAAGACTCTAGAATCCAAATTTATTCACAGTAAACTTGAGTCTAGAGGATTTACAGATGCACTTTTGATCAAATGTTTCTTTATTTTTTTCCGTAAATATCCAAAGATGGTTGGAATGTTTTGCTTCAATAAATTCAGAAATTTTAGACTTGCCTGTCTTGCTACAAAATGTTATCTTTTAGCATCATTCCGTTTTAATTTTCCCCTTTAAGATATTTTAGGCTAGCTTGTTTTCTGTTAGTTTAAACCCCCTGGGGCTTCGGGTATTGTGCAGTGACGTACGACAATTAGAAGCTTGTCCAAATGTACTCAGCATTTAGTTATGAAAAATATATTTTGATTGCATTTTCTTTACTGAAAATCTAATGATTTTCATTCTTTTCTACCCGTTACTTAATTATTTATATTTAACCTAGTTCAATTTAAGTAAAATGGATAAATTGATTAAAAAGGACTTTCATATGGCTACAAAATTATCAAGCAATGCTAGATATATTGATGACACTGCTTGTATAAATGAAATTTATGTTAAATGCTAAATAAATTTAACAAAAAGATATGCCTTTGAAAGGCAACAATTCAGAGGGTTTCAGAGATATGTTTGGGGACGTGGACATTCAGGTCACTTACGACAGGTTTTGCATTAAGGTGTTTCACCAAATGGATGAGTTTAACTTTGAAGTAGTTAACTATCTTTTCTCTAACAGTAATTTTTCGGAAGCTTTTGGATAAATTACATCTTTATAACAAATTTTGAAATCTGGTCGTATTTGTTCTGTATTTCGAGACTTTGCATCTAGAACCAAATTTATTTACAGCAAACTTGAGTCAAGAAGATTCAAAGATGTACTATAAATCACATATTTCTACAAATTTTGCTGTAAATATCCGGAGATGTTGTTATGGTAAATATCCACAGATTGTAAAAAAAAGTTAGGCTTTATTGATTTCAGAGATTTTAGACATGCCTGTTTTGCTTTCACGTTTTATCTTTTGACAACAGTAGGTTTTAGTATTCACCTTTCAGAAACTTTGGGCTTACATGTTTCCCATCAGGTTAACATCCCCTTCCTCCCCCAATCAGTAGCAAGCAGCACCCAACGACAGTTACAAGCTTGCATAATTTTACTAAATTTCTGGTTCAAGAGTTACATTTTGACGACATTTTCTTAACATAAAGGCTAATGCATTATTCTTTTCTGATATGCCTAAGAACACATTACTCAATGTCAAAAAGAGGTACTCACATTTGACAATATTTATTCAAATGTCACAAATGTGATCCACTGTATTGAAACATTAACTCAGGGTTGGCAGCGAAATAAAACTTTATTATGTGTAGACGTCCAGAATGAGGAGTTAGTGTAATCATGGAGTTTGTTTTACATTTCTAGTGCAGGATGTCCATTGTTACAGTACTTGTTCGGATTTCCCGCAGATAGTACGGGTGGTCTCGCTGAAACTGTTTATTTTTATAATCCTTGGAACTGAATATAACACCCCAGTTTGTTTGTACTTCAGTTATACACTAACAGGTGGTTTAACGAAGGTCAGCTGCCCAGCTAGACAGGGCACACACTGGTTCAGGGGTATGTCAAATTATTCTCATTTGAACTTGTACTGTACAAATAATAATTATGTTTGGTTGGCATGTATTCTTTATTGAAACTGAAGCTCTGCATTTATAAGCAAAGCTTCACTAATTTAGCTAATGCATCATTTGACAGGTTCATATATTTTTTCATTGGTATGTGGGTTGCCTTTTCTTAATATTTAGCTGCGACAAGGAGCCACTACTCAGAGAGACATCTGCGGGCACAGGCTTTAAAACATGTTCTGAATAGTTACCTGCTAAAGACCATTTAACTTATTTGGGCAAATACAGACTATCTCAAAATTCTATGGAAGAAGGTGTGCAATATGAACAATGATACTTCCATACTCATATAGGTTAGACAGTTACAGGTTAGCTTTTCAAGGAGTGTAAAGAGGTCTGACCACAGAGTATGGTAATGACTATCAAGAAGTAGTTCTGGATGAAAAGACACAAATAGAATATCAGTACTATATTTCAGTGGGTTTATCCAATAGTTAAGCGGACAATTGTTAATCATATTGAAACTGTGTGCTGGTTTCCTTAATTTGCCACAATAACAATTAGTCAAATTCTTCTGATAAACGAATAAGGGAAAGAAATGTTAACTCTGCAAGAGGTTAACACATTATCAGCTTCATTACAAATGTAATGTTGTACTATCATCTTGTCGAAGAGTCACGTCACCCATGAATTAATAATTAAGGCTTTCGACGTCCTGTTTATTAATTTTAACAGGTCAGATGCAGAATGCCCATTATCAACCTCCACTGTAACTATGGGCCATACGACAAAGGCCAAAGCACAACATAGCCAAGGAAATATTTATTAAATTGTTCCACAAAACATTACCGTATTCATAAATTTCAACTCAATAATGAGAGCAAAGTAACCCAGAGCAAAAGCTGTTATTCATCGAGAGTGAACGTCAACATTCACCCTGCAATACTAATATAAAGACTGTGGAGCATTTTTAAAGAATTAATAAAACAAATTCATATGGTGTTATAATTGCATTAATGAAGGGGATTCAGATTAGAATCAAAGAGATATATGTGTCTGAATTATGCAAATTTGAAATGTTTGTGATTCTGAATTGTAACGAGACTCCTTATTTGCAATTTTATAGATTAAGAGTTTTCAAACATACATTTTAATTTCTGGCGCATAGCCGGATTCTTTTAGCTCTTTGATCAGGTCTGACTCCACAAGTACTGCATAGGCCGATAATGTACATATGCACACTTTGAAATTTTATATAGGCTAAAAACCTTCATGATATTATAACACAAAACTAGTTCATCAATATGTAGAATATCATAATATTTTCACTACACTTTTTTTTTTAAAGACAAACATTAAGTAAGACTAAATTATGTGAATACGCTTAGTGTCGCAAGTATTAATTTCCATAGTTTGCATCTCATGGATTGTACTGATGTTTTATTTCACTATGTTGATGTTTTCTCCTTTTATAGCAATGCTAGAATGCTATTGCCTGTACTTACATTTAAATGGGTTTGTGCCAATTAAAAGGCAAAGCAATGCAGAAAAAAAATAATCAGCTCACGGTACAGGTAAAAATTACATGTAATAATGTATACTAGATGTACCATATATGAAAACTTAACTTCTGGAAACGTATACATTCTATTTTGATACGGCGATAGACTGAAAAATCATGGTGACAAATTTATAAGTTCGTGCGCAAGCACTGCATGTTCAGGATTTGTGCCGAACGTTTACTCTTGCAGCAGATGCAGTCTTTATACTTTTCTCTCCCAAAGATCAATAAAAACATGAAGTATTTCTTTCCATAAAGATGTGTGATTGTCACTTCACCAAAATTCATCTTCCTCCTGCACATGCATCAAAGGAAGTACTGAATTTGCAAGGGGTTTGTTCAAAGTAAAAATATCCCAATAAACTCTACATGCTGATTCTTTTGACTCCCTTATACATATTGTGGAGGTTTGTTGTAAATAATTTTAATGCAAAAAGAATCCTTTGTGTTAAAAAAAAAAATCTTTGTTTATCCTAAAAGAATCCATGCTGTTCACAGAACCAAAAATAATTGGAAATTCAATTCACAAATGGAATTTTCTGACTTGAACACAAAAACAGCATGTGCAACAAACATGTTGCTAGGTTTTCTTCATAATTTATGCTTATGTGCCTGCTGTGCTGTCCATTTCTGTCTTACTTCCATTCACTTGGTTGCATTTGTTTTAGCGTCATATACAATATCCTGCAATTCAGTCATTGTTTTACCTAGAATTACAGGATTTTGATAAGGCATTGAAAAGGTTGTCATTTCCCACAATTAACTACAGCGAGGTCTATATGGATCAGCTCTTGAGATGATACACAGCTCCAGCAGGCATACAATAACAAACTCACGGCATGTCCGCACTACATTCTTTGTCTGCTTACGTCCATATATTCCTATTTGAGATCTTGCACAGAGACGACGACCATGGATATATTTAGTCAGGTCTTCAAGCAGGATGTACTTAATGTGAGGGATTCAGAAAGACTCCGAAGGTATAAAGTGGCCCATCAAACGTACAGAAAAAATAGATTGTGATGTTCATGATGTGTGTGATTGATAATTTTTGGCAAATTACAAACCTTGGTTTAATGAAATACACTGTTTTCCTCCAACAATGACACTATTCACATCATATCACACTGAATGAACATGATATACTTGTGCTCAAACATGGCTGCTGACATAGCTCTACATGTACACAAACCATAGAACCACCATCTTCATCCCTTATATTTTGTTGATAGAGGTATTTTAACGAGAAGGCTACCTGCATGCCTAAGATTATTATGCCCAATTCTACAGCTTGAAAAAAAAAAAAAAAAACGACAATTTACATAGTTACATGTAAACTTTTGTAGTGTATGAAAACACGGGTATCAGCCTATGAGGCCCAATTTTGCTGTCTTAGTACATGGGGTAGCAGTTTGTACTTGACGATAATGCTGCAACTTTTGCATCCCATCGACGGTATTCATGGTATTGGAGACGAAGTCAAAAATGTGTTTTCCCATTACAATCAAATTGACAGGCCCAGTAATCGACAAGAATTTGTGAATTTCCTGATATGTAGCACATAACCTAGTGAACAAGTTTCTTTGAACCTACCACGTGGTACATTTCCACCAAGTTTCAGCGTGACCTGGTAGACGGTTTTGGAATATCAGTCAGAAATAGCAAAATGTGAAAACACACACAAAATTCATAAAAAAGTTTGAAACAAATCACAGGGCTACCTGGTGAAGAAATTAATGTCTCGAGATACCACAAGTGTCCTATGCAGGTTCGAAGCAAATGGGTAATGGGTAATTTGGCCAAGACAGAAACAAAGAAGGACATATGATGTATTACTTTGGACCGTGACTACTGAAATAAACTTCCTAGAAAGTAACCCTCGGTAGATCCCCACAGACTATGATGTGAATGTGGCCAGCCTCCTACTGGGAAAGTTGGAGATGCGATTTGTTCACTGACAACCAGTCGTAAGTTGTCTTTTAAGCCCTGGTGATGAACAGTTCAGCTCAGCTAAAATACCTAGACTGTGTATACCGCCCTTTGGCTTTACAGGAGCTAGCAGTAATTATTGACACATTCATGATGATAAAACCAAGAAAATTAGAAATTTTATTTACTTTACAGAATATTAATTTTCAAAAAAAAGGGTTTGCCGTTAGTCTAACTTGAGATTGTATAAAAGGCCATCTTGCTACAGAACACGTCCATGACGATTAATAGCAGAATACAACAATGCCCAGTTTGCCACCTACTGTACTTCATTTGTACAACACAACTTTAATTTATTATATAATTCAATGCATAACCCTAAATTAAGCAGCCAATAGGGGAGATTACTTTATGTCACGATACACGTATAAGCGCCATTGAGATGGTTCTAAAGGGCATCAGTGTACAATGTAGTGGATCAATTCGGCTGTCGTGTTGACCTGCTATATATTCAAATACATTTTGGATCCTTCAGCCCCAGTGCTGAATTATTTTATCTAAGAAATTACATACTATTATCATCACCATTATAATTATAATTATCATCATCATCCATTCATTATTTAATTCATATATTCATTCACCCCTTATTCCCAGAGCTCGTGAAATTGTAGCGTATATCTTGCAAGATTAAGGACTGTTAAGACACAAAAAACCTTTGCATGGCCGATTTTGAGATTTTAACGTTTTTTACAAGATGAATGTCCTTTCTATTAGTCGTCAAAATCTCAAGCTTTTAACTAAAGTAGAAATATGAGAAAAACGCCAAAAACCACACAGGTATGTGGACATCTAAACCTCCATGTGTCATTCTTTTGGTTTTTAGCCGCCAAACGGAACAATACCGCCTGTCAATCATACTTAACAGCCTGTCACGTGGCTGCAGGTAGCAACGGCCCATGGCAAAAGGAGAGTGGTATCAGGGCGGCAATGCGAAGTAAGGCAGCATGCCGAAAGTATGTTTGTGAGCAGGGAAAAGATGCAGACATGCTAACATATCAGTGCCTTAGTGGTTTACTTTATAGTTATCTTGCTTGTTTTGCGTTCTGATGAAGGGGGACTTTAAATGTTCAAGAGGAGCGGGAATCGTCAGACAATGTCCCTTCAAACTTCAAAGGCCGTGCCTCGATGGATTACCCCAGTGGTCCTCCACATGAAAGACAGGCGGGGAAAAAGCTGGCACCTTAATCAATAATACCTACGTACATAACAAAATTTTATCGAAACCCAGGGATGAGGAAATAAAAGTACAAATAAACACATCGAAATAAGCATAAACGTGAACGGCAGAGAAAACACACAAAACAGTGTTACAAAACTCAGGTTGGAAAGAGAAATGAAACTCATTGAGAAAATAACTGAAAAATAATGAAAAGCTAACTAAGTAAAGTGTACAGACAAGTCCAACAAGCTAACTACATAAAGTATACAGATAGGAGTAAATACAATAAAATACTATCTCTAAAAACGGGATGAAGAGGTAGGGGGCGGAAGACCAAACCCACCATCCGTGCACTGACCACGAGCGGCCGTAGGCCACCCCACCGAAGCGAGGCAACGCAACTTTCGTTGCCAGGCTTGAGGTCACGAGGCCCGAAGGGCCGCCTCCATGACGTCACACTTTGAAACCAGACTGTCGCTGTCGCCGTTTGACAGATCGCTGAATAATGTTTTCCGTACTTCAAAGGCTCTTTTATTCATGTGATTGGCCAAGAATTGATTGACAACCTCCCCAAATGTTAAGGGCCGATGTTTACTACGTTTTGTACAAATATCAGCTCAACTTGAGCAAATGGTTTTGTTTCACAGGCAAATGATCAACATCAAAGGCCTTTGAAGCTTGTTTTCTGGGAAAGAATAATAGGACGAGAACCCCACCTAAGAATGGTTATTCCAAGAAAACGGCTGTGCCAAATTTAATCCGGTTAACGGCTTTCGATTCTTTGATGTCTGAACTGCAAAAACAATTCAGCTATTTTCTAAATCTTGCTTCGTTCTTTTCCTATGAAACGAAGAAAATGAACATCCTGAAAATGAAAGGGAAAATTTAAACGTCAAACTTTGAGGATGGATAACAGAAAAACGAAACAAAACTTAAAAAATCGCAGGATGGTGTTTTTTGCTGTCAATATGTCAGAATTAAGATGCAAGTGTAATTATGATTTTATCACAAATAATTAGTGACTTATATCGACATTTATGGGGTGGCTGCTTTGCGGACAACTTTCAATTGTTTATTCAACAATTTACATCACAGACACCCAAATATGGAACATATAAATTCTTTGGAGTATGACGAGTACACACATATATGATATGTTATCCTAACGCAAATACATTTTGAGCTAGGATTGACGAAAGTGGGATTTATTTTTGGTGTCTTACCTGTCCTTAACCATGTGTGTGTGTTTAACGATAACATAGCCAACCAATTACATAGTTTTGCCAGTCGTACATCATGTTTTCTGGCAATATTAACATTGGCAACTGTGTCGTTGACAGTTGACAGAACCAAAACCCACAAATTTATAATCCCTTCCAAAGCTGATGTCTCTGACTAATGTCTCGTTTCACAAACATACAACTTTTTTGTTCAATTTATAATTCAGCTCTCTTCTGTACTGTTTATGTCGATATAGAATGACAATTATTCGTTCCTGCACAGTGTTTAGAGAGACTTGTATTGTACACTTTTGAGTTTATGTATAAAACACAACCATGCTACATAAATATAAGTATTCAAAGATTAAGCCACGGAATTTTTACCCTTCAAGCAAAAGTGACCAAGGGATATTGCCGTAATAATGACGTCCCGTCTCTCCCCTTGTCCATTCAGAATTGATGTCAAAATGCTGGATTAATAATGGCGAGACCTATGCTAACCGCATTTGATGTGTTGGGCACTCCTGTCTCTGCTCTGTTCACCCAAGCAAATCTGAAGCGCGAGTCTCTCTCAAAGAGTGGTACAGACATGGTGTCTACGACTAAGGTCAGGGTAATAAAAAAAAGTCTCTCACTCCCTCTCTCTCTCTCTCTCTCTCTCTCTCTCAATATATATATATATATGTATAGATGTGTATATATATATATATATATATATATATATATATATATATATATATATATATATATATATATATATATATATATATGTATATATATATAGTTTGTTGCATGACCACTGTTCTTCACAGATTTCTTTTTCGTCATCATAAACAATTTCCAGACCTCTAATATTTAAGAGAAGTGCGGAAATGTATTAGTCTCTATATTTTGTGCAAATGCATCATCCTCGGAATCAATCAGGAAATATGAACAATAGGCATTGGACTCATGGACACACAATGTCGGAAAGGGCATTGGTGTTTTAAATCATTTCATCAAAGCTAACGCAACAGTTAACGCAACTTTCAAAAGTAAATTCCCCTTGTCAAAATATGAATTCACGATAAAAAGTAAGAAACTCTATGAACACTTGGAACATACAGAATGAAAATATACTCTTTGATATATATATATATATATATATATATATATATATATATATATATAACACAGAAGAGTACACTAATGTTTTTAGTTTTTTGAAGATATCTCAATTTTCACTTTCTCTCTAGTTATTAGGAGTAATAAAGGTATTTTCTTGTATCGCAAAATTAATGATATTGAGACCATTGAGAAAACTGAAAAGTGCGCTGTCCAAGGCAAATGTCCAAGCCAGTTGTGCTGAATGTTGTGTGTGTGTGTGTGTGTGTGTGTGTGTGTGTGTGTGTTGCTGCAGTATTGTCCCATTGCTTGTTCCGTCCATAAAGTTCCGAATTGATGCTGTTGACATTCAAAAGTCAAAACTGTAACTTTACAAGATAATCAGTTCAAGTAAATACCCGGATTAACCTGCGCATATAAGGTGAGTCAGATGCTATACAAATAACGGTGCTCAGTTCTTTCGTATTTACCATTATGCATTAAGAATATGTCCAGAGATTTATATACATTCAGGGATCGTTTTACCATGATTCTGCACATAACCATACAGACAGACGGTAAAGGAATTGTAGCTGAATTTTTTCTTAGTCTGATTAGACCATGGTACTTCACGTGGGAGCAAGTAAACTTCACGCTTCTTCATTATGGTGTCTCTCGGAAAATAGAACACCAATTAATGTAAAGAATGGACTTAAGTTTTAGGGAAAAACATACAGTTGGACAGGTTCATACAGTACATAATATTGATGATAAAATTAGATATGCCAAACATTCTGTCATCACAATGCAGGATATACCCAGGAATTGCCAAATCAAGCAAAATAATATTTCTGAAAAGCTATTGGAATACCTTGGTTCACCTATGGCCTTGATAGTGCTCAATTACCTAAGTCTAATTTCAAAACATTTAAAGACGACTAAACGCAACTTGTTTAAACAGCCTTTTTGGCTGAGCACACGTTCATATCATTCAACAGTTTAATCGGGACTGTCATTCCACGGGTCTGAGAAGTAGTAATTCACGACCCTTCATCTTTTGCAGACGGATTACGCACCTTAAAAAAATCACCAATGCCACTTGTGCTTGCTCATGAAACAGCTAATTATTTACTTTCTAATAAAAGGGTTAATAATATTATTATGGAAAGAACATTTCAATACAATCTTCCTCAAGTTTCTGTTCTGCTTGTCCATGATCAGTCGGTGGTGGTGGGTTACTTGTCGGGTCCCTTGCCTAGTCCTGACCATTGTAGTATTCATTATCTCTGGTCGGGATGGTGTGGCCAATATGACACAGTGTCTGTTCTCGGCGACTGATTATGTAACTTCTGGATCAAGAGAGCATAATTTTGTTAAGATGTTGATTCGGTTTTTAAATATTTTGCTTAAGTTGTGGTGAATGCTACAATGCCAAATGGATGACAACCATCGATACGTCCACAATCTTTTTCGTGAAGTGCGAATATATTAATGCAATATATACAAAATTAATCTAGCACAAGAGCTGATCTGCCTCTATTTTAGTCTCCATTTTTACGTCTTAAGTTAGGTATTATGCGGTACACTACATATGCAATGTGACTTATCATTTTGATGCCTGACCTAGCTTTTTTCATTTTATGTTGTATCATGTTGTCTTTATATATATTGTAATTTGCCACATGTATCTAACTCTATTGTCAACGCTTTAATTCTTATATCGTTTAGTTTCCCGGGAATTTGGGTGTTCAATGAAAAAAAAAATAATTGAAAGAATTTGATGTCTTAAACTGGCTCTTCAACGGGTAGTCATGTTTTACGGCAACACGTAATTAGTCCCCTATCTGTTTTTTATTTCTCTAGTAGAGCCTAAGGTACTGGTTCTGGCGCTTGCACAGTTCTGGGTACCTGTGCACACCTCTGACACCATAATTAACATCGTAATTAACATCACAATGAACAATTCCATCAACACTTGTCAATCAACACATGTCACCGTTTTAAACACTCCAAATAGCATGTTTTAAAATGAGGTTAATCAAAATAACAGACGTGAATCAAACAAGACGGCGTGCCTGTCTACGGGCAAAGGTGTCTGCTCAATGCCAACCCCCGGTGCATCATTTTGAATGAACGAATGAATTAATCTTTATCACACAAATCTTAACGACACATGGATTACACGCAGTAAATACGAAATGGGTGGGGGGGGGGGGGGGGGCTGAAGGTGAAACTTTATATGGTTATTTGTCATGTAAATACAAAATGTGGCTCAAGATACAAATATTAACTAAACAAAAAAAAAAAAAAAAAAAAAAAAACACACACACACACAATGAACAAAAAAAAAAAAAACAGTGGGAATAAAGTAATTAATCAAACATATATTAGTATCGTATTAACAATGGTCAGAAGAAAACAATAAAGTCTACATATTAAATACCAGGAAGTTTCTTGTAGTAGCTTTGGGCATGATAGAAATTTATGACCTGTGAGCAAATATAAGGCTGCATATATCAATTTTTTCATTCATCCGTCAATTTTTTAATTGATTTGTAAAACTATTTCTTATTAACTCACTTTTCGTATGATCCGGAATGTGATTAAAAAACTTTTCGCCTGAATGTTGGATTCTGCGGCAAAAGTAATTATTTCTATGTATGGAACTGGAAAGGCTGTATTTACGTCTTACCCATATACACTAAGATACTTTGTAAAGGACGTCTGTGGCAGTATTTCTGAACCAATGTTTCGAACAAGGGTCTTTGGGTCACTTCTGATGCGACCATATTGCCGTGAACTTTGACTTTTTTACATTCAAGGTCAACTTATTAACTTAAAACCAGTGTATTAAACTTGCCATATCAGTATAAGCTTGTGGTTGAATAATTTTCGATATGTTGACAATAGTAGGTTATGTTACTATCATCAGCAAGCAAACGAGCCGTGTCATACGTGAGCGAATTTTTTTATGATCATTTACTAAAATTATTATAATAATATAATAATTACCCTAAGATGGAGCCTTGTGGTACACTGCTTGTCACATCTGCTTAATCAGAATTACTGATTCCGAGCTGCAAAAATTGTTATCTATCTATTTTAATAATCTTTGTTCCAGCCCATAGCAACATCACGAATACCAACTCCCCGAATACCACTATATTCAAGATTTAAACACAGAAAATTATAATTTACTGTATCAAAAGTTTTTTTCGAATCCAAGAATATGCTTGATTTAAAATTTTCTTTTTTCAGTTGACGGTTTACAAAATTAGTGAATTTACATGTAACTTTTTTGTAATCTGATTTTGTCTGAAATCAAAATGCAGTTTCGAAAAGAAATTTACACTATTGAAGTATCGCAACATTCTATTCGATATAAACCATTCAAGTAGTATTGAAAGAGCGAAAGCTCAAGAATAAGACGGTAATTACTTAAAACCTCTTTATCTCGGTCCTTACAATTGGAGCAACATGTGTAATTTCATACGGTTAGGAAATTTACCTTCCACAATTGGTAAATGAAACACACTTTGTTTAGGAGGCTAAGGAGGCTACTTCTGAGGTCACATAAGTTTTATTACTGAACACCTGTCAATCAAGTTAAAAGGGCGTATAGGAGCACATGCGCTATAAGTAATACCACCTATCACCATAGCAATTGAAAATGGTAAGCTCCACCGCGGATAATACGCAATGTCACAATTATGGAAAGGAAGGTAGACCCAAAACTCCTTCTAGCCAATTACAGGAACAAAGAAACAAAATAATAAATAAAAATACAATATATGTTGTGTAAAGCTGTAAAATAACTTATATCCGGTAAAAGAAAGCAACCCCAGGTGCCTGCAATCACGGAAATATGATTAATAAATTACTGCACAGCAACCTCACTTGCATGGCTTTTTGCTGGACTGTTGCAAAGTTTGGTGACAAAACTTTTCACCCGTCACACTGTTAACACAAGTAAAATTCTCTTTCCAAGTAGAGGTCTTCCCATATATGTATGTCATTAGCCAGAGACAATTGTTATAGACTATAGTCCCGTTAAATGTTACCGTGTAGATGGGAAAAACATATTCCTTTATGTTATCACTTGAGCAAGAAGAAATATTACCTCAGGCCCTGCTAACAACTGGAAAGACATGGCAACTTAAAAAGGACTCTTCCATGAAGGAGATCGTTAGCACCAACTTGCAGAGGGACACTTGCCGTACATAGTTATATGGGATGACATGGACACATTGGCAAGAACAACATGGGCTCCTAAGACGACAAAAGTTAATCACCTATTGCATATCCAAACAAATAAGCATGCGACTTGTGCATTTATACCAATAAACAATGCAAGATAATCATACACTAAACAGCATACCTTTTGTTTGTTATCATTTTTTTTTTTTTTGTTTTGTTTTTTTTTTTTGTTTTTGTTTTTTGTTTTTTGTTTTTTGTTTTTTTGTTTTTGTTTTGTTTTTCTCTTAATTTATCTGTTGGATACTTGAAACACAGCATTCATACCCCGGCACGGCATGTGCCCTACCCACCCCCACCCCTTGGCTTCCAAGGGTCAAATCCATTACTGTCTTTGAGCTCATCAAAATCTTGGAAACCACAACATAGTTTGAATGAAGGTACAGTCCAAGGTTCCTTTACCGTAACTTATCTAAGCATACATTCACTAGCATATCAAGAGTACCTTACCTTCAGTACATGTAGCAGTATGACGGCATAAAATGATTCTGCATGCTCCTGCTCCTGCTCTTGGTCACCCTTCCCCCTCGCCCCCCTAATCCTACTCTATCTGTCTACAATACCACGTATTTCTTCCCTCCCCTAATTGTATATGGACAAGCTGATGACATTTATACAACAAAATGTCCAGTTCAAATTCGGCCGATGATTTCCATGGATACCCCCCTTGAATATTTAAAATTTTTGGAACACAATTGTCATTTATGAAAGAAAAATAAGGAAAAAAAAAGGTTCATAGTATAACTCTTTGGCAGACACCAAACACATTACTGCTCTTCAACTAAGGTACCAGGGTTTACATTTATGGAACACCTTTGTGTATGGCAGGGCATGCCATCTTGCTTGTTTGACCGATGTAATGTTTATTCATGTTCTTTTAGTTATGCAATTTAGGGTGTTAAACAAGGTTGACGTGTTATGTAATATGTGTTACTAACATTGTAAATGACATTGTTCTTTACAGTATTCATTATGATGTTGTTCACGGTATCAATTATGACGTCATAGGTATTTGCAAGTGTGCACATACGTGGTCACACCATAACTAGTTCTTTACCTTATACTTTTTTTTCACATAAGTGTACCTGCACAATGTATTGCTTCTGAGCATGAGCAGTGCAATATGGCAACCTAGTTCACAAGAAAAACAAACCTATAATAACAAAGGAATATACAGTCCAAATAAGCTATATCTGCAGGAAAGGAATTAAACTTTGTGGGTACTTTAAGTAAACAATAATTTTCACATCTGACAAATTGCATCAGAGTTCAACGAATAAAAGGTGTATTTCAAAGAATGTAACTAGACAGCCTCAGGAAAAGTTCAGGCTGGGAGCAGCTGAGCCACTGACCTAGTTTGGCCAATGTGTTACTCAGGACTAATCCCACCTGTGCTCATTCTAAGAGCAGTGCATAGTGGAGGTAGGCTTTAGTCAATTGTGTGGGGTACACACACAGCGTTTTCTTTGTTGGAATCAAAGCTCCCGCTCACAGCAACCCAGTTTTGCATGAAGAAGTATTCACACACAAAGCTCAATCGACATGTGTTGTTCTTTTATAAGGAACTAAGGCGCACAAAGGATTTACACGACGGGGTCAACAGTCACAGGTCAGCTGGTCAGTGTGGACTTAGTTGTTTATGTGAGACATAAATACCTACCCTTTAGTTTAGGTGACGAGCAAATGGGCGGATAGCGTGGCTTTTCCTTGCATCGTCATCATAATCGGTCAAAACTTTAACAGATGCACTTCAAAATTGGCGGAGATTTTGTTTTGGTGAATGTTCACCATGTGTGTAAATGCTCATTTTCCACAGATGTTTGCATTTGTATAGGTTCCTTTGCTCACTTTTGGCTAAATGTTAAAACTTAGGCTACAGAATTCAGCCTTGATGACTTGCCAGTCAGTAGAGCTTAAAACTGCTGTTGCGTTCCTCCATCCATCAGGCTACACAGCTTCACAAAAAACTTTCAATATAATGATTTCACACATTTGGAGTTCCACCATGTGCTGCAGAGCACCTAAACAGAAATATTTGAAACATCATCAAATTATGATCTACTTAAAGATGACGTTTGCACACCCAAGTGATACATATGATGATTTCATTGTGAAATTAAGGGATATCACCTTACTACTACCGTACAAGCGTATATGCCAGTTTCACAGTACATGTATTGTAAATTTGAGACAGCTATTGTTTTGAATGCTTTCTGTGTACACATGGATGAGCCGGACCAAGTTGGGAACAGATAGAACAATGAAAAACATACGCCACTTCTGACAGCAAATATGTGATGTTTTGTAGGCTTATTGCTTAAAGTAACTCAGCAATCTATCAAATTGGCTTTATTGCGTAATGATGGATCCAGGACCCATGGCTACTACTGACTATGTTTTATAGGCACATCGCTAAAAATGACTCAGCAATCTATCAAAATGGTTTTATCGCGTAAAAGGTGATGGGCCTGACTAATCTCTTTTTATCTTTGGCAGAAGTAATGAAATTTGTGTTTTGGGTGGTTAGGCCTATAGAGTTTGGAAAAGAACTAGTGTCTGCAGTTTATGATGAATATTTCTAAGGTGGAGAGGACCGGTTTAAACCACCAGTTGCTTTTTATGGGTGACTGCCTGTCTCAAGTCAGGAGTGAAATTTGTTTCTCCACATTGGTATTGGAAGAGAAATGTTGATGCTTTGACAAGTGTGAAATATCTTTGCTGTCATTGTTGGGTTTGGAATTAATGAATATGGATCATGTTTTTCTGTACTATTTGGAAATTACTTCATTGGCTGTGTTGTGCTGTGGGCTTTGTTCTCCGACTCATAGTTATAGTGGAGGTAGAGTGTGTTTATAATGTTCTAGATTCATAAATTGCACAAAAACGATGTAGACCTACTTTACTTTTTTGCTGTAAACTTAGCTGACTGCCAAGTTGGAAAAACTGAAAGGTGATAGGCCTGACTAATCTCTTTTTATTTTTGGCAGAAGTAATGAAATTTGTGTTTTGGGTGGTTAGGCCTATAGAGTTTGGAAAAGAACTAGTGTCTGCAGTTTATGATGAATATTTCTAAGGTGGAGAGGACCGATTTAAACCACCAGTTGCCTTTTATGGGTGACTGCCTGTCTCAAGTCAAGAGTGAAATTTGTTTCTTCACATTGGTATTGGAAGAGAAATGTTGATGCTTTGACAAGTGTGAAATCTCTTTGCTGTCATTGTTGGGTTTGGAATTAATGAATATGGATCATGTTTTTTCTGTACTAATTGATGGATCATGGGCCAATGGCTACTACTATCATTTTAAGTACCTTTGGGAGTTTTCTTTTTGTTTTTGTTTCTTTGACCTCACGTGACCTTGAAATGCAAAATTGACATGATGGCTTACATCTTGGTAATGGTGAATCTAAGCTGCATGGTTTATAGAAAGGAAAAAAAGGAAATTATTAATTGGGTTTCTTCTTGTGTTGATTTTGAGTACACGTGACAGAGGTCAAACTGAATTACTAACGCCAATCTTAGTGATGCAGGATCCTGGCACTGTTGTTACCGCAATTATAGCTCTAGAACTGCGTGATCGATGACATGCATAGTGCAGACGAGGATTGTATTGTAAATTGGTCAACTTGAGAGTCCATATCGGTGATATTGATGCCTCGTTTCTCAGGGCACAGGATAATCCAGTTGGTTGCACTATTTCCTTGACCACAGGAAAAGTAATTTAGCTACTGCTTTAAGGTGTAGGGAGTCATGGACCTATATCAGGGCTAAAGGCATATTGCATCTCCTGAAGTCATGGCGAGCTCAGGAAATTAAATGTTTGAGTTGTATCTTTAGAACTATTGTGCTGTTGCGGTGACCAGTAACATGAAAACTATATTCAGTCAGTGCTTGGATATTTGCACATGATTAAAAAGGTTAAATAAATTTCATCCCGATGGTTATAAAGGCCACAATTATGTGCATCCAAGGTCAGTTAAGCATAAGACTGTCACAGTTTTTTTTTTTTGTTTATCCTTCTCAACACAGCTTTCCAGACTTTATTTGTTTTTGTGGAATGACTGATCACTCTGTATCAAGAAAAACCATTATTCTCGAATCAATATCAAATTCGTTTCATAGCTAATAAAAATTAAGGGGATGACTGTACCTAAGTTTGTAGATTTCGAGGTTTACGCACAGACACTGCCACAATGGGTCATCATGCACCAAGTTGCTTACTGTTTCACAGTCTTACAAAATCACAACCTGAACGTGGCCATTAATCAAAATATTCTTTGCTGCGCTAAGCATTTACTCTCCCCTATAAATAAATTGGTCATACACTGTAGACAGAATACAAAGACTTTAAGTAAACCACTAGCATATATCGACTTAAGCTGCACACAGAAGAAAAAAATCAGCATCAAGATATATATTGCACTACGCTTAAAACTGACATGTGTGTTTCCTGTTACGTTTTTTGTGGGATCAATTAGAGTCCTCGATGGCTGTAGCTTGGATGTGCCGTCTTTACTGTACATCAATTCATATGGATTAAGGAGACAGGTGGACGCAATTACCTCTCTATCAAGCAGCGGAACTGTGTGCCTACACGTACATGTTCAGCCACCGTTAAGGGGGATTCAGGTTACTTATGAAGCCGTTAACTATACTTCAAATGTACAGAACATATATGGTGTCACTTTGAGCAGCTGTCTACTTGTTTTAAAGGGCTATTTTCTCCCACTAATGCTGATGCTTATGCCTAACTGTTTTCATCTACTGATGCCAAGTTGTTCACAACGCTTACACAAGGCCGATTACATGAACCCATGGCCATTGAAAGGCCCATATACAGCTGTGTGTGGAGACCTGTTTGCATTAGTACACTCAAACGACGCTTATAAGGCTTGGTCACATTGGCAAATTTCCATGCCTGAAGATCACACTGTTGCCATCACCATTGTTAGTGTGAAATCCCTATATTCCGGCAAGAGATGTCTAGGAATGTTTTTAGAATTTTCGAATTTTGTTCCCAAACCTTATTTGACAAATTTCAAAAAACAGATTGGACGTTTCTGTGGAAAACTTAAAAATGTGTCTTTGCTCTCTGCCTCTAATACTGTTTTTATTTGTTTTCAAGTAAAGTTACCTCCATTCCTCTTTCAGTTTCCTGGCTACAGGAACCTGTTGGTCTCGTTTTTGTTAATTTATTCTGTCTCGAAAGGTGTCCCTGCTTTTCGTGCATGTAAAACATCATCATGGCGAGAGAGCACATTTATATTCAACCTTAGCAAATCATCTCAAATTGCATCCTCCATTTATGAATTTTTATATGTTTGGATATATAAAGCAGATGAATCTCAGCGACGTATACTGCAAACAAGTGCAGATCTGCTGACACAAGACAAACTCTTCCTTATTTTACACGATGGACCACAGAGTATGTCTTGGTGCTTTCACAAAAAAATAGTCATCCTTGGGTTAATTGTTCATGATACAGTAACACTCACGTCAACAGCTCATTTTATCAGTGTCCATCTACTGTTTTATGTTGCATCTCTGGGGTCTGGATATATCAGAGCTAGCTCAATATCTACACCTGCATTGCCAGCATCAGTTGCAAGTTTTCACGCTACACAGCACGGCACATACAATATATCTTTTACAACAGGCAAACTTGGCCACTCTAGATATAATCCTGTTGTGAACATGGTTATTCTAAGGGTACGGATTGGACATTTTGTATATATTCTTCTCTCCCCTATCGTGTGGCAAGGTCCAGTTCACAACTCTTGTGCATTTGGTGGTACAACGATTTATGAAGAACAATCCTTGATGGGGAAGACAAATAAACTGGGCCCCTTCTGTGGTGCATTCCAGGATTTCCCGTATATAGACAATAAGGCACAACTACCAATAACATCATCAGGACCACTTTTGGTTGTTTTCCATCACTTATATGTTTTAAGTCAGAAAATCCATCTGAATTTTACATGGAGGGCCTCGCAGTGCCCTGGTATCAACAAACTTTGTTCTGGTGAACGAAATTCTAGAACCCATAAAAATAAATTGCGTATAAATCTTCTACCCCCAGAAGTCAATATTGCTATTTACACAAATACTTGTTTTTCCTTAGGGGAGTTCTCAGAAGATAACGAGATATACTCAAGCTGTGTGATTAATCTGACAATTGTACTAAAGAAAATATACACCACTGAAATCATAACAAATTATGCAGAAGAGGCAAATTATGAAACAAGGTGCCTTCATGTTTGGTACATAACCTGTGGAACACTTTTGGAACTAAATCATGCTTCGGACTATGGCCAAACAACAGGAATAAAACCTCAACATCAAACCGGTGATTTTTACCTGCAAATTAATGTATGCCATTGTGACCATCACAATCTAGATTTCATAATACTCATCGATTTTAGAATTATAGACTGCAGGCCAATGTCCATAAATCAAAAACACTACAATCTTATTCCATCACCTGAGTGTATTTTTAACTTGATTATTCTTATAAACACAGCGTGCACATATTTTGGGCTGTGTATTCCCCAACGCGATTCATACACACCAGTAACATTACATCTAACACCACTTACACTCTATCACTGCTCAAACAGTTTTATTATAAAAATATGGGCTTATCCCAAAAGGTTTCAAAAAACCATAGATTTACCGGAATTACGCTTAAAAGAAATATACAGAGTTTCATGGGCCTGGAAGATGACTGGTTTAAGTAGTTACAATATGGATTTTGAGACGCCGTTTGCAATCAATCGTGTGTATATTCATTGTCAGGCAATTCTTGTGATTCAACCAGTGTTCAAAAGTAGCTGTGAAATACTTGTACAATTAAAAACGTTGGGTGGATTTTTTCGGAACCGTCATGTTTTTCATCACTGCATGTTGCATGGCATGAGAGAGTTCTCCAATTGGATATTTAAAGGCATCTACTATACGTCATCAAGTCACATTTTCCCCCCAAAGACTACATCTACTTATGGGGAAAAAAGTTGGATGAAGGCCCTTGCAATATGTAGGAAATTACATGGTTATCTGTTAACAATAAACGATCAAGAAGAAATAATATTTTGGCAAATCCAGGAGTTTAACGACAATCTTTACACGTTCTTCCTTCAGCAATTTCTTATCTACATTGGACTGCTCAGAACATTTGTAAGTAATACATGCATTGTTTTGTATATATATATAATTTCTTCACATTTTGTGTGATGTTACAAGATAATAAGGAGGTTTATGTGCCCTTTCTGGTGGCCGACATTGAACCAAACCTAGTATCTAGATATTTCTTAAAACTGTTATACAAACACAATGACTCTTGATCTTTTATGCCTGCCAGAAATATAACTGCAACACGCAAAATTTTAGGCTAAGTCGCGTTTGATGCAGAATACATAGGATCTTCTTCTTCCTGATATATATATATATATATATATATATATATATATATATATAGAAAGATAGATATATAAAGCTCTTCAAAACATAGAATCGAATTTTTGATGTAATGACAATAATTGTAGCCGATAAAAGAAAAGCTGGGCCCTATTCATAGGAAAGTGATAAAGACACCGTTATTTAGATGTAGAATCTTAATATCTTGCATCAGTCAAACCTTCTATTGCATATAAACTTGGTTAGTAAAGTCAAACGGATATGCTGTGACATTACAGATTACACTTGTGCACTTAGGGTGTTTGTATAAAAGGGGCCACTGTTGTCCAATTCAGTAATATATTTTGATGGAAACCAAATACACTTCCTCCAATATAAGGTAAAATAAAATAAGGTAAATAAAGAATGTTGTCTTAAAAAAGTAAAATAGAGGATTGTGTTTATAGATCGCACTGAGCACACCTAGCTATGTCATCCTCAAAATAAGTCCAAATATGAGCTGTGCTAAGCGTCACCTACAGTTCAAGGCACTGCAAGATGAGCAAAGTAAAACTGAGCTAAGCCAAACTTTAAGCTGATGGTATAGGGTCATGGAAAATGACAAAAAAACGGCTTGTTTCCACAACATTGTTTTTAAATCTGGGGTCCATTCCCCCTGATAAATTACCTTTATGTGGGAGCACCTACATTTTTTCCTTGTGATGAATGCCATTCCCATATGTCAATTTTAAAGATTAGTTCTGGCAATATATTTTTTTTCTAATGTGGAAAATATTTTGCTGCCTACCCCTACAGTTTTTAGCCTTTTCTGCATGGCATCCCATTTCAGCAGCACTTTTATGGTGAAGGATTTTGAAGAGCAACAGTATGTGCTTCATGTGCATGTAAAGAAAGGTCATTGTCAAGTTTGTAATGGGGATTATTAACATGGTGGACATATGTTTTACAATCCCTGTGTCTGGGGGAAAATTGAATCAAATTATATACTAAATGACCAGGCAAACCTGATGGGGACCAAGCCCTACCAAAGTGCAAAAACAGGCATGACTGCTTTTAATTTGAAAGAAAAAGCCGAAAGCGATAAGATGCTTTAGATAGCAGGGGTTAACATAAGTGATTACCTTATGCACACGCCAGTTAGGACACCGGCAGTGCCTGAACTGTAGGGATGCCATGCATGGCGTTTAAAAGTCCAACATACATCACATGAGCAAGTAGCCAAACTAAACTACATTAAGTATGGAGAACATGGTACACAACAGCTTGCCTCGCAAGGAACATGGACATCAATAGAAAATACTAATTTTTTATAATGTTCCAGAGTCATAAACATCACAAAGACGATATAGGCCTATTTTCTTCTGTTGTTGATTTACCTGACAAGCAATTCAGGACAGCCGAAACTTGACTGGCCTAAAATGTCTCTTCGCATCTTTGGCGCAGGTTATGCATTTTGGGTTTAAAGGATGAGCAACTGGTTCAGTGCTATTTTTAGGGTGCTTGTAAAGATTCTAACACAAAACAATTAATATTCATAAAAACTGCCACAAACTATACATTTTTGGAAAGCTATCAAACTACTGATTTGTTTGTTTGTTTGTTTTTTCTTTTGTTTTTTTTTTTGGTCTTATGTTTATACAGCAACCGTACTAAGTGCTATTCTCTTCTTCAGTGAACTTTGAAGAAACTGTGATTCAACTTTTTTATCTGTTTTCTGGTGTAAAGACATTAAATTTGTGGCATACTGTTTGTAACAAAATAAACTGCAATTGATGTTCATCCATCAAAGCCATGACCGATGGTGTATCTTGGCCTTGGTTTAAACCAAAGCCTCATGGATTTGGTTTAAATCAAAGCCATGACACACCATAGGTGTGCTGGAAATAAAATAAGTACCACCATAATCATTCTTTGAAAACATACATGTTAAGTTGAGAAATGGCATTTTTCTTATCATTTTGAAACACATGCTAAGATTCATTGACATACTGAGTCAGTTTTTCAACCAAGAAGGGTGTCCAGTGCTTCATGCTGATGTTAATGCTGGTCATCTGGTGAAGACATCAACTGGCTGTGCTTGGCAGGGCAACAGAGTTCTTGTCGGAGATGACACTGGTCTGCTGATCCCTCTCTCGTACTATACTAAAGAAGATATGCATGGCATATTCTCTGCATCCAAGCTACACAAAGTATCAGTGAACAGACGGGTTTGGGATAAAGAAGGGCTCAAAAGGATGCCTAGTTTTTTATGTTTGTGACAATATACTGTTTCTCCATTCAATTAGTGGCTGCAACACTACCTCTCATCTGAACGGCACTGGAAAAGACAGCCTCACAGTTCACATAAAACCACTGATCTAAAACCCACTTCACCAGCATGCAAGTATCACAGCTATAGTCTTTTCGGAGTTCACCGTGGACACGCCTTTTGAAGCGTAATTCACGAAATACCGCAGTAGCTATCACAATGATCCGCCATTAAGCCATCCAGGCACCTACCTACAATGTAATCAACGATCTTCTTGCAATAATTTCTGAATAAATACGGAAATACCCATTCCGATCGACAAATGTAACCTTCCCGCGCCGCCATTTTATTGACAAATTGAGCATGGCAAGCGGTAAATCATGAAATACGCATTTAGAAATTGGGAAAAGTTTGCCAAATAGCGTGTGCATACTGCACTACCAGTGTTACCCATCGACGCATAAGCCTATATTGTATTCAATGTTTATTGTTTCTATATATGTTTATGAAATCGTTGCATTCACAATCATATCTATTAATCGAAAAAGCAGCCATTGACCACCACTGCCTTTCATTGTAGGCTTATACGTGATTTTTACTGCATATGTGATCTCATTCACGTGAACTTTCTTTGTATTAGAAACAACTGTATCATTTCGAAATGTCGTAGCGTCAACGTCAGTTTTTGCACAACGTAATGAGTCTGGATCCGTGCATATGGGTGTGTGTGCATGTGCTTTTTTTCTGTTCAATTTTGAAATCTGATTCCAATTTTTATTAACATCGTAATTATAAACTTATAATCACATGCACGCGCCGATGTATTGCCTATTTTCTTGCCGCATTTCCATCTGTTGGTGCAGCCTTTGCAATGGGGCATTTCAGTTAGTGGCCATCCAATTTGCAGGAATTCAATCGGGGGGAAAAGGCAAAAGCCATTAGCACCAAAGAAGAATAGATTTTGAATGTGCACAAGTTTTGCACAGAAGAGGCCCAATGTGGCGGGCTTTTGGTAAGCTTGAATTGACTGGTGGAGCGCGTTACAACCATGCTGAACAGCAGCAGGAGCACGTTGTGCAAGCAAAGGAGTAAGGCCTATAGGCCCTAATTGTAAATAGTTTGTTATGTCCTCGTGAATAAGATGATGGTTTCCGTTCAAGATTTCTTTGAAAAATAGCGACATTACAGTAATCATTTAAGAAACAAGTTGTAACAGTTTAGTATAATTTAAAGCATGAAAACACACACTCGCAGATGATGTCATTCCATTGCGGGTCACATTAATTAATTTTGAAACTTTTTTTTTTTTAGTATAGGGTTGTTAAACCCACCAGTGAAATTCTAGTAAGTCTCATTCATAATGTAAACTCAAACAAATATGGACTTTCTTATAGACGGAAACTGTTTTTTAACTGTTCGATAAAGTGCTGCTACAGAATGGCCGAAAAAGTAAATATAAGCCTATAGTTTCAATATAGGCCTATAATGCTATTGTGTGCTTATCGACATTTATAATCAAGTCTGTGTAGGTACACTTCCACTTTTTTTCTAAGGGCCATGCAATGGTTATTTTAATCAAGTTTCATTTTTAGCAATTTTGACCCTTGAACTAAGTTAAAAGAGTAATTAATTTGAATTTCTTTAACGATTCCTTTGTTGTCGCTCAGTCTCTTGATGCTGTCTGTTGAGCCATAAAATGCTAGACCTCGCCGTTCAACTCACATTTTCGTGAAGCCAACATTCCATTCACTCAATGTTTCCGTAAATTTTGCTCCCTGTGACGCACTATGCAGATATGCATACTTAAGTCATATAACCCACTGCATAATGTTAGATATTATAAACAAAAATAGCTGACACATGCAGGTCTTGAAAATATGTAAAGTGTTTTATATACATAATCACAGACCTACATCTGTTTCCGCATTTTAGGCCTAAGCTGTGGACGCTGCAGTTTGACGCCACTATTGCTGTTGTTTTATTTTATCTTATATTTATTTAGCACTTTTGTGAGATCGTCACAAAAAACACTATTACAGGCCTATCTCTGTAGACACAGGCATGGATACATAGGGGTGCTCAGGGTCCCCCCCACACGCACACACACACACACACACACACACACACACACACTCCAACCCTTTCAATTGAACAAGGTAAATCTTAACTCATAAAAGAATATTACGATGGTCCAGTTGAGTGAATATCCCATTTCAGAAATGTAGATCAGTGCCCTTTCTGAAATTAAACTTTTTCTTTACCACAAACATTACAAATGAAATTGGCAGGTCAAGAGATCAACAAATGACAACCGTACACATGTACATATTTGAGCGTTTAATTGTTGTGTTTTTTGCATGTAATGGGATCTCGGCCATGACCTGTAATAGGGCGGGTGAATAGCAAAATAGTTCCTTAACAGTTTATGATGAATGTGTATTTTGACAATTCACCAGAAAAAATATTCACGCATTTGACAAAAAATAGAAATGCAACTACACTATTCACTTTCTTTTGAATTTCTTTCTTTTTTTTTTTTTTTTAGCTAGTCTGCATGATAATTTAAAGCAAAAATATTTTAAAATTTTATGTTTGGTACATTTTCACCATTCAATGCGTGGAAAACCTTAAAGAATTTTCTACCTAGTAAGCAAACAGGTGAACCCCAGTTTTTAGAGGTTGAAGGATTCATAGGTAAAGATCCTATGTCCATCTCTAACTCTTTTAATAATTTTTTCACTACTATTGGCTCGAGACTGGCCGATAAATTCACCAGCATTTTTACATGCCAGCTTCAAAAAGCCAATTCCAAAATGTATTTCCAAGAGGTATCTGAAGATAATGTGTTACAGGGCCTGCAAAAACTTACTACCAGTAAAGCAACTGGCACTGACTCCCTGCATCCAACTTTTGTGAAGGCTGGTGCGCATGTGATATCAGGTCCTCTGACATACTTATACAACCGTTCGTTACGTACAGGCAAATTACCGTCTCAGTGGAAGCAGGCAAAAGTATCTGCAATTCATAAAGATGGCCTAATGGCAGATCCAGGAAATTATAGACCCATCTCAGTTATAAACTTAACCATGAAAGTGTTTGAGAGAATTGTCCACGATCAACTATATGCCTATGTAACGGAATACAATCTCCTGAACGTAAACCAGTCGGGCTTTAGACCCTTGCATTCTACAGCTACTACCTTGATAGATGTAAATGACTATGTCCTTACCAATATGGACAAGGGTTTAATTAAAGGTGTGGGCTTTTTAGATCTCAAAAAAGCCTTCGATACTGTGTCACACGAAATCCTACTGACAAAACGTGAATATTTAGGGATCAATGGTATTGAACTCTGTTGGTTTAGAGACTATTTATCCGAGCGGACTCAATGCGTCCAATTCAAGGGGGAATTGTCTGACCACATGGAAATAGCCTATGGTGTCCCACAGGGATCAATACTAGGTCCCCTACTTTTCGTCATTTTCATAAATAACCTTCCCTCTGTTATTACAAATAGTAAGGTTGTATTGTATGCTGATGACACTGCTATTTTCTTTGCTGCTAAATCGGTTCTTGACATTCAGCGGACATTCAATATTGAAATGTTTAATGCAGCTAAATGGATGAACGACAACCATCTTACTTTGAATATTCAAAAGACTAAGTGTATGTTATTAGGAAATAGTAGGAAACTTCGAGAAAATGACTAACTGAATATTTTAGTGGACGGGAAACAAATTGAACAGGTCGACTATTTTAAATATTTAGGACTATGGTTTGACAAGCAGATGTCATGGAACAAACATGTTGAAAATATTTGCAACAAAATTTCACAACGTCTTGGTATTCTAAGGAGAATATCCCCATTGGTGTCAAAAGATTCAGTATTACTCCTGTACAATTCTCTGATATTACCACTTTTTGATTACTGTGACGTCGCATGGTCTGACTGTTCTATAAAAAACCTGGACATACTACAAAAGTTCCAAAATCAAGCAGCCAGGATAATACTTTCTAAAGGTCGTAGAACTAGAATTAGGGACATGTTTAAGGAACTTCATTGGACTGATTTAAGGGCCCGGCACCAAAATCATCGAGCTATTTTCATGTTTAAAGTTATAAATGGCAAAACTCCTACCTACTTGAGTGATGCCTTTAAAGCAGTGTCGGAAGTCCATGGGCATTTTACAAGGCAAAGTAAGGCTAATCTGACAGTCCCTAACACACAAGGCAAGTCAGGTCAAAGAGCGTTTAGGTTTACAGGTGCCAAGACATGGAATAGCTTAAATGATAAGGTTAAAGAAGCACCATCCCTGACAGTTTTTAAATCTTTATACTGCAAAACGTACCATGTGTAACGATTTGACGTCTTTTAAAACCTGCATTATTGATCGTAAATTTGTCATTACATTAAGAAAATGTTCATACATCGTTGACGTTTCATCATGAAATCACAATCTTTTAGTTACTTTTAGTAATGACCTCTTCATACTTTTTAATTTACTTATTGTTTATGTATTTTACAGCATATTATATTTATACCAATTGATGCATGAATGCGAGTCTGTACCCAGGGCCCCTATGGAAAGCAGCCTGAGTGCTGATCAGGGCTTCCCTGTATAAATATATTGTATAAATAAATAAATAAATAAATAAATAAATAAATAAATAAATAAAGGAATATAACTGGGAATCATCATCATCATCATCATCATCATCATCATTATTATTATTATTATTATTATTATTATTATTATTATTATTATTATTATTATTATTATCAGCATTATTATTATTATTAGTTTGGTTTGGCCAAAAAATAAATCAAAATTAAAAAAAAGGGAGGAAAAACGGTCAAAATTTGAGATAAACGCCACGATTGCCTAGAACTTAAGCCTCTATTTACTTTAATTGTTCCTGATTCTTGAAGCCAGTTGGCAAGATTTTTCAAGTTCCGAAAGAATATAGCTCGTAAGTTGCTATATCTACATTTACTCTGCAGAATAATTTGTATTGTGTATCTGAATTATTTCTCAAAATATTACACTGAACGTGCTTGTAACACATATCGGGCCATTTCTTCTGTAATACCTTAGGAGACGGCAGAACTTTGGCATTGTTTTCTTATTTTTCTGCCGTTTGGCATTTCTTCCTTGTTTTGTACTGTTTAAGAAAAAAAGTATATTCTTCCTCAGCATTATCATATTTCGGCCATAAAGATGGTGAAATGCAATGATCCAATTTTCTCAAATTCTTTCCTTCCAAGACCTTGTGAAAGTAGCTATAGTTGATCCATTCATTGAAAATCAAAGTTCTGCAATATGTACATATTTCTCACAGATCTGAGACTATTATACTACAGATTCATTAGCATCATTGCTTTTCAAAACCTGTTTGGGTTTCAACACAAATCGGCTTACCAGCAGGTGGGGCCATTAGTTTCTTTTGGGCTTGGCACCTTGGCGTCAAAACATTTGCACTTATTCTCAATGATCTATATTTTCTAGAAATAAATGACACCGGGCGGGGTCGGGGTGTACCTTGCACCTGTATTTTATGCTAGTTTATATATTATATTAAGTCACCACTTGGACACTTTCCCCAGACTTTAACTCTTTATTTTAAAATGTACAAAATGATCACAAGCATGTGCAGGGTAAAAAATAAAGGGAATACAAATAAAACATCACTGCATTTGTTAAAACATTTTTATTTTGAGCAATAAGAAACATTGCAATGAAGAACAGCGGCTAAGTGGAAACACTCACTTATACACCTTTTTGAAAAGTCATTTTGCAATCATTGATAAGCACACACATACATGATGATTATACATTCATAAACTTTCACATAAGTGTTGCACAGTTGGTCTAACATTATTCTGTATCTACAAGAATTTGCAGGTTTATAATTTTTCAGTGCAGACACCCCATTGCAGTTTGAACAAAAACAATAAGCGAATAAATACTGTGCTTTTTCCAATTGAAATTTGTTCTACTGTCAGTATGATACAAGAAAACCATTCAACATCAAATGTAATGAGGAACATGAGAAGTCCGAAACTACCCCCTAAAATGATTGGTCCAGCTCCAAAGCTGGATGACATGGATATAGCCACAATTCGCTGTGTGGTATTGAGGGAGTTTAGAAACAAATGGCTAGTGACTTTGGAGTCCTTGCATAAGATATTAACGAGTGAGCAACATGGCTTCAATATCTCTGATTCAACGATTTGGAAATAACTGATACAAAAAAAGACTGAGAGACAAGTATATTTAGGAGCGACCTGACATCGTTTCAAGAAGGTGTGTTATCTATAAAATCAAAAATAGCCGAAGAACTCAACGTATAGCTGGGTCAAAATATTGGTACCCATTGATTATTGGGGTAATGGAAACAAGAGGCACATGGGCCATAACGCCTATTCAAACATGGATTTCATATTCAAACATGGATTTCATGCAAACGTCACACCAACCACCTGTTGACACTAGATGGCGCGCTGCTAGAGTGCAGGATGCGTACGGTATGGAAACAAACCTTTCCCAATTCTGGAATGCGTATTTTACAATCTCATGCTGTCTTTGCTCAATTTATCAATAAAATGACGGTGTGGGAAGGTTAAATTTACCGATTGGAATGGGTTTTTCGGTATTTATTCCGAAATTATAGCTAGAAGGTCGTTGATTACATTGTGAGTAGGTGCCCGGATGGCTTAAACTTAACTAGGAGGATCATTGTGATAGCTACTGCCATAGTTCTTGAATTAAGCTTTTAAAAGTGTGTCCACAGTGAACCCCGAAAAGACTATAGCATTTCAATGTCCAGATACAGGAGTGGCTTGGAGTAAATCTTCGACCACATAGATGGGGCCGGTGAATAGCATATGGTGTATTTGTGCTTGAAATAAATGATATGCCCTCTTGTCCAGATAACTTGCTCATACTGATTCATAGCAATTGCAAGGCAGATTATATTGCAGACAGATAAATCTGTCACAAGAGCAATCTCTGCTGCTCCAGTGCCAATGCAAAGGTGTTGCATGTGCCAAAGTAAAGTGAAATATGTAGACATAGATGGCTGATTCATTGTAAACCAATGCCCTTAACTCGACTTTATATAAAAGCCAAGTGCCAAGGTATTGATGACCACCAACTATGTCGTAAAACTAGGTAACAATGGCATCCATTTTGTTTCTGCCCATTTCGTATGCTTTAGTTTGTCGTATTTCCTTATTATTTTTGCCTTTTTGGTGATTGAAAAAAATCTTCTGTTAAAAAAGAAAACTAATACAGCTTACTGCAAATACCAGGTTTTCAAATCATTATGGTTTTCATGATGTTACAAGGCAGGTCATGTGATCTGTTTATTTCCTTTATATACTATAGTACTTAATCGTGGCATTTGTTTTTAAAACAAGCACATTGTATCATAATTAACAGCCATATTTTCCGCATGGTGACTCATTCATGGTAGCCACTTGGTTCTCTTCATATTGTACCACTCTATCGAAGTTTGATTTTTAGGAACTTTTGGTATGTTTAACTGCTTCATATTTACAGCCCAAAACCACTGAAAACCATTAATTGATTTTGTTCCGGGTCCAATCTTAGACTGACTGGACCACACATGCTAGATTGTGACCATGTTAATTTTGTGTTTGAAAATGCTGACATCAATGTTAGAACCCAAACTGGCCAGCATGCCTGGTATGTGTATGGGGATGTTGCATGTGTTTCTCCCCAATGCCAAGAGGCCATGGAGCCTGCTGTCTGCCGATATACTGGGATTTATAGAATCCCAATTGCTGGTCAGTTTTCTAAGGTGCCAATTAAAATGTTAGTCCAATGGTGCCACTGGACAATTCGAGCCCATGCGAATTGGTTCTCTTCCATTTCCAAAACCAAACCCACCATCCCTGAATATTAGGATGGTGTTTAGTTAGTTTATCAAATGCTCAGTATGCCTTTGTTTATTTAAAAAAAGTGCTGTGAGGGATGACATTCAGCTGGCAACTCGCATTGAAAATTGTCCCTTCATTTGTCAATCAAGATCATTCTAATCCTTAAATCATTTACTCTCCCTTATGCATTTTTCATAAAGTTGTCAGAAAAGTTTGCAATTTAACGTCACATTTGAATAACCTCTTCAGCTTGAAACAGCTGACATAGATCAATCATCCAAACTAGACCTGGAGAATATTGTCAGACTTGCAGGTTTTCACCTGCATATGTTAGTGAATTGGGTCAATTGCACATATAATGGCTGGTGGTGGCTTCGAAAATTTGTTGGAGACTTGTTTTGCCACCAAAATTGTAATCGATATAATGACACGCAATGTGTATGGAGGTGCACTGTGTGCAAGTCGTTTGACATATGTAGCCACCATATCCCTTTCACTGCAGATGTCCAATCACCTCAACAATGAGGAGCCTACAACCCCCTAGCCAGTGCACAAAGGTTTTCTGAATGGTTAATACCCAATTTCATTGGAAGAAATTGAGGCATGTGTACGGAAGTTAGTGCAAATTATGTGTAGTTTGATGGAAGATAGTGCTTGCGAAAGGAGAACTTGGAACCTGTGAGTTAAATATTTGAAACAAGTGTCTGTCACTTGACGCTTTATATGGGCATAACATATCAGAGACTAGAACTTACACATCCATGAATTAATGAGACAATTGCATCATTCTATGCAGCATGTCACATTGCGAATGCAAAATGCATCCGTCTCTAGTCTCACCAAATGAAATGCTTAGGCAACATTATGTCTACTGAGCAGTACCAGCATTTAAATAGAATAGATACTTTGCCGAGATACTGGCCTGGGAATTTTAACAACCAAACCATTGAACATGATTTGATTAAAAAACCTATGGGGGCATATCTGGCAGCACAGTGTCTAAGTGCGTGCATGCTATGCATTGTTTTATTGTATTATGTGATGCACTTGAGACTTTCACAGCAGTTCCTAGTCACACATTTGAACAGTGTGTACACTTTGCTTTCAATAACACAGAAGGAAGTGCCAGAGATTTCCAGGCATTTTATCAATAGTTAGAATTTAACTCCCCGTTTGTCTCTGAAGATTCAGATTCACTGGTCTGTATTTGAAATGGTGTTATGGCTGGCAGTAGTGTCAGTGCTGAATATACAATTTTCTCTGGGTGTCAAAACAGGCGAAGCCATGTCAGGCTAAACATAATGCAATGATAGAGCTACCAGTGTCACTGGTGACAAATGCCGGATTATAGTGTGACGTGATGGGGAATGTAAATATGACATTATTTTTTTACAAGAACTGCATGTGTGGCAAAGGCAGTTTTGAGATAGGTGTGTACGTTTGTCATGAATTTCAATTGCCTAACAACCACCATCTTTATTTGATACGACTGTGAAAATGTGGACTGAGCATTTTAGCAACCAACCTTCGGAAGGACCGGGGGCTGGCTGCCCTGCTGTGTCTCTTTAATCCTTGACCCAGGTGACAAATTTTGGGTAAAGTGGGTGAGGCCTACATGTTTCTTGAAAAAAATTAATACAAAAAAAAAAAAAAAAAAAAGTGTTTAGTTCAGGAAGAATACATCTGACGTTGAGAAAACCAGTTTGAAATCACAAGTTGCCTTATTGGGTAACAGTCTCTCTCAAGTGGGGAGTGATACTTGTTGCTTCTGCACATTGCTAATTGGAGGACAGATGTTGATATTTTGGTAATTCTTGAATCTCTGTCGTTTGCTGTAATTTCTTTTGCTTTCCTTGGATTATAATTTATGAATATGGGTAAAGCCACCTGCTTTATACTTTGCCGTGACCTGTTGACCCAACATTTGATAAAGTTTGTAACCGTTATTGTTGCATGTGTTGATATATACATATTAGGTGCCATGCTATTGTGGTATTTGGCGGGTGTGGAATACCTCTCTCACAAAAGCAGCTGTGCAAGAACGACGATCACTGAAGGGAAAAACAATTGTTATTATCTTTGGTTTTGAAATGAATGGGAATATAGCCAAGCAGGCTTTCCTAGCAAATGCTAGGAGCAAGGCTGGGCTGACAAGCAAACTGATACCAACGTTTGGGACCTGAGATGTGAAGGCATAGCAAAGCCTTGTAGATGCTGACTGGCTGACTATGTCAGTAGCTATCGACACTACTGACAAACACAATGTATCTGTAGTTGCAATTGGCACTGATACTGATATATTAGGGATACTGGTTGCACAGGACGCCCACTTTTGAATCTGACTCTGACCTTTGGCTGGAAAAGTACGGCATAAGTGACATCCATGCAGCCTTCTGTTGTACAGGCCATCCCTAAATGTTTGGCAATGCTATGACAGACTGAGACACACTGTCTTCTCTTTACAATTAGGGACAGAAAAAGCTAGTTTTGTTATGTTGCAGAGAAAACCGATATTTCTATAAGACATTCTGTGTACAATATAAAATTGCACAAGCTTGCCTAATCATTCTTGACATCTGGTTAATATTTTCATTACATTCTCTTGACATAAATACAAATGACTTTCGTTCTTTTCTGACTTGCTCTATAATTCTACTGTTAATATCCAAAGATTATTAGAAAGTTTGGCCACAATAATTTACAGTTTTTAGTCTTGTCTGCTTTGCTACTTAACTTTATCTTTTGGCATCTTTCTGTTTTAATATTCACTATTAGACATTTTAGGCTTACTTGTTTTCTGTTAGGTAAACCCCCCAGGGGCTACAGGTAGCAAGAAGCGGCGTACGACAGTTACATGTTTGCCTAATTGTACTTAAAATCCTCTCAAGAAAAATTGGTTTGAAAGCATGTTTTTTGGCGTAAATGCTAATGACTTTCATTCTTTTCTGATATGCCTAAATGCACATTTACTCAATATTAAAAAAATACTCAAAATTGACAGTATTTTCTCAAATGTCCCAAACCTGACACATTAAGTTGACACATTTACTCAGGGTTGGCAGTTAAATAGAGCTTAATTGTTTGAGGAGTAGGTATCATCATGGAGTTTGTTTTACATCTCTGGTGCAGGATGTACATTGTTGCAGTCCTTGTTAGGATCTGCCTTGGTCAATACAGGTGGTCTAGCTGCAACTGTTTATTTTACAATCACTGGAACTGAATATAATGCCCCAGCTTGTTTCCACTTCAGTTAAACATTGGCAGATGGTTTAGCTAGGATTAGCTGTCCAGCTAGAAAGGGTACATATTGGTTCAGGGATAAGTCAAATTGTTCTTATCTGAATCTATACTATGCAAATTTGGAAATTATGGTTTGTTTGACTGGTATTCTTTTTTGATATGAAGCTCTGTATTTATAGGCAAAACTTCACGTATTTAGCTAATTCATCAATTGCCACGCTCACATTTATTCATTACTATGTCAGTTGTCTATTTAGCTAATTAACTTAACCAAGGAGCCGCTTCTCAGAGAGACATGTACGGACAAAAGACTTCGAAACATGTTGAGTAGTTACCCATTGAAGACCCTTTAATTCATTTGGGCTAATACAGCTTATGTCAAAATTTTACAGAGGAACGTGTGCAATATGGACAATAGTACTTCTATGTATATAAGTTAGACAGGGAAAGGTTAGCTGATGGAGAGTAAAGAGTTCGGACTGCAGAATAGGGTAATGACTACTAGGAAGTGGTTTTGGACAATAAGACACACATACAATGCTCGTGAGCAATTTGTCTCAAACTGTTTTGTTTAATAAAAATCCCTCAACAACCCCCTTTACATAATGTGAGGCCGTCAATGCAAGAAAAGACTAAGTTCCAATTGAAACAGTGCATACATGATGCTCCAAAAGAGATATTAAAAATCTATTGTGGGTGCCAGACTGTTGGGTGAATCTTGTGGCTCTTTTCAGACTGCCTTGGAGTGTACAGTGTTATGCAGTGATTGCAGTGGTCCTAACAGCAAAAATTAACATCAACTTGACATTGGTAATGAATGAAATATCCAAAGTTATAAAATGACAAAATGGTTCAGGTATTTATGATTAAATAGAATAAAATGAAGTGATGTTGAATCATCTAGATTGCAATTGTATTTCAACAAACAACTTTGAACAAAAACAATATGATGTGCCAGGTTGATTTTGTTCTAAGGTCACTGTTAAATCAGAATTTTAATCTAAAGGATTCAACCTCACTAAATTTTCTTTAATAATAACAAAAAGGGCTATTCTGACCTTTGGAAAGTTAGCACTTTTTGGTTTTTCTATTGTAACTTTTATTTATGTTTACTTATAGACTGTACATTGGCTGCCTTGGAAACTGAACATCTAGGAAGAAACACAAAACAAACACACAAGATGGACAATAACATCATTATCTGAATTTGTCCAGACCTCCTAAATTTTTTAAGTAGTCCCGTCATTATTGGTTGAAATGTATCTGATTGCTTATGCTGGTGACCTTTTTCAATTCAATTTATGAAATTTATTATAAGTTGAAGGGCTTTTTGTCACTTTTTTAGATTCATTTTCCATTTAAACATGAGATTGGATGCAGGATTCAACGTCCTTGGGTGTATGGTGAAGACCAAGTGATGGTTTTCAATTATTTTAGTTATTGGTCCTTGCACTGGAGATCATCTTGAATTTGTAACAGGCTTCCGGGGTAAATTCATTGGCCTTTACATGGCGATTCTCCATGTCCTGCTGTCTGTCTAATGCTCCTCTACTGTCAACTATGAAGCTCCCTGCCCTGGAACTGGTGTATTGCACACATAGGCTTAAGCTCAATCTATGTCAAATTAGTACTGTGTTTCAAATTCGTAAAATAAATTTCCTCTGCCGATAAGCAAGTTTTTATATGAAGGGTTCAAGAGACGGAATTGATTAACCCAGTGCACAAAGTAAAAGTTTAACAAAACAGTCTTTCATCGAATATCCTTAATCAAGAGGATACTTGTATAATCGGCAACTGGTATGTGGATTTTTATGTTATTTGATACCAGGAGCGTTCCCTCTGATAATGTTTTTAAGAGAAAAGTGAAATGTGTACACATCACTCTTTCATTCCGCCACCTACACATCTCATAAAAAAATATGCAAAACTAGGTTCAGGATCCTTCAGTGTTCAGAGCCTGAATTTGTTTTCTCGGTGTGGATTGTGGGTTCGGCTGACCCTCAGAGCCAAAGTTTATTGCTGAAGGGTCCATTGTTAAATGGTAGAAGAGTGACAATGAAAATGTAGAAATTCTATGAAGATTTTTTAGACATTAAAATATGGAAAGGAAATAGATTATTATTTTTTTTTAAGCTTTATCCAAAATATGTTATTGTAAATGGAAAATGTATTGAACCTTCCTCTAATTTTAGGTTTTTGTTACACTGATTTTGTTGATAAATATTTAAGTCTCCAACCTCCCACCCCACCCCCAGCCCGCCCTGCCCCTTTTTCATAATTGAAGCTTCCTCACAATATATAAACCTGGCCAATATTTAACATGTTCGGAGCGGTGGGGGGGGGGGGGCGTTTTCCATGTGTGGTTGTTAGACTATTTCTGTGTCGCAGGTTCATAAATATGTCGGTGCTGGTGCAGGTGATTTTAATTCTTTCAGTGTCAACTGAACAAAACGTACTGCTCTCAATCAAAACAAGGCAACAAGATCCATGTTCATTTTAAAGACCTTACATTTCAGGCTCATCATGCCTCTGGTTACATAGAATGTACTGGACCAGCTGAACAGCTTTCCTCAGCGCACTTTGGGCATGTTGCACAGATGAAAGCTGCTGACCCGGTCCAAAATGTAGCATTGAAAGAGTTGAGCCATACGTCCAGTTATGAGAAGTTATATATGTCGTTTAAACTTGGTTTAGACATTTTTATCCATGGAATAGTAAAATTGGGATTCTGAATAATCACTATGTTCATCTCTCCTGCACATATAGAAAGTGGGATTAGAAACAAGTCACAGACCTAAAAACAAATTTTCTGGTACAAGTGACATCACAATGTCAAAGCAAAGTGGCCAAGTCAGACAGTTTCAACAAAAGCAAACATACGGGACTTCACACATGGAGAATGCAGCAACCTCAAAATGACGAATATATAGTTTTCATGAGTGGTTGCTACCCACTTAATTTTTATGCCTCTTTGCAGAACACACTGCGGTGGATAACAGGAAATCCTGTAACGTTCTCTCAGGAAATCAAACCAGAACATATGAAGCGTTGTTACTCTGCCTATTTTGAAGATCTGGTTCCTTCAAGTTTTGACCCATTTCCGTCTGTTCAGGAACAGAACTATTCGAAGTATCAGGCTGTGCTTCAGTGCGGTGCCGTGATTGTGTGCCTCCCACACTCTGACTCACATTGGGTGATGATACCTTGCGATAAAGTATTTTCAAGTCATGCATTCATTTGTGAAGAAGAAATTAAAAAGTTCAGAGGCATACAGGCAGGTCCGAGAACTTCTACCATGAAGTTTTTTTCTGTATTCGTCCCTTCACCTGAGCCTTATTGTATATATCCCTGGGTATTAGTTGCTGCTAAATGTCTATTGCTCCGCTCTAACTCCGATATTATGACAAGATTCACAGCTCTCACTGTATGTGCAGAATATCAGGTTCGCCCAATTGTTTTGCCTCAAAGTCAGCTCGGGTTTATTGTCAGACCACATATCTATAATGATGTTGGATCTCAAGAATGGAGATATTGTTTTCATGTAACGAGAATATTTCGAAGAACCGTTGAACAATTTGAAATATGGACGTTGTTTAACACACCCCCAGTATGGATTAACGTCAAGAAAAAAGGCTCAAGATCTCCCAGCATGGCAGCAGTCAAGCTAGTTACATATTTTCACACGGATATACAGTGCCTTGTAATTTGTGAGAAGTTTTCCGAAAGACATGAATATCGGGAATGCAAAATGTTCTTACCACCAATCAAATTTGATATCGCGTGTAATGAAGCTTCAAATTGTACCAAACCACGCTCAGTGCTGTGCGAAAGGGCACCCAACGTAATTGAAAACTGTCATCCAGGGCAGTTTCAATGTCCTGACGAAACATGTATTCCAGAGCACTATGTATGCGATGGTGTGAATGATTGTCCCAAGGCTGTGCTTTTGGGAAAGGATGAAGAGTATAATTGTTCACATAACTGTTTCTTTAAAAATGGCAGAAGGGCAACCCCGCATTTCTGTAATAAATATTGTGAAGTAGATACATGTACGTGCAACCACTTTTATTACCAATGTCAGGAAGGTGGATGCATTCCTGTGTCGCTTCTATGTAATACGTTTGCGGATTGTAATGATAAAAGTGACGAAACTATATGCACATTTAGCGTTTTGAAAGATATTCTACTAAGCGATAGTGACACATTTAACAGTAGTGCAACACCCTTTAGGGTAGGAGGTCCAAGCATTAACGTTAAACCTTCTCTTGGGAAAATAAGTCCAGCAAATTGTTCATTACCCAATTGGCTACCATGTTTAGACACACATGGCGCCCCATGCTACCATATTGACAGAGTATGCAAATATGATTATGATTCGCAGGGAATGTTACTTTCGTGTATTAATGGCATGAATTTGCAGAATTGCGAGAATGTCCAATGTTCAAGAAGGTTCAAATGTCCTTTATCTTACTGTGTGCCTGTCAGAAGGGTTTGTGACATGATATGGGACTGTCGAAATGGAGCAGATGAGTCCTTTTGTAAACAAATAAATTGTTCTTTTTATTTTGTATGCAAGGGGGGAGCATCATGCATTCACGCTTCCGAGGTGTGCAATGGAAAAGTTGACTGTTCAAAACATGTTGATGATGAAGTTGTATGTTCTATTGCTAAATGTCCTGTTTCATGTCGTTGTCGGGGCTATGCGGTAGACTGTTTAAACTTAAATAGAACAGCAATACCCTTTGTATCACCATTCATGAGAATGATTTCCGTTGAGGGCAATATCATCCAGACACTGACATTGAACGAAATTGGAACCTGTCAATTTCTTTATAATCTTGACGTCAGTCATAACTATATCATTGTATTTGCCTTGAATACATTCTCTCTCTGTCTAATGCTACACGAACTTGATTTAAGCTATAATCTGCTTACAAGTGTAAAAAGCTACAGTTTCCAAGGCCTATCAAACCTGAACGTCTTGAATTTAAAGAGCAATTTCATTAAATACGTCGATAAGTTCGCTTTAGGTCCCCTGGTATCTTTGAAGACATTATGTATGGAGAGAAACAAAATAAGGTTCATTACATCAGCAATGTTTCAAACACTGAAAGAGCTAAACAGTCTTGATATTGCAGAAAATGAAATACTGGCCCTCGAGAACAATGTATTTCAATACTTACGTCGGGTAACATTAATTAATATCACTCGAAACAATATATTTCATACAGATCGCAGTGTTTTTAAACAAACTCCCAAGCTGATTATTCTCTGCACAAATCAAGTGGAAATATGCTGTCTGTCTCATATGGCTATTAGGTGTTTGCCTGAAGTCGACAAACAAGACGAATGTTGCCTACTGATAGAAAGAAATGAACATAAGTTCATAATCGGGTTGTTTGCACTTTGGTGTATTTTGCAAAATGTTGTTTCTTTAGTCACGTGCTCGCAAAAACAAAGGAAATTTACAAATATGCCTTTTGAGACATATCTTTCTCTTACAGATTGTCTAGTTGGCTTTTATTTGTGTATTATTTGCTTTGCGGATCTCGTGTATGGGGATAGATTTTAAGTCTATTACAGATTATGGATCTCGAGTTCATGGTGCAAATTGGCTGGCTTCCTGTCTGTGTTTAACATCACTGGCTCCATTTATGCAGTTAGTCTTATAACTTTTCAGCGATTTTTAGGTGTGGTTCTTGTTTTTACATTGAAAAATTGGGGACGAGAAAGGGTTTTTTTCATAACATGTTGTTGCTTTTCTACTTTAGTTTTGCTCAACATAAAAGTTATTATCTATTGGTATCACATATTTGAAAAACAACACATTTGTTTATCATCAGTCTGTTTCCCTTTAATTCTGTCCTCATTATATAATATACTACTGCGCAGTTTAGCATCGATATTTATCTCAGTAGGTTTTGTTTCAACAATTTATGGAAATTTTGCGTGCATAGTAGCCATTCAGAAGAGCGATCAGCGATTTCAGACCAGCCAACGGAACATTCGGGTCAATGGAAAACTCATGTTAACAATAATGTTCACTGTGATTATCTATGCTCCACTTCTTGGCTTAATTTTGGCCTTTCCAGGTGTACCGTGCACAAAGATGAAACTGGGAAAGGTATTTATTTTTATTATATTACCATTAGGCCCCATCATAAATCCTATTTTGTACACACAAAACACAGTTATGAAAATCAAAGGACTAATCCAACAAACATCCAAGCAGAGCATAAACTATTTAGTTGTACGTGCATTCAAAGTTAGACAAAGAGAAAAGAAGGTGGCACACAAAAACTAATCAAATCATTTTTAAATTGCCTAAAACTACCAATGGTAGTGTGTGATCTCAATGAAAGAGAGAAAACTAATTAAGGCGCAAACATAATGAAAAATCAATAAAAATTATCATAACTGTTTTTGCATATATTATAGTAACTACATAGTTCGGTTTGTTTAATTCTTGTATTATAAATGCAACACTTGTGCAAAGAAATATATAATGATGTTTCCCTTACAACAATTATTCCCTGTCAGACGAATGAGGTTACTGAACAGTAAAGTTGTAATACTTTATCAACTTTCTGTGCTGACAATATATAAACACTCTTAACAGGTAACATGTGCCCTTTCCCCAGACGGGACAGGGATTGGGGAGTAAATATTTTTTTTAAATCCAGCACACCTAGTCACTGTATAACAACATACTGGAGCTCCAAATAGCAGCTATGACCATGCTAACAACACACATATGCACACATACAAACAAATCATAAAAAAAAGAAAAACATAAAGTAGAAAGAAGTATTGCCCAGCACAATTGATTAAGTCTGATTTCCACTCCCATCTAGCCCTGAACATTAAGTGTGTTCCTAGTTCACTGCCAGGTGAGGGCAGGTTATTGATAAACATCTTTCATCAGTTTCTAATAGACTAGTACATATATTCCCGATTGTGAATACATGGTTATTTGCTGTCAAATATGCAAATACAGGTACCTTCACACATATGTGTACATGTGTGTTCAGGTACTTAAAGAAACATTGGCATTATACTTCATGCGATGCTGTGTGTTTAATTGTCATGTATTTCTCCCCTACCAGTCTTACTCACCACAGTGATGGGATCTATAAAGCAGGTCTTGAGGTCCTCCTTTTTTGTTGCTTTATTATTTGCTGACACGTAACTTTTAAGGATTTACAGTTCATGCTTCTGTCTTGGCTTGAATGAATGAATTCAAAAACAACAGGATACGAGTAATCCAACCTAATACGGGATGCAATAACTGGGCATCCAGGACTGGATGCGTTGTTTGGTCACATGCAGCCCAACTCTTACCATCAGCTTTGGTACCCACAACGAGAGCCCTCTGTGCAAAAACCTGGACCCATACCGGGTTCTCCACAATGAATTATATGATAACAATTTGAACAAACCTCCCAGAAGAAGACAATGCAGTGTAGCCCATTTCCTTCCTTAGCATGCACAATCAGTTACCCAGTGCCATGGCCTTCCATCTATCAGTTTTACCGTATTAACATATTTAATAATATGCCAGATACCACACAGTTTTTCAAAGACAGAAAAAAAAATGCTTGCAAGCTGTAGGAAACAGCACTCCAAAGAGATTGATGCAAAAAAAGAAAAAAAAATCCTATCTTAACTATGCAATGCTTTATCAGCACTATTTGACAATGATTATATATGTTGGTTATACAATGCAGCTTTTTGTTTAGCATCTTGTGCCTTTTTACAAATGGGTGAGTTCAAGCCATCCAACCACGAACATGTCAATATGTATCAATTTTGGGATATCATAACACTGTCTAATTCTGGCAGTAAAGGTCACAAAGAAAAATTCACTTCAAGCAGTTAAATCACTCAGGAAGCTCCATTTACAGCACTCTCATCAACGCCAAACAACTTTTAAACGTCTTAGCCAGTTACGAAAGAGTCCGGGGCAACAGGCCTGGTCAATATTTGATTGACCAGGCCCATAACCTAGTCTCTGGCCAAAATATGTTCCTGAGAGCTGGTTTCCACTTTGGAATAGTAAGGTAACAATCCAAGTTATTTCAACACTCATTCGTTCTGAATTTGTGCTACTACACATGCAGCTAACACAAGGCTGTCAGAAGCACAGATAAAATATTTTGATCGCCTGAAAGCTCAAACCTATTGCTATATATTGTCAAATTTAGAATAGCCCAATTTGGAGTTTAAGTAATTTTGTTGTTCAAGTAAATTACATTTTTTTTTTGAGTCGACGTTTTGCTTTCCAATCTATATTCATTCCTAGCGGGTGTACATCTACATCTGGTTATGACTATAATGGTGATATAATGGAGCTCACATGTAAAAATTGCGATTGGTGTTGACAAATGGATATGGTACAATAATATTGGCGTATTAGAAATATATGGAACATTGCATTGATAGTGTAACAGGTTTCATTTTCTGTGACACAGATCTTTGGTCACATGTCTATGATTGATTACCCTTCCTCCCGCCTTTTGTTAATTGTATAAAAGGAGCTTTACTTCTGAAAAAGTTGCTTTTGCTACTATGCCACTGATCTGGTGGGTTGCTGATCAACCGGGCGTAGCATATTAAAGGCACGCCCAAAATGGGCTGTTTGACAGTTATGCGTTAATTTTGGAGTTTATTTCTTGGAATATGCACGTGTAGTGAGTATTGAGAGTGTTTAGATTTGCCTATTTATTGAAGTTTTTTCTCTGGTCGATTTTATAGTGTTTCTCTGGATTATTGAAAGCATTCCTGTATGCTTACAATATGTTTAAATTGGCTTTCAGCATATCGCACATTATGGACTTAAGTTTTGAGTTATATTTGTGGTCACCAGTCGTCTGGGACACATGGTTAGAGGCCCGAGTGTTTTATGTAAGTCACATATATATATATATATATATATATATATATATATATATATATATATATATGCATAAAAGCAAATTATTTATCAGCGTACGCATGTTTCAGGCATTTCTTCCTGTTATCTGTTACCTGTGATTTTTTGTATTCTGTTGTCCCTGATATGCAAAATTAGATGCAGAACAAATGAAATCCTGAGAAAAAAATTAGCAGATATACACCACTTATCCTGCAAAAAGTAAAGGGTTATTCATAATTTTCAACATGTCCGATCTTCCACACGTAGTACTCCTATGTGTTATTCTGTCGCTGCCCCTTCATTCAGTACTAAGTGATTTTGTCCTAAATACTGTTCAACATTTTCCACAGTTTGTGAAAATGGAATATTGAATTTCAAACCGCAACCCCTTGTGGATTAAATCTTGTATACACGTGGACCTCTACCTAACAGAAAAAATAACTTACACATGTAAGATCACTTTGCTATTAGCTGGTGCATTTATAATTATAATCGATGCACTTTCCTTAAACATATACTTGGTGTTACATATATATGCGTGTGTGTGTGTGTGTGTGTGTGTGTGTGTGTGTATGTGTGTGTGTTTGTGTGTGTGTGTGTGTTTGTGCATTCAGATATATCCATAAATGACCAATGACACCAGTTTAGATTCTTACCCACGTAACTGTAACTTACACTAGTAAGACTACTTTGTCATTGGCTGGTGCATTTTGTCATTAAAATCAATGTACATTACACGAACATAAACTTGCTGTTACATTTATATATATATATATATATATATATATATATATATATATATATATGTATATATATATATATATATATATATATATATATATATGTGTGTGTGTGTGTGTGTGTGTGTGTGCGTGTGTGTGTGTGTGTGTGTGTTTGTTTATGTGCGTCTGTGTCTTTAGATGAATCCAGATATGACAGATGAACCCAGTTTAGATTTATACCCAGGTAACTGTGTTAGGATATCTTTTTTGTTCTGCTTGGTGACCTATGTAAATAAGAATACATCAGGCTCCTGCACCTGAAAGATAAAATATTACTGGTGTATGACGATAAAAGCAAGCTTTCATGCATGTCAAAGATGAGCTGAACAGCTGATGGTCTCTATATAAGAACATAGCATGTCGCTCCATGCATTCTTTTAAAATAATAGCAATGTCTGTGCAGATGGTCAGAAATAAAAAATTACAAAGCTGTCAAAGCAAAAAATGTTGTTGCTTGCTTCACAGCATACAGTGTGGAATATATTGTACTTGAAAGGTCCCGGGTCTCAGCACAAAGGCAACTATTTTTCCTCTATTGTATACCGATATATTATACTTTGAAAATCTATGTTGGAATGATCAGGCTGGCTACTTCCTTTAAACTATATATGCTCAAACTAAACAGGAGATACTTAAAATGCATGCTATGAATTCCGTCATTATTTTATATATACTCAAAAGTACTAACGTTACAGGTTTTTCTCCTCTCAAAATAAATATCTATGGCGCCTTCTTTCTACACTTATAAATTATAAGTGTCGTTACATCACGTTAGTTTATCTTCAATACAGCCATACGATAGCTTTTGACATGCCACACACACACACACACACACACACACATATATATAGATATATATATATATATATATATATATATATATATATATATATATATATATATATATATATGTATATATATATATATATGTGTGTGTGTGTGTGTGTGTGTGTGTGTGCGTGTATGTGTGTGTAAATATTCAATGGCCTACTCTCAAATATTGATCATAAAAACAGAGACCAAAGTATATCATAATCATGTCTTAGGCACTCTTTTGGCTATCCGGTAAATATAGTTTTTGGAAGCTTTTTGGAACGAGATAAACCTCATAAGGCACCTTGATACGAACGATTTGCAATACATGTGATTGGTTGGATGAGGTTATGTGACAAATCAATACATCACGGTTAAAAATGAACGATGATGGCAAGCAGGCAAATTTGCTGTGTGCTACGTGAAGTTTGAAGTAGTTCGTGTTCTCTTTGGAATATATTTACGGGGCAGATGTTTATTAATTGCAGGGTTTATACTGCAATTATGGCAGTACTTTGCAGAGTTCATTATGAGTGTTGAGCTAGGGGAATCGGATGCAATGGTATGGGTAGGCCCACTTTATATTCTAGGCCTTGTACTTTCACGTACTGGTGACTTATACCGGTTCAGTGGCTGTGGTTATCTTGAGGATTATTCACCAAGTGTATCTATGCAGGCCCTAGCATTGATTGGTCATTAAATGTTTGAGGATCACTGGGGTAATGATTGTGAAGTGGTGGCATGATGAGGTTTTTAACTTTGGTACATTTGGTTGTCACAGCGTTGGTGGCAAGTGCAAATAGGGAGTACATATGTACTTGAATTACCGAGCCATCTATTATCAACCATGGTAACTACCATAGGAACGCGGAACCGAAAGTAATTAAAGCATGTATTTTCGTAAACGATATTTTGTAAACATTTGCTGTAATTGCTTTATTAAATGAACTAAACATCCATATACTTCTTTACAATATATGTATGACGATGGAAGGGAATCCCGGGACTCATACGGGGTGGTAATTCAGTGGGGTTAGGTGCAACAAAAAGAAGCGTCATCGTAATATATCAGATGTAATGTCACGGGAAACAAAGCATTTAATCACAGTAGCTTCCTTTTGACACCTTCTACTATACTGTAATAAAAGATATGGCTGTGAGTTATTTGCTGGTGTCTTTAGCGAGTCACAGTGTTTAAAACACAGCGTGAACGGCATTCTTTTTGCTACCGATTTAACGTGCTTGAATTGTAACTAATAATCAAACATACTTACAGACTTTAGCCCCCTAAGGCGTTTTACAGGCAGTTAAAAGTTGATCAGAACTCTCTTGGTCACCCGCACATTCACTCTCATTGGATGAAGCACTAGGATTTTTTAGCAACCCCACATTTCGACCCACCACATCCACCCGATCAAATCATAAACAATACTGTGTTAAATCTTACTATTTCATACATTCCGTCTGTGTTATTTGGTCCTCTGGTGTTATTTTGGTCAACATTACAGTAGGGGACTGTGCTTATATACGTTGCCATGTACGCGGTATATCATACACTTTGAGGCTAAGTTTACGTTTGGCAATATTTTTGGCTTAGATGAAGATCAAATGGTAACCTGGTGCGACTCTAAAGGTAATAGCGACATTACCATTGTCCAATGCAGCATTGGAGAGGATGCATGACAGAAGTGTGTACCCTTTCAGTATTGCAAAGGACAGAGCCTCATTGCCGCCATACTGACCTCCTGAAAGCTCTTTAATGAAATAAGTTTTAGACGGTGGTAGTTGTTTTATTCTCATTCAATTAGAGACAAGAGAGTACCAACGCTTATTAGGTTAAATGTGGTACCAGATGATGCCCCATCGCCACTCAAACATGAAATTTGCACCCCATCCCTTCCCCAACACACATTTACACCAATAGGTAACAGCGTTTGTTCATGCTAACCTTAAGTACTATAAATCAGGTGCAGGCCCAAATGTGATCACCCAAGATTCTATGCACGGCGCAGATCCCAAGCTAAGGTTGTCATCGTGCCACAATCTTTATTTTATCTCTCGTCTCCTTGCAAGATTTTGTGGTACATTAACTGTAAAACACTGTGTCAAATTACACTCATCACACCGGGAGATGGGGAATTAACCTACCGGGCCATATTATTATGACATATTTGGCACTCACTCACACTTGCCACCATTTAACCAGTTTTTGGATTGCAAACTAGGTGCAGTTTGTGAATGTGTTTCCCCTTTTTCAGCTAGATGATGTCGAAGGCTCATGGTTGGATATTCGCCCTTCTGTGGTCACAAACCACATATCTTGTTAGGATACACCTGAGCTTAGAACAAGACTCTATCACACAATATCGTACAGTTTTACTTGCACGAGCATGTTGAAATATCTATAGGCTTTTTTGTTTTTGGTCCGAGAGACAAAGTCCAACGACTCTTCCAGACAGAAAGCTCAGAAACGTGACACTTGGATGGCCCTGGTCTTCTCCTTGCACTGCATGAGCTTCAAGCAAATCATGAGAAATCTGGTCAACTGTCTAATACATTAGTTAAGAGCATGAAGTTCCAAGTACTTTATTTGAAAAGCAGGGATTTGGGTTAAAAGGTTGGGAAAACAGACCATGTGATAGGAAAAGTCCATTAGGTGTCAATATCATAGTGCAAAATCAGTCTTAGTCAAAATTCGTCCAAATCTTGACAAGTCAATCAACATGAACATCAACAGCCATAACAGCGACACTTGAATATCCACACCGTAATGCATAATCCACTGCATACTCAAAGATAATAAGTTGTCATATTGACATGAAAATAATGAAGGTCTTAAAAATAAAAGCAGCTGCAGTTTGCAACAATGTCAGAGAGAGTGCAGCAAAATCCTACAATTGAAAAACCATCCATGTTTTAAAGCCACGAGTCTTCTTTGATTATGAAGTCAGGTCTTTCAAATATAGATTAATAGGCAAAAGATTGGCCAGTGACTTTCAATACCCTATGAATACTGATTGAGTGCTGCTTCCGCTGAAAGTACATCTATCAAACTATTCCTCCCTTATTTTCAAGGGGCATTCCCTTTGTGATGTAAATAATCATAAACACCTGGGTGTTATTTTACATTCAGATTTAAGATGGACTAATGCTGATTAAATTTTAGCCAAAACCATCAAGTTGATTAATGTCATGAAATGACTGAAAATATACACTCAACAGGCAAACTCAAGAAACAATTTTCACACCCTTAAATATACAGTAGCCCAGTTATGAGTGAATGCAATGCATCTCAGGAGGAAAAATTAGAAGCATCCAATTAAATGGTGATTGTTCTTTAACCACGGTACAGCACAAATAATGACCATCTTTAGGAAGAACTAATATGCCACACCTTATTCTCAAGAAGAGACTTTCCATAACTGTGCTTGATGTACAAGCTCATAAACAAATTCGCGCCGGACAATATATGCTCCATTCTTTTTAGTGGTTCAAATACAAATAATTTTAATGCACAGCAACAATTCAACTTACCCCATTTAAGAGCTCGTACGGATCTATTTGATAAATCTTTCTTCCCATCTACAATTAAACTGTACAACGATTTGCCAACAGATGTTAGGAACTCTGAATCAACTTTAAGTTTTAGTCCAGATTAGGTTAATTGTTTGCTCGAGATGTAAAATTTTGGGTATTAGTTTTGGGCAACCAAATTTTATATATTCAACAAACACACTTGCGGTTGGGTGCCAGCCAATAAAATTCCTATTCCTATTCCACCCACTCCCCCCCCCCCCCCAAAAAGGACATCCTAAACATGCCTATATCTGTGCTTTTGTGGTGCAGCTATTGAAGACACTTGGCATTATTTCTTCTTTTGTCCTCTTTATAGTGCCCCACGGTCTGTGTATGTGTGTGTCTGTGTGTGTGTGTGTGTGTGTGCGTGCATGTGAGTTTCTCTGTCTTGTTGCCTTTTGTCCTGTATTTTATCTTGTTCCGCAAGAGGGATTTGAATATGGCATAGGCCCTTTTCCCAATTGCCAATTTCATCAGTGCAAATACAAATTGGCGTCATAATCGGAAATAAAATATCTTTATACCAAAAGCCACCATTGATCAAACAAGGAAGCTCAAAATTCAGGAGTTTGAGGCACACATAAGAACTACCTTATTATATTTTAATATATATGTAAACGAATATGAACTGCAGGATGAAAGAAAAGATTTCTCTTGACTTCAGGCAAATACCGACAAAGGTAAGAAGTAGTTTAAATCGATTTAATGCTGGCAACTCTCAACTTTTCTTCTTCATGCATCGATGCTGCAGTTGTTAGGCTTACATATTTCCTGCATAATTTATAAAACATCTTAAATCCAACTGATAGCTTTGTTCTAAATTTTCGTTTATGGGTACATTTGTGAAATATATTCTCAAAAGTATTTATTACTGATGCGTTATAGGTCATCAATACACGTAATTGTCAACTTAAAAGATTCACCATGAAGTGTATACACTTTGGATAGCCTCACCAGAAACTTACACTCTCAGTAAATATACAAGGCTAAACGAGGTCCACATTTTGTACCATTGGAATGCCAGTTATCTCTGTCTAAAGATGGAATCTCCACAATTGACACATATCTTATCAATCAAAAGGTTCAACAACTAAACAAACGGATCATGTTCTAATACAGACTGGTTATCCCTCACATCACTAGCAAAAATGCGCAAGTTTTAAAGATTTGATGATTTTCTGAAAATTATTTTTTCATATGTTATAGATACCAGAGACCTGGTGTTATCTTTCAAATTGAAATGAAGAATAGTTGTGTATTAAGTGTAGAAGTCACAAATTAAAATCTGTTTGAAAGGTTAATGGCTCTCTGTATAATTCAACTGCTGTAACAACATCATCAAAGCAGAAAAAAATCTCATACATGTTAATACCGGAAGGAACTGTTATCTGAACACAGTAATGAAGCCAAAATCCTTGTACCGTCTTTGAGCCTTTAGACTAAACACTGATAATTCGTCAGTAGAGCAACATTTGCAATCCGCTATGCATGGCACCTTTCGCAGTCCTGAAACTGAGTAAAGGTTGGGTAATGGACATGTACATCAGAAAATGTAAGCTGAAATGAAAATAAAATTAGTCTATGTGTGAAAGTGATCATATCAAATGAATCATTCCTTTTCTTATATGCGGGAGAAGAGGCCTTTGTCAGCGTAACAGCCCTATTTCTTCAATGAGAACGTTAAAATAAAATTCTGTGTTCATAATATTAACATTATACATCTCTTGCACGTACATCACAACTTTTAGTTTTGTCAGAACAAGATCTGGTGTTTGCTTGTTTTCTGTCATTTGCTTCTTATTCTGTTTATAATAAAATTCCATGTTTCACTTATCAGCACATCTAAGACGGAACTATCAAACGTAGCCTTCTTTGTCAATCTTCTAGCATATCCATAAACAACCTTCATAAAAGTGGTGAAAACCAAGTGAGAGTCATTCAGTACCTAATGTTAGAATTTGTTCATTTGTCACTTGTTCATACTTATTTCCTCTTTTTTTTTCTAAAGTGGGACAAATGATAAACACGAAGGCCGATTATGGAATCATCATTGCCAAATATACATCTTGCAAAGCGGTGCATATGTCGCAAAAATCAATAAAATAAATGCATATGTATATACATATTGTATTACATTATAACATATCACATCAATAATATCACATCATATGTTTCATAAGCCCTGCTATGTCCAATTCGTGAATGGAATTGATTTTTTGTGCAATTATAACACATCCTTATACACCAAGGAGGTGCGAGTCAACCATGGCTCCCTTACCAGACCAATTTTTTTTTTTTTTTTTTGCATCTAGTCAGCTGGCAAATTATGTAATTGTCATTAAAAAAGCTGTGGTTTAGGTTTTGGGTGAACTACAGAAACGCATATTATAAATGTCCAATGTATATCAAAACGGGTTTATGTATCTGTTTAATCTGTGTGTACCATGCATTATACAGGTATTGAAGGAAATGCCATTCCACTGCATGTAACTAAATATATAACTTGCACATACAACTCCATTGTTGTAGTACGTTTGAATGGCACACTTGGAGTCACTTAGAGTTTTTTGCAGCAGAAGAATGAACATCGTATCCTTACATGAATCCAAGTCAAGAGCAGATGACAGATCTTCCAATACGAAGTTTTACACAGTGAGGTGGGATTACAACGTATTGAAACGTATCAGGAATTATAAGACATCTTGCGTTCCAATGTTTTGGAATCAATAGACATAAGGTTTCAACTGTATACTTTTATTTTTGCCAATTTACTGTAATAAAAGGACAAAATTCATTTAATCATGGAATAAACGTCATAAATGCAAAAAGAGATGAGTTAAACTTTGAAGTAGATAACTATCCTTTCCCTGACAGTAATATTTTGGAAGCTGTTGGATATAATACATTTTATTCACAAAATTTGAGTGTTGATCATAATTGTTCTAATTTGAAGACTCTAGAATCCAAATTTATTCACAGTAAACTTGAGTCTAGAGGATTTACAAATGTACTTTTCATCAAATGTTTCTTTATTTTTTTCCGTAAATATCCAAAGATGGTTGGAATGTTTTGCTTCAATAAATTCAGAAATTTTAGACTTGCCTGTCTTGCTACAAAATGTTATCTTTTAGCATCATTCCGTTTTAATTTTCCCCTTTAAGATATTTTAGGCTAGCTTGTTTTCTGTCAGTTTAAACCCCCTGGGGCTTCGGGTATTGTGCAGTGACGTACGACAATTAGAAGCTTGTCCAAATGTACTCAACATTTAGTTATGAAAAATATATTTTGATTGCATTTTCTTTACTGAAAATCTAATGATTTTCATTCTTTTCTACCCGTTACTTAATGATTTATATTTAACCTAGCTCAATTTAAGTAAAATGGATAAATTGATTGAAAAGGACTTTCATATGGCTACAAAATTATCAAGCAATGCTAGATATATTGATGACACTGCTTGTATAAATGAAATTTATGTTAAATGCTAAATAAATTTAACAAAAAGATATGCCTTTGAAAGGCAACAATTCAGAGGGTTTCAGAGATATGTTTGGGGACGTGGACATTCAGGTCACTTACGACAGGTTTTGCATTAAGGTGTTTCACCTAATGGATGAGTTTAACTTTGAAGTAGTTAACTATCTTTTCTCTAACTGTAATTTTTCGGAAGCTTTTGGATAAATTACATCTTTATAACAAATTTTGAAATCTGGTCGTATTTGTTCTGTATTTCGAGACTTTGCATCTAGAACCAAATTTATTTACAGCAAACTTGAGTCAAGAAGATTCAAAGATGTACTATAAATCACATATTTCTACAAATTTTGCTGTAAATATCCGGAGATGTTGTTATGGTAAATATCCACAGATTGTAAAAAAAAGTTAGGCTTTATTGATTTCAGAGATTTTAGACTTGCCTGTTTTGCTTTCACGTTTTATCTTTTGACAACAGTAGGTTTTAGTATTCACCTTTCAGAAACTTTGGGCTTGCATGTTTCCCATCGGGTTAACATCCCCTTCCTCCCCCAATCAGTAGCAAGCAGCACCCAACGACAGTTACAAGCTTGCATAATTTTACTAAATTTCTGGTTCAAGAGTTACATTTTGACGACATTTTCTTAACATAAAGGCTAATGCATTATTCTTTTCTGATATGCCTAAGAACACATTACTCAATGTCAAAAAGAAGTACTCACATTTGACAATATTTACTCAAATGTCACAAATGTGATCCACTGTATTGAAACATTAACTCAGGGTTGGCAGCGAAATAAAACTTTATTATGTGTAGACGTCCAGAATGAGGAGTTAGTGTAATCATGGAGTTTGTTTTACATTTCTAGTGTAGGATGTCCATTGTTACAGTACTTGTTCGGATTTCCCGCAGATAGTACGGGTGGTCTCGCTGAAACTGTTTATTTTTATAATCCTTGGAACTGAATATAACACCCCAGTTTGTTTGTACTTCAGTTATACACTAACAGGTGGTTTAACGAAGGTCAGCTGCCCAGCTAGACAGGGCACACACTGGTTCAGGGGTATGTCAAATTATTCTCATTTGAACTTGTACTGTACAAATAATAATTATGTTTGGTTTGGCATGTATTCTTTATTGAAACTGAAGCTCTGCATTTATAAGCAAAGCTTTACTAATTTAGCTAATGCATCATTTGACAGGTTCATATATTTTTTCATTGGTATGTGGGTTGCCTTTTCTGAATATTTAGCTGCGACAAGGAGCCACTACTCAGAGAGACATCTGCAGGCACAGGCTTTAAAACATGTTCTGAATAGTTACCTGCTAAAGACCATTTAACTTATTTGGGCAAATACAGACTATCTCAAAATTCTATGGAAGAAGGTGTGCAATATGAACAATGATACTTCCATACTCATATAGGTTAGACAGTTACAGGTTAGCTTTTCAAGGAGTGTAAAGAGGTCTGACCACAGGGTATGGTAATGACTATCAAGAAGTAGTTCTGGATGAAAAGACACAAATAGAATATCAGTACTATATTTCAGTGGGTTTATCCAATAGTTAAGCAGACAATTGTTAATCATATTGAAACTGTGTGCTGGTTTCCTTAATTTGCCACAATAACAATTAGTCAAATTCTTCTGATAAACGAATAAGGGAAAGAAATGTTAACTCTGCAAGAGGTAAACACATTATCAGCTTCATTACAAATGTAATGTTGTACTATCATCTTGTCGAAGAGTCACATCACCCATGAATTAATAATTAAGGCTTTCGACGTCCTGTTTATTAATTTTAACAGGTCAGATGCAGAATGCCCATTATCAGCCTCCACTGTAACTATGGGCCATACGACAAAGGCCAAAGCACAACATAGCCAAGGAAATATTTATTAAATTGTTCCACAAAACATTACCGTATTCATAAATTTCAACTCAATAATGAGAGCAAAGTTACCCAGAGCAAAAGCTGTTATTCATCGAGAGTGAACGTCAACATTCACCCTGCAATACTAATATAAAGACAGTGGAGCATTTTTAAAGAATTAATAAAACAAATTCATATGGTGTTATATTGCATTAATGAAGGGGATTCAGATTAGAATCAAAGAGATATATGTGTCTGAATTATGCAAATTTGAAATGTTTGTGATTCTGAATTGTAACGAGACTCCTTATTTGCAATTTTATAGATTAAGAGTTTTCAAACATACATTTTAATTTCTGGCGCATTGCCGGATTCTTTTAGCTCTTTGATCAGGTCTGACTCCACAAGTACTGCATAGGCCGATAATGTACATATGCACACTTTGAAATTTTATATAGGCTAAAAACCTTCATGATATTATAACACAAAACTAGTTCATCAATATGTAGAATATCATAATATTTTCACTACACTTTTTTTTTTAAAGACAAACATTAAGTAAGACTAAATTATGTGAATGCGCTTAGTGTCGCAAGTATTAATTTCCATAGTTTGCATCTCATGGATTGTACTGATGTTTTATTTCACTATGTTGATGTTTTCTCCTTTTATAGCAATGCTAGAATGCTATTGCCTGTACTTACATTTACATGGGTTTGTGCCAATTAAAAGGCAAAGCAATGCAGAAAAAAAATAATCAGCTCACGGTACAGGTAAAAATTACATGTAATAATGTATACTAGATGTACCATATATGAAAACTTAACTTCTGGAAACGTCTACATTCTATTTTGATATGGCGATAGACTGAAAAATCATGGTGACAAATTTATAAGTTCGTGCGCAAGCACTTCATGTTCAGGATTTGTGCCGAACGCTTACTCTTGCAGCAGATGCAGTCCTTATACTTTTCTCTCCCAAAGATCAATAAAAACATGAAGTATTTCTTTCCATAAAGATGTGTGATTGTCACTTCACCAAAATTCATCTTCCTCCTGCAAATGCATCAAGGGAAGTACTGAATTTGCAAGGGGTTTGTTCAAAGTAAAAATATCCCAATAAACTCTACATGCTGATTCTTTTGACTCCCTTATACATATTGTGGAGGTTTGTTGTAAATAATTTTAATGCAAAAAGAATCCTTTGTGTTAAAAAAAAAATCTTTGAATCCATGCTGTTCACAGAACCAAAAATAATTGGAAATTCAATTCACAAATGGAATTTTCTGACTTGAGCACAAAAACAGCATGTGCAACAAACATGTTGCTAGGTTTTCTTCATAATTTATGCTTATGTGCCTGCTGTGCTGTCCATTTCTGTCTTACTTCCATTCACTTGGTTGCATTTGTTTTAGCGTCATATACAATATCCTGCAATTCAGTCATTGTTTTACCTAAAATTACAAGATTTTGATAAGGCATTGAAAAGGTTGTCATTTCCCACAATTAACTACAGCGAGGTCTATATGGATCAGCTCTTGGGATGATAAACAGCTCCAGCAGGCACACAATAACAAACTCACGGCATGTCCGCACTACATTCTTTGTCTGCTTACGTCCATATATTCCTATTTGAGATCTTGCACAGAGACGACGACCATGGATATATTTAGTCAGGTCTTCAAGCAGGATGTACTTAATGTGAGGGATTCAGAAAGATTCCGAAGGTATAAAGTGGCCCATCAAACGTACAGAAAAAATAGATTGTGATGTTCATGATGTGTGTGATTGATAATTTTTGGCAAATTACAAATTTGGTTTAATGAAATACACTGTTTTCCTCCAACAATGACACTATTCACATCATATCACACTGATTGAACATGATATACTTATGCTCAAACATGGCGGCTGACATAGCTCTACATGTACACAAACCATGAAACAACCATCTTCATCCCTTATATTTTGTTGATAGAGGTATTTTAACGAGAAGGCTACCTGCATGCCTAAGATTATTATGCTCAATTCTACAGCTTGAAAAAAAAAAAAAAAAAAAAAAAACAACAACAATTTACATAGTTACATGTAAACTTTTGTAGTGTATGAAAACACGGGTATCAGCCTATGAGGCCCAATTTTGCTGTCTTAGTACATGGGGTAGCAGTTTGTACTTGACGATAATGCTGCAACTTTTGCATCCCATCGACGGTATTCATGGTATTGGAGACGAAGTCAAAAATGTGTATTCCCATTACAATCAAATTGACAGGCCCAGTAATCGACAAGAATTTGTGAATTTCCTGATATGTAGCACATAACCTAGTGAACAAGTTTCTTTGAACCTACCACGTGGTACATTTCCACCAAGTTTCAGCGTGACCTGGTAGACGGTTTTGGAATATCAGTCGGAAATAGCAAAATGTGAAAACACACACAAAATTCATAAAAAAGTTTGAAACAAATCACAGGGCTACCTGGTGAAGAAATTAATGTCTCGAGATACCACAAGTGTCCTATGCAGGTTCGAAGCAAATGGGTAATGGGTAATTTGGCCAAGACAGAAACAAAGAAGGACATATGATATATTACTTTGGAACGTGACTACTGAAATAAACTTCCTAGAAAGTAACCCTCGGTAGATCCCCACAGACTATGATGTGAATGTGGCCAGCCTCCTACTGGGAAAGTTGGAGATGCGATCTGTTCACTGACAACCAGTCGTAAGTTGTCTTTTAAGCCCTGGTGATGAACAATTCAGCTCAGCTAAAATACCTAGACTGTGTATACCGCCCTTTGGCTTTACAGGAGCTAGCAGTAATTATTGACACATTCATGATGATAAAACCAAGAAAATTAGAAATTTTATTTACTTTACAGAATATTAATTTTCAAAAAAAAGGGTTTGCCGTTAGTCTAATTTGAGATTGTATAAAAGGCCATCTTGCTACAGAACACGTCCATGACGATTAACAGCAGAATACAACAATGCCCAGTTTGCCACCTACTGTACTTCATTTGTACAACACAAGTTTAATTTATTATATAATTCAATGCATAACCCTAAATTAAGCAGCCAACAGGGGAGATTACTTTATGTCACGATACACGTATAAGCGCCATTGAGATGGTTCTAAAGGGCATCAGTGTACAATGTAGTGGATCAATTCGGCTGTCGTGTTGACCTGCTATATATTCAAATACATTTTGGATCCTCTTCAGGAACGGCTGACACTCTCAGTTCAGGAATCCTTCAACCCCAGTGCTGAATTATTTTATCTAAGAAATTACATACTATTATCATCACCATTATAATTATAATTATCATCATCATCCATTCATTATTTAATTCATATATTCATTCACCCCTTATTCCCAGAGCTCGTGAAATTGTAGCGTATATCTTGCAAGATTAAGGCCTGTTAAGACACAAAAAACCTTTGCATGGCCGATTTTGAGATTTTAACGTTTTTTACCAGATGAATGTCCTTTCTATTAGTCGTCTAAATTTCAAGCTTTTAACTAAAGTCGAAATATGAGAAAAACGCCAAAAACCACACAGGAATGTGGACATCTAAACCTCCATGTGTCATTCTTTTGGTTTTTAGCCGCCAAACGGAACAATACCGCCTGTCAATCATACTTAACAGCCTGTCACGTGGCTGCAGGTAGCAACGGCCCATGGCAAAAGGAGAGTGGTATTAGGGCGGCAATGCGAAGTAAGGCAGCATGCCGAAAGTATGTTTGTGAGCAGGGAAAAGATGCAGACATGCTAACATATCATAGCCTTAGTGGTTTACTTATAGTTATCTTGCTTGTTTTGCGTTCCGATGAAGGGAGACTTTAAATGTTCAAGAGGAGCGGGAATCGTCAGACGATGTCCTTTCAAACTTCAAAGGCCGTGCCTCGATGGATTACCCCAGTGGTCCTCCACATGAAAGACAGGCGGGGAAAAAGCTGGCACCTTAATCAATAATACCTACGTACATAACAAAATTTTATCGAAACCCAGGGATGAGGAAATAAAAGTACAAATAAACACATTGAAATAAGCATAAACGTGAACGGCAGAGAAAACACACAAAACAGTGTTACAAAACTCAGGTTGGAAAGAGAAATGAAACTCATTGAGAAAACTGCAAAATAATGAAAAGCTAACTAAGTAAAGTGTACAGACAAGTCCAACAAGCTAACTACATAAAGTATACAGATAGGAGTAAATACAATAAAATACTATCTCTAAAAACGGGATGAAGAGGTAGGGGGCGGAAGACCAAACCCGCTATCCGTGCACTGACCACGAGCGGCCGTAGGCCGCCCCACCGAAGCAAGGCAACGCAACTTTTGTTGCCAGGCTTGAGGTCACGGGGCCCGAAGGGCCGCCTCCATGACGTCACACTTTGAAACCAGACTGTCGCTGTCGCCGTTTGACAAATTGCTGAATAATGTTTTCCGTACTTTAAAGGCTCTTTTATTCATGTGATTGGCCAAGAATTGATTGACAACCTCCCCAAATGTTAAGGGCCGATGTTTACTACGTTTTGTACAAATATCAGCTCAACTTGAGCAAATGGTATTGTTTCACAGGCAAATGATCAACATCAAAGGCCTTTGAAGCTTGTTTTCTGGGAAAGAATAATAGGACGAGAACCCCACCTAAGAATGGTTATTCCAAGAAAACGTCTGTGCCAAATTTAATCCGGTTAACGGCTTTTGATTCTTTAATGTCTGAACTGCAAAAAGGATTCAGCGATTTTCTAAATCTTGCTTCGCTCTTTTTCTATGAAACGAAGAAACTGACCATCCTGAAAATCGAAGGGAAAATTGAAACGTCAAACTTTGAGGAAGGATAACAGAAAAACGAAACAAAACATAAAAAATCGCAGGATCGTTTTATGTTGTCAATATGTCAGGATTAAGATGCAAGTGTAATTATGATTTTATCACAAATAATTAGTAACTTATATCGACATTTATGGGGTGGCTGCTTTGCGGACAACTTTCAATTGTTTATTCAACAATTTACATCACAGACACCCAAATATGGAACATATAAATTTTTTGGAGTATGACGAGTGCACACATATATGATATGTTATCCTAACGCAAATACATTTTGAGCTAGGATTGACTAAAGTGGGATTTATTTTTGGTGTCTTACCTGTCCTTAACCATGTGTGTGTGTTTAACGATAACATAGCCAACCAATTACATAGTTTTGCCAGTCGTACATTATGTTTTCTGGCAATATTAACATTGGCAACTGTGTCGTTGACAGTTTACAGAACCAAAACCCACAAATTTATAATCCCTTCCAAAGCTGATGTCTCTGACTAATGTCTCATTTCACAACATACAACTTTTTTGTTCAATTTATAATTCAGCTCTCTTCTGTACTGTTTATGTCGATATAGAATGACAATTATTCGTTCCTGCACAGTGTTTAGAGAGACTTGTATTGTACACTTTTGAGTTTATGTATAAAACACAACCATGCTACATAAATATAAATATTCAAAGATTAAGCCACGGAATTTTTACCCTTCAAGCAAAAGTGACCAAGGGATATTGCCGTAATAATGACGTCCCGTCTCTCCCCTTGTCCATTCAGAATTGATGTCAAAATGCTGGATTAATAATGGCGAGACCTATGCTAACCGCATTTGATGTGTTGGGCACTCCTGTCTCTGCTCTGTTCACCCAAGCAAATCTGAAGCGCGAGTCTCTCTCAAAGAGTGGTACAGACATGGTGTCTATGACTAAGGTCAGGGTAATAAAAAAAAGTCTCTCACTCTCTCTCTCTCTCTCTCTCTCTCACTCTCTCTCTCTCAATATATATATATATATATATATATATATATATATATATATATATATATATAGATGTGTGTATATATATAGATGTATATATATATATATATATATATATATATATATATATATATATATATATATATATATATGTATATATATATAGTTTGTTGCATGACCACTGTTCTTCACAGATTTCTTTTTCGTCATCATAAACAATTTCCAGACCTCTAATATTTAAGAGAAGTGGGGAAATGTATTAGTCTCTATATTTTGTGCAAATGCATCATCCTCGGAATCAATCAGGAAATATGAACAATAGGCATTGGACTCATGGACACACAATGTCGGAAAGGGCATTGGTGTTTTAAATCATTCCATCAAAGCTAACGCAACAGTTAACGCAACTTTCAAAAGTAAATTCCCCTTGTCCAAATATGAATTCACGATGAAAAGTAAGAAACTCTATGAATACTTGGAACATACAGAATGAAAATACACTCTTTGATATATATATATATATATATATATATATATATATATATATATATATATATATATATATATATATATATATATATATATATATATATTTCGCTCTTCAAAACATAGAATCGAACTTCTTGATGTAATGACAAAAATAGTAGCCGATAAAATAAAAACTGGGCTCTATTCAAAGGAAAGTGATAAAAACCCCTTTAGTTAAATGTAAAAATCTTAACATCTTGCATCCATCAAACCTTTTACTGAATATAAACTTGGAATTCGAGTCAAACGGACATGCTGTGATATAACAGATGACACTTGTGCACTTAGGGAGTTCGTATAAAAGGGGCCCACTGCTGTCCCATTTTGTAAAATAGTTTGATAGAAACCTAATACACTTCCTCCAATATAACATCAAATTAAATAAGATAAATCAAGATGCTGTCTTCAAAAAGTAAAATAGAGGATTGTGTTTATAGATCGCACTGAGCACACCTGTATATATCATCATCAAAATAAGTCCAAATAAGAGCTGTGCTAAGCATAAGCTACAGTTCAAGGTACGGCAAGATGAACAAAGTAAAGCTGAGCTGAGCCGAACTCTAAGCTGATGGTACATATGCATTATTCAGACGAGGTGCACGCTGTTGACTGAGTACCCAGATATTAGAGACTTGACTCATGTGTGCAGAGTTTATAAGGACATTCACAGATAACGCAAACGGTACAGCATCAGGGAAAATGACAAAAGAATGGCTTGTTCCTGCAACATTGTTTTTAAATCTGGGGTCAATTCCCCCTGATAAATTACCTTTATATGGGAGCACCTACATTTTTCCTTGTGATGAATGCCATTCCCATATGTCAATTTAGAAGATTTGTCCTGGCAATATATTTTTTTTTCTAATGTGGAAAATGTTTTGCTGCCTACCCCTACAGTTTTGGCATCCCATTTCAGCATCACTTTTATGGTGGAGGATTTTGAAGGTCAACAGTATGTGCTTCATGTGCATGTAAAGAAAGGTCATTGTCAAGTTTGTAATGAGGATTATTAACATGGTGAACATATTTTTTTTACAAGTGCTGTGTCTGGGGGAAAATTCAATCAAATTATATACTAAATGACCAGGTAAACCTGATGGGGACCAAGCCCTACCAAAGTGCAAATACAGGCATGACTGGTTTTAATTTCAAAGAAAAAGCAGACAGCGATAAGATGCTTTACATAGCGTGTGTGAACATAAGTGATTACCTTATGCACACGCCAGTTAGGACACAGACAGTGTTTCTCTGAACTGCGGGGATGCCTTGGATGGCGTTTGGAAGTCGAACATACATCACATGAGCAAGTAGCCAAACTAAACTGCATTCAGTATGGAGAACATGGTACACAACAGCTTGCCTCGCAAGGAACATGGACATCAGTAGAAAATACTAATTTGTTATAATGTTGCAGAGTCATAAACATCACAAAGACGAGGTAGGCCTATTTTCTTCTGTTGTTGTTGATTTACCTGACTAGCAATTCAGGACAACCAAAACTTGACTGGCGTAAAATGTTTCTTCGCATCCTTAACGCAGGTTATGCATTTTGGGTTAAAAGGATGAGCACCTGGTTCAGTGCTATTTTGAGGGTGCTTGTAAAAATTCTAACACAAAACAAGTAATATTCATAAAAACTGCCACAAACTATACATTTTTGGAAAGGTAACAAACTACTGATTTGTTTGTTTGTTTGGATTTTTTTTTTTTTTTTTTTTTTTTTGTCTTATGTTTATTCAGGAACCGTACTAAGTGCCATTCTCTTCTTCAGTGAACTTTGAAGAAACTGTGATTCACTTTTTTTCTGTTTTATGGTGTAGAGATATAAAATTTGTGGCATCCTGTTTATAACAATATAAACTGCAATTGGTGTTCATCCATCAAAGCCATGACCGATGGTGTATCATGGCTTTGGTTTAAACCAAAGCCATGACACACCATCGGTGTGCTGGAAATAAAATCAGTACCACTATAATCATTTGATGAAAACATGTATGTTAAGTTGAGAAATGGCACTATTCTTGGCATTTTGAAACACATGCAAAGATTCACTGACATACTGCGTCAGTTTCTCAACCAAGAAGGGTGTCCAGTGTTTCAAGCTGATGTTGATGCTGATCATCTGGTGAAGACATCAGCTGGCTGTGCTTGGCAGGGCAGCAGAGTTCTTGTCGGAGATGACATTGGTCTGCTGATCCCCATCTTGTACTATACTAAAGAAGATATGCATGGCATATTCTCTGCATCCGAGCCACACAAAGTATCAGTGAACAGACGGGTTTGGGACATAAGAGCCCTCAAAAGGATGCATTTTTTTTTTTTTTTTATGTTTGTGACAATATACTGTTTCTCCATTCAATTAGTGGCTGTGACACTAACTCTCATCTGCACGGCACTGGAAAGGACAGCCCCACAGTTCACATAAAACCACTGATCTACCACCCACTTCATCAGCATGCAAGTATCACAGCTATAGTCTTTTCGGAGTTCACCGTGGACACTGCTTTTGAAGCATAATTCACGAACTACCGCAGTAGCTATCACAATGATCCGCCATTAAGCCATCCAGGCACCTACCTACAATTTAATCAAAGCTCATTTGGCAATAAATTCTGAATGAATATGGAAACGCTATTCCGATCGGCAAATTTAACCTTCCGGCGCAGCCATTTTATTGACAAATTGAGCATGGCAACAGTAAATTGTGAAATACGCATTTAAAAATTGGGAAAGGTTTGTCTAAATTGCGTGCGTATGGTGCACTACCACAGTTACCCATCGACGCATAAGCCTATATTGTTTTCAAGGTTTATTGTTTCTAAATGTTTTTATGAAATTGTTGCATTCAAAATCATATCTATAAATCGAAAAAGCAACCCATTAACCACCGCTGCCTTTCATTGTAGGCTTATACCTGCTTTTTACTGCATATGTGATATCATTTACATGAACTTTCTTTGTATTAAAAAAAAATTATCATTTCGAAATGTCTTAGCGTCAACGTCTTTTTTTTTTTTTTGCACAATGTAATGAGTCTGGATCCGTGCGTATGGGTGTGTGTGCATGTACTTTTTTTCTGTCTAATTTTCATATCCAATTCCTTTTTTTTTACATCGTAATTACGAACTTGTAATCACATGTACTCGCCGATGTATTGCGTATTTTCTTGCTGCATATCCATCCGTTGGTGTAGCCTCTGCAACTGGGCGTATTGGTTGGTGGCCATCCAATTTACAATAATTAAATCGGGGGAAAAAGGCAGAAGCCATTAGCACCAAAGATGAATAGATTCTGAACGTGCACAATTTCTGCACAGAGGAGGCCTAGTGTGGCGGGCTTTTGGTAAGCCTGGATCGACTGGTTAAGTGAATTACGACCATGCTGAACAGCAGCAGTAGCACGTTGTGGAAGCAAAGGAGTTAGGCCCATAGGCCCTAATTGTAAATAATTTGTGATGTCCTCGTGAACAAGTTGATAATTTCCGTTCAAGATTTCTTTGAAAAATAGCGGCATTACAGTAATCATTCAAGAAACACTTTTAAGCAGTGTAGTATAATTTAAAGCATGCAAACACACACGCAGATGATTTCATTTCATTGCGTCTTACATTAATTAATTTTGGAACTTTTTTTTTTTTAGTATAGGGTCATTAAACCCACCAGCGGAATTCGGGTAAGTCTCATTAATAATGAAAACTCAAACAAATATGGAATTTCTTATAGAGGGAAACTGGTTTTTAAATGTTTGATAAAGTGATGCTACAGAATAACCTAAAAAGCAAATATAAGCCTATATTTTAATATAGGCCTATGTTGCTATTGTGCGCTTCTCAACATTTATAATCAAGTCTGTCTAGATGTACTTCCACTTTTTTTCCTGAGGGCCATGCAGCAGTTAAACCATGATTTTCACGAACTTAAGCCTCTATTTACTTTAATTCTTCCCGATTCTTGAAGCCAGTTGGCATGATTTTTGAGTTCTGGAAGAATGTAGCTTGTTAGTTGCTATACCCACATTTACACTGCAGATTATATTGTATCGTTTATCTGAATTCTTTTGCAAATTATTACACTGAATGTGCGTCTAACACATATCGGGCCATTTCTTCTGCAATACCTTGGGAGACGGCAGTACTTTGGCATTGTTTTCGTGTTTTTGCCCCAATAGACATTTCTTCCTTGTTTTGTTCTGTTTCAGAAAAAAAAGTTTATTCTTTCTCAACATTTCCATATTTAGTCCATAAAGATGGTGAAATGCAATGATCCAATTTTTTCAAACTCCTTCCTCCCAAGACCTTGTGGAAGTAGCTAAAATTGATCCATTCATTGAAAATCGAAGTTCTGCAATTTGTACATATTTCTCACAGATTTGAGACTATTATACTACAGATTCACTAGCACCATTGCTTTTTCAAAACCTGTTTGGGTCTCAACACAAATCGGCTTACCAACAGGTGGGGCCATTCGTATCTTTTGGGTTTGGCACCTTGGCCTCCAAACATTTGCACTTATTTTCAATGATCTATATGTTCTAGAAATAAATGACACGGGGGCGGATGGGGTGTACCTTGCACCTGTATTTTATGCTAGTTTATATATTGAGTCACCACTTGGACACATTCCCTAGATTTTAATTCAATATTTAAAAATCTACAAAATGTGCAGGGTACAAAATAAATGGAATACAAACAAAACATCACTGCATTTGTTAAAACATCTTTATTTTGAGCAATAAGAAACATTGCAATGAAGAACAGCGGCTATCTCACTTATACACCTTTTTAAAAAGTCATTTTGCAATCATTGATAAGCACACACATACATGGCGATTATACATTCATTAACTTTCACATAAGTGTAACACAGCTGGTCTAACATTATTCTGTATCTACAACAATTGCCAGGTTTATAATTTTTCAGTGCAGACACCCCACTGCACTTAGAAAAAAAAAATAAACGAATAAAAGACTGTGTTTTTTTCCAATTAAAATTTATTCTACTGTCAGTGTGATACAAGAAAGCGATTCAACACAAAATGAAATGAGGAACACGACAAGTCCAAAACGACCCCCTAAAAAGATTGGTCCAGCTCCAAAGCTGGATGACATGGGTATGGCCACAATTCGTTGTGTGGTATTGAGGGGGTTCAAGAACAAATGCCTAGTAGCTTTGGAGTCATTGCATCAGATATTAACGAGTGAGAAACATGGCTTCAATGTCTTTGTTTCAACGATTTGGAAATACCTGATACAAGAAAAGACTTAGAGACAAATATATTTAGGAGCGACCTGACATCGTTTTAAGAAGGTAAGTTATCTATATAATTAAAACTACCTGAAGAACTCAACATATAGCTTGTACAAAATATTAGTACCCTTTGATTACTGGGGTAATGGAAACAAGAGGCCCGCGGGCCATAACACTGCATATTAAAACATGGAGTTGATGCAAACGTCAAAAGACCCACCTGTTGGCACCAGCTGGCGCGCTGGTCGAGTGCGGGATGCTTGCGGTAGGAAACCAGACCTTTCCCAATTCTGGGATACATATTTTACAATTAACTGCTGTCCTTGCTCAATTCATCCATAAAACTGCAGTGCCAGAAGGTTAAATTTACCGATTGAAATGGGTTTTCTATATTTATAAAGAAATTATGGTTACAAGATCGTTGATTATATTGTAAGTAGATGCCCGGATGGCTTACACTTAAAGAGGAGGATCATAGTGATAGCTACTGCCATAGTGCTTGAATTACACTTAAAAAGGCGTGTCCAAGGTGAACTCCGAAAGGACTATAGCATTTTTATATCCAGATACAGGAGTGGCTTGGAGTAAAGCTTTGACTACATAGATGGGGCTGGTGAATACCAGATGGTGTATTTGTGTTTGAAATAATCGATATGTCCACTTGTCCAGATTACTTGCAGAAACTGATTCATTGCAATTGTAAGAAACAGTCTAGTACAGACAGATGAACCTGTCACAAGAGCAATTTGTGCTGCTCCAGTGCCTTTGGCCAATGAAAAGGTGTTGCACATGGCAAAGTAAAAATTAAAGATGTAGACATGATTGGCTGATTCATTGTAAACTAATGTCCTTAACTACAACTTTATATAAAAGCCAAGTGCCAAGGTGTTCATCTCAATTTCTTTTTGTTTTAAATTAAATGGATTCACTTTATGATGATTCGTTTTTTCACATAGGTATTGGAAGATAAATGTTGATGTTTTGGCAAGTTTGGAATCTCTTTGCTGTCATTGTTAGGTTTGGAATTGATGAATATAGATCATGTTTAACTGTCTTATTTGAATAATACTTCATTGGCTATGTTGTGCTTTGGGTTTCGTTCTCCGAGTTATAGTTAAAGTGGGGGTAGAGTGAGTCTCTAGTGTTCCAGATTTATCAATATAACAAAACCGGTGAAGGCCTTTTTTAATGTTTTGTTGTAAATTTTGCTGACTGAAAAGTCTGCAGAATCAAAAGGTGGTAGGCCAACCAGGTCTCTTTTTATTTTTGGCAGAAGTAATGAAATTTTTGTTTTGGGTAGTTAGGCCTATACATTCTGCAAAAGAACTAGTGTTTGCAGCTAATGATTAATATTTCCAAGGTTGAGAGGACCGGTTTAAAACCACCAGTTGCCTTATATGGGTGACCGCCTGTCTCAAGTCAGGAGCAAAATTCGTTTTTTTACATTGGTATTGGTTATATATTGATATTGATATTTTGGCAAGTTTGGAATCTCTTTACTGTCATTGTTAGGTTTGAAATTGATGAATATGGATCATGTTTAACTGCATGATTTGAAAAATACTTCATTGGCTATGTTGTGCTGTGTGCTTTGTTCTCCAGCTCATAGTTAAAGAGGAGGTAGAGTGTGTTTTTAATATTCCAGATTCATAAATATAACAAAACCGATGTAGGCCTATTTTGATATTTTGATGTAAATTTAGCTGATTGACATGTCTGGAGAATCAAAAGGTGATAGGCCTACCAGGTCGCTTTTTATTTTTGGCAGAACTAATAAAATTTGTGTTCTGGGTGGTTAGGCCTATACATTTTGGAAAAGAACTAATGTTTGCAGTTTATGATAAATATATCTAAGGTTGACAGGACCGGTTTAAAACCACAAGTTGCCTTTTGTGGGTGGCTGCCCGTCTCAAGTCTGCAATGAACTTCGGTTTTTCACATTGCTATTGGAAGGTGAATGTTGGTGTTTTGGCAAGTTTGGAATCTCTTTGCTGTTATTGTTGGCTTTGGAATTGATGAATATGGATCATGTTTTACAGTATTATTTGAAAAATACTTCATTGGCTAAGTTTTGCAGTGTTCTTTGTTATCCGACTCATAGTTATAGTGGAGGTAGAGTGTGTTTCTAGTGTTCCAGATTCATAAATAAAACAAAAACGATGTAGGCCTATTTTAATCTTTTGTTGTAAATTTAGCTGCCTGACAAGACGGGAGATTTTAAAGCTGATAGGCCTACCAAATATTTTTTTTTATTTTTGGTAGAAGTAATGAAATTTGTGGTTAGGCCTAAACAGTGTGGAAAAGAACTAGTGTTTCCAGTTAATGATAGATATATATAAGGTTGACAGGACCCGTTTAAAACCACCAGTTGCATTTTAGAGGTGACTGCCCTTCTCAGGTCAGGAATGAAATTCGTTTTTTCATATTGGTATTGGAAGATGAATGTTGATGTTTTGGCAAGTTTGGAAACTCTTTGCTGTCATTGTTGGGTTTGAATTGATGAATATGGATCATGTTTTAGTGTATTATTTGAAAAATACTTCATTGGCTAAGTTGTGCTGTGGGCTTTGTTCTCCGACTCATAGTTATAGTGAAGTAGAGTGTGTTTCTAGTGTTCCAGATTCATAAATAAAACAAAAATGATGTAGGCCTATTTTAATCTTTTGTTCTTAGTTTAGCTGACTGACAAGTCAGGAGAATTGAAAGCTGATAGGCCTACCAATCTCTTTTTATTTTTGATAGAAGTAATGAAATTTGTGTTAAGGGTGGTTAGGCCTAAACATTTTGGAAAAGAACTAATGTTTGCAGTTAATGATGAATATTTCTAAGGTTCAGAGGACTGGTATAAAACCACCAATTGCCTTTTTGGGGTGACTGCCTCTCTCAAGTCAGGAATGAAATTCGTTTTTTCATATTGGTATTGGAAGATAAATGTTGATGTTTTGTCAATTTTGGAATCTCTTTGCTGTCATTGTTTGGGTTTGGAATTGATGAATATGGATCACATTTTACTGTATTATTTGAAAAAAAAATACTTCATTGGCTAAGTTGTGCTGTGTGGTTTGTTCTCTGAATCATAGTTATAGTGGAGGTAGAGTGTGTTTCTAATGTTCCAGATTCATAAATATAACAAAAAAATGTAGGCCTGCTTTAATCTTTTTTTGTGAATTTAGCCGACTGACAAGTCGGGGGAATTGATAGGTGATAGGCCTACCAGGTCTCTTTTTATTTTTGGCAGAAGTAATAACATTTGTGTATTGGGTGGTAAGGCCTATATATTTTGGAAAAAAAAGAGATTGCAGTTAATGATGAATATATCTAAGGTTGAGAGAATCGGTTTAAAACCACCAGTTGCCTTTTATGGGTGACTGCCTGTCTCAAGTCAGGAGTGAAATCCTTTTTTTTTTCTTCACATTGGTATTGGAAGATAAATGTTGATGCTTTGGCAAGTTTGGAATCTCTTTGCTGTCATTATTGGGTTTGGAATAGATGCATAAAGATCATGTTTTACTGTATTATTTATTGCCTTTGTTTCGGGTCCAACCTTAGATTGACTGGACTACACTTGCTAGATTGTGACCATGTCAATTTTTTATGTTTGAAAATACTGACATCATTGTTTGAACCCAAGCTGGCCAGCATGCCAGGTATGTTTATGGGGCTATTGTATGTGTTTTTCCCTAAAACCAAGAGACCATGGCGCCTGCCGTCTGCCGATATACTGGGATTTATATAATCCCAAATAGCTGGTCAGTTTTCTAAGGTGCCAATTGAAATGTTAGTCCTGTGGTGCCACTGAGTCCATGCAAATTGTTCTCTTACATTCCACAGCCAAACAAACCATCCCTGAATGTTTGGACGCTGTTTAGTTAGTTAATTTGTCGCTCGGTATGCCTATGACACAATGCCCATCATGGTGTTGATTTAAGCAACTCGCTGTGAGGGATGGCATTCAGCTGGAAACTCACAATGCAAATTGTTCCTTCGTTTTTTAATCAAGATCGATCTAATCCTTAAATCATCTATTCTCCCTTATGCTTGTTCATAAAGTTGTCAGAAAAGTTTGCAATAGAACGTGTCCTGTCACATTTGAACAACCTCTTCACCTTAAGGCAGCTGACATAATTCAATCATCCAAATTAAACCTTAAGAATATTGTCAGAATTGCAGGTTTTCACCTGCGTATGTTATGAATGGGGTCACCTGCACACATAATGGATGGTGGTGGCTTCAAAAATTTATTGGAGTCTTTTTTTTTTTTTTTTTTTTGCTCCCAAAATTGTAAGCAATATAATGGCACGCAATACGTATACAGGTGTACTGTGTTCAAGTCATTTGACATCTGAAGTCACCATATCCCTTTCGCTGCAGATGTCCAATCGCCTCAACAGTGTGGAGCCTACAAACCCCCAGCCAGTGCACAAAGGTTTGCTGAATGGTTAATACCCAATTTGCATTGTAAAAATGAGGTGTGTGTTCATCAGTAAATGCGGAATATGTGTAGTTTGATGGAAGGTAATGCTTGAAGTGTTTTCACTTAACGCTTTACCTGGGCAGAACATATCAGAGGCTAGAACTTACATATCAATGAATCAGTGAGAAAATCGCATGATTCCATGCAGCATGTCACATTGCAAAGCCAAAATGTGTTGGTCTCTACTGTCACTGTTGCTTAGGTAACATAATACCAACTGAGCTGAACCGGCATTTAAATAGAATAGATACTTTGCCGAGATACTGGCCAGGAAATTTCAGCAACCAAACTATTGAACATGATTTGATGAAAAAAAAAAACTCTGGAAGTATATCTGATAGCACTGTGTCTAAGTGGGTTCATGCTATGCATTGTTTTATCCCATTATGTGATGCGCTTGAGACTTTCACAGCAGCTCCTAGTCACACATTTGAACAGCGTGTAGACTTTTCTTTCAATAAGACAGAAGGAGGTGTCAGAGATTTTAAGGCATTTTATCAATAATTAAAATTTAACTCCCCATTTGTCTCTGAAGATTCAGATTTACTGGTCTGTATTTCAAATGGTGTTATGGCTGGCAGTAGTGTCAATGCTAAATGTACTTTTTGTCTGGATGTCAAAACAGGTGAAGCCATGTCTGACTAAACATAATGCAGTGATAGAACTAGCAGTGTCAGCGATAACAAATGCAGGATTATAGTCAGAGGTTATGGGGATCTGTAAGATGACATTATTTTTTACAAGAACTGCATATGTGACAATGATAGTTTTGAAACAGGTGTGTACGTTTGTCATAAATTTGAATTGCCTAACAACCACCATCTCTATTTGATAAGGCAGTAAAATGTGGACTGAGTATTTTAGCAACCAAACTTAAATCAAAGGTACAAATATAAAGTCAACTTCCTGAATATGCTAACCTGCTGACTGGCTGATCGGAAGGACCAGGGCTGGCAGCCCTGCTGCCTCTCGTCTCGTTAATCCTCGGCCCAGGTGACAAATTTGGGGTTTTAGTGGGTGAGGCCTACATGTTTTTTGAAAAAAAATTATAAAAATAATAAAAAAAACCAAAAAAAAAAACAGTCTTTGGTTCAGGAAGAATATCGAACGTTGAGAGAACCAGTTTGAAATCACAGGTTGCCTTTATTGGGTGACTGCCTCCCTCAAGTGGGGAGTGACATCTGCACATTGCTAATTGGAAGACAAATGTTGATATTTTGGGAATTCTTGAATCTCTGTCTTTTGCTGTAATTTCTTTTGCTACCCTTGGATGGAAATTTATGAATATGGGTAAAGCTTTCTCTGTACCGTTTTGTTCTTGATGGAAGCCACCTGCTTCATACTTTGCTGTGACCTGTTGACCCAACATTTGACAAAGTTTGAATACGTTATTGTTGCATGTGTTGACCTATATTAGGTGGCATGCTATTGTAGTATTTGACGCGAACACCTCGCTGACAAAAGCAGCTGAATAACAACTACCAACACGGAAGGGGAAAAAAACAATTGTTATTATCTTTGGTTTTGAAATGAGGGGCAATATAGCTAAGCAGGCTTTCAAAGCAAATGCCTGGAGCAAGGCTGGGCTGACATGCAAACTGATACCAACGTTTGAGACCTGCGATGTGAACCATAGCTGAGCCTTGTAGATGCTGACTGGCTGCTTATATCAGTAGCCATCGACATTACTGACAAACACATTGTATCTGTAGTTGCAATTGGCGCTGATACTGATATATCAGGGATACTGCCTGCATAGGACAGCCCACTTATGAATCTGCCTCTGACCTTTGGGTGGAAAAGTACGGCATTAGTGACATCCATACAGCCTTCTGTTGCATTAGACATCCCTTAAGGTAGCGGAGGGGATTGAGCCGCGCGCAGCGGTCCCGCGACTTTGACGTTGCATAGATGAACTATGTTTGACATTTTACCCACAAAACCATACATTTTATTTATTGTTCAGACATCTAGATTTGTTAGAAGTTTCATATCGATATGATAATTTTCAAGGGTTTTATACGCCCGTTTACAAGAGGGTATCAGATTTGACATTTTGTCAACATTTCTTTAAAAATAATCGATGCAAAAGTGTATTACCTATGTAAAATTAAAGTATAGACCAATATGCAGGAACCGTATTTTTTGTTTACAAATAAAATACATAATAACAGAATTATCGAATTCTTTGATCACCATTTTAAACATCAACAGTTACTTCATTTTGTGAGCTACAAAAGTCTCGGAAGGGGACATCTGACGGAAAAACAAAAAAGACGGTTCCCAGATAATATATTTATCTTTCAAAAGACGATTATTGAAGCAGATCGATCAATTAGCTTTTTATTGACGCTGTCCACAAAATTGATTCATAAGCAGAAAATTTCATTCCGAGAAATCGGCGTTGAAAGATTTGAGGCCCTTTTTTCGCGCATTGTTGGCCATAATGACAATACAGCTTTCCAAATTCGGCCCGTTTTGGTCTCAGTACTTCGAAGGTCAATCAACATCTTTGATGTATAGTTTCCAACATACAATGATGTTTATTGGCTTAAAAAAGCAGATAACTAGCCCACTGAAAGATAGTTGGCTCACCCTTGAACTACAATAAACTGATCGAGACACAAAACCGAAACTTCCTGATGGGTGAGTGCGGACGAGTGGTATCGGAACATGCCGCGCACAGTGAGACAAAATAATTTTATATGACCGATCAACCAGCTAAAAGCAGAGTGCAGAGTCGCTTTTCGCAGTCATTTAACAGTAATCTGATTATTTTATCCCCCTGATGGTCAAATTTTTCAAGCTTTTTTTTTCTGTCCCCTCGCTTAGTGTAGTTCGAAACACCCCCGTATGAAGTGGGCAAGTCCGTGCATGTGCAATGTGCCAGTCTTCCAGTTCCACAAAATGCGACAGCGCTACAGACGATACCAGTTTAAGTGGAGGCGTGTGCTTCATATAAATTGACTTCAAGGTTAACATTTAATGCTATTCACCGTTTCACATTCAGGTAAAGGCATATATACTTATTGACGGCAGATGTAATTATTTACGCTGAATCGAATCCCCGATTTTATAGTTTGTGGCATATTTATAGCCAAGAGGTCCAGTGTCAGGATTCCTCGACCGTCATGTGTTTTTTTGCCAGTAAACATTAAAAGCAAATTGGTCTTGGATAGGGCAAGACTGTAGAAAGGGTTGTAAGTCTTTATAATGTATACAATGTCATGATTCTGAGTAACGATTTACGCATAGGTTGAAATCGCCTTCATTGAAAAAACACTGAGGCTCACGTCCATCGCCAGGTGCCGTTTTGACAATCGCCACCTTTTATCGTCCCTTATTTTCTATTTTTTTTTATCACACTCTGAGAAGGAAAACATGAACCCATCGATTTAATTATCTACATGGCCATTTGATCACCATAACAAACCAATTAATCAGTCCTAATCTTGTCAAGCAGTTTATACAAGAATTGGTAGAAGCGCACCTCAAAATGTCACAGTTGGTCGCTTGTCGTTGCTATGGTCCTGGATTGTGGAAAGCAGCCGACTGCTATCCAAACTTTGGCGGACTAATTAGCATACATTTGTAAACAGACATGCTCATGCTGCAGCCAGCTAAAACATGGTCATGTTTTTTCCCTTTTTTATCACATAAATTTTCCCTTTTTAATATTCATGTTTGGTGACAAGAAAGTTAAAGTGCCAAACTTTACGGAAATGGAAAAAACTCATTTTCTGTCGGGTCACGATTTTGCCGTTATAGTTCAATCCCCTCCGCTACCTTAATGTTTGTAACTGCTATGACAGACTGAGATACACGGTCTTCTCTTTACAATTAGGGACAGAAAAAACTCTAATTTTATTGTGTGGCAGAGAAAGTTGAGATTTCTATAAGACATTCTTTTATGCAAACTGTGCACAATATAAAATTGCACATGCTGGTATGCTTGTGCCAAACTTTTTTGTTTAATAAAAATCCCATGACAAGCACTGTTACATAATGTGGGGGTCTCAATGCAAGAAAAGGCTATGTTCCAATTGAAGCAGTGCATACATTTTACAGCAAGGAAGATATTAAAAATATTCAACGGGTGCCAGACTGTGGGGTGAATCTTGTGGCTCCTTTCAGACTGCCTTGGAGTGTAATCTGTTGTGCAGTAATTGCAGTGGTCTTAACAGCAAAAACTAACATCAACTTGATATTGGTAATGAATGAAATATCCAAAGTTATAAAATGGCATAATGGTTCAGGTATTTATGATTAAATACAATAAAATGAAGTGATGTTGAATCATCTAGATTGCAACTTTATTTCAACAAACAACTTTGAACAAAAACAAAATAATATGCCAGGTTGATTTTGTTCTAAGCTCACTGTTAAATCAGAATTTTTAATCTAAAGGAATCAACCTTACATAATTTTCTTTAATAATAACAGAAAGGAGCTATTCTGACCTTTGGAAAGTTAGCACCTTTTGGTTATTCTATTGTAACTTTTATTTATGTTCATTAATGGACTGTATAATGGCTGCCTTGGAAACTGAACATCTAGGAAGAAACACAAAACAAATACACAAAAGGGACAATAACATCGTTTTCTGAATTTGCCCATATCTTTTAAATTTTTATGTAGTCCTGCCATTATTGGTTGAAATTTATCTGATTGCTTATGCTGGTGACCTTTTTTTATTCAATTTATACAAAAATTATTTTAAGTTGAAGGGCTTTTTGTCACTTTTTTAGATTCTTTTTACAATTAAACATGAAATTGGATGAAGGATTCAACGTCCTTGGGTATATGGTGAAGACGAAGGGATAGTTTTCAATTATTTCAGTTATTGATCCTTGCACTGGAGACCATCTTGAATTTTTAACATGCTTCTGGGGTAAATTCATTGGCCTTTACATGGCGATCCCAGATGTCCTGCTGTTTTTCTAACGCTCCTGCACTGTCAATCATCAAGTTCCCTGCTCTGGAACTGGTGTATTGAACACATAAGCTTAAGCTCAAACCATGTCAATTTAGTACTGTGTTTCAAATTCGTAAAAAAAACTATTTGCTCTGCCAATAGGCAAGCTTTTTTATGAAAGGTTCAAGAGACGGAATTGAAAAATCCAGTGCACAAAGTAAAAGTTTAACAAAACAGTCTTTCTTCGAATATCCTGAATCAAGAGGATATTTGTATAATCGGCAACTGGTACGTGGAGTATTGTGTTATTTGATACCAGGAGCATTCCCTCTGATAATGTTTTTAAGAGAAAAGTGAAATGTGTACACACCCCTCCTTCACTCAACCACCTGAGTTACACATCTCATAAAATAAAAAATATGCAAAGCTAGGTTCAGGATCGTTCAGTGTTTGCAGCCTGAATTTGTTTTCTCTGTGTGGATTCTAGGTTCGGCTGACCCTCAGAGCCAAAACCTACTGCTGAAGTGTCCATTGTTTAATGGTAAAAGATGGACAGTGAAAATGTTGTAGAAATTCTTTGAAGAAGATCTAGACATTAAAATGTGGAAAGGGCATAGATTATTTGGTTTATTTTATTAAATTGTATCCAAAATATGTTATTGTAAATGGAAAATGTATTGAACCTTCCTCTAATTTTAGTTTTTTGGTACACTTATTTCGTTGATAAATATCTAAGTCTCCAACCTCCCACCCCACCCCCTCCCCGCCCTACCCCTTTTTCATAATTGAAGCTTCTTCACTTTATATAAACTTGGCCAATATTTAACTGTATCCAAACTAAATATCATTCAGTCAACAGAGTAAAATAAACATTGAATAGGGATATGATATGTTCAGAGCGGGAGGGGGGGGGGGGGGTATTCCATGTGTGGTTGTTAGACTATTTCTGTGTTGCGGGTCTGTTCATTTTTTTGTCAGTGATGGTTCAGGTGACTTTAATTCTTTCAGTGTCAACTAAACAAAACGTACTGCTCTCAATTCAAACAAGGCAGCAACATCCATGTTCATTTTAAAGACCTTATATTTCAGGCTCAGCATACCCCTGGTTACATATAATATACTGGACCAGCTTAACAGCTTTCCTCGGCGCACTTTGGGCACGTTGTACAGATGAAAGCTGCTGATCCAGTGCAAAATGTGGCCTTGAAAGAGTTGAGCAATACGTCCAGTTATGAGAAGTTATATATGCCGTTTAACCTTGTTTTTTGGCATTTTTATCCATGGAAGAGTACAATTGGGATATAGAACAATGACTTTGGTTATCTCCCCTGCACATATAGAAAGTGGGAGTAGAAACAAGTCACTGACCTAAAAACAAATTTACTGGTAAGACTGACATCACAATGTCAAAGCAAAGTGGCTGGGTCACACATGGAGAATGCAGCAACCTCAATATGACGAATATATAATTTTCATAAGTTGTTGCTAGGCACTTAATTTTTATGCTTCTTTTCAGAAGAACACACTGCGGTGGATAACAGGAAATCCTGTAACGTTCTCTCAGGCAATCAAACCAGAACATATGAACCGTTGTTACTCTGCATATTTTGCAGATCTGGTTCCTTCAAGTTTTCACCCATTTCCGGCTGTTCAGGAACAGAGCTATTCAAAATATCAGGCTGTGCTTCAGTGCAGTGCCGTGATTGTGTGCCTCCCACACTCTGATTCACACTGGGTTTTGATACCTTGTGATAAAGTATATTCAAGTCACGCATTTATTTGTGAAAAAGAAATTAAAAAGTTCAGTGGCATACAGGCAGGTCCTAGAAAGTCTACCATGAAGTTTTCTGTATTTGTGAATTCACCGGAGCCTCATTGTATATATCCCTGGGTGTTAGTTGCTACTAAATGTCTATTGCTCCGCTCTAACTCCCATATTATGACAAGTTTCACAGCTCTCAGTGTATGTGCAGAATATCAGGTTCGCCCAATTGTTTTGCCTCAAAATCAGCTAAGGTTTATTGTTAGACCATTTACCTATAATCCTTATGGATATCAATTTTGGAGAAATTGTTTTAATGTTACGAGAATATTTCGAAGAACCATTGAACAATTTGAAATATGGACGTTGTTTAACACTCCCCCAGCATGGATCAACATCAAGAAAAAAGGTTCAAGATCTCCCAGCATGGTAGCAGTCAAGCTAGTTACATATTTTCAAACGGATATACAGTGCCTTGTAATTTGTGAGAAGTTTTCCGGAAGACATAGATATGGGAAATGCAATTTTTTTTTACCTCCAATCAAATTTGATATCGTGTGTAATGAAGCTTCAAATTGTACTACACCACGCTCAGTGCTGTGCGAAAGGGCACCCAACGTAATTGAAAACTGTCATCCAGGGCAGTTTCAATGTCCTGACAAAACATGTATTCCAGAGCACTATGTATGCGATGGTGTGAATGATTGTCCCAAGGCTGTGCTTTTGGGAAAGGATGATGAGTATAATTGTCCACATAACTGTTTCTTTAAAAATGGCAAAACGCCAACCCCGCATTTGTGTAATAAATATTGTGAAGTAGATACATGTACGTGCAACCACTTTTATTACCAGTGTCAGCAAGGTGGATGCATTCCTGTGTCACTTCTATGCAATACGTTTGCCGATTGTAATGATAATAGTGACGAAACTATATGCACATTTAGTGCTTTTAAAGATATTCTTCCAAACGATGGTGCCACACTTAACACTAGTGCAGCACCCTTTAGGGTAGGAGGTCCAAGCATTAACGTTAAAACTTCTCTTGGGAAAATTATTCCAGCAAATTGTACATTACCCAATTGGCTACCATGTTTAGACACACATGGCGCCCCATGCTACCATATTGACAGAGTATGCGAATATGATTATGATTCGCAGGGAATGTTACTTTCGTGTATTAATGGCATGCATTTGCAGAATTGCGAGAGTGTCCAATGCTCAAGAAGGTTCAAATGTCCTCTATCTTACTGTGTGCCTGTCAGAAGGGTTTGTGACGTGATATGGGACTGTCGAAATGGAGCAGATGAGTTATTTTGTAAACAAATAAATTGTTCTTTTTATTTTGTATGCAAGGAGGGAGCATTATGCATTTACGCTTCCGAGGTGTGCAATGGAAAAGTTGACTGTTTAAAGCATTTTGATGATGAAGTTGTATGTTCCATTGCTAAATGTCCCGTTTCATGTCGTTGTCAGGGCAATGCGGTAGACTGTTTCAACTTAAATAGAACAGCAATACCCTTTGTATCACCATTCATGAGAATGATTGCCGTTGAGGGCAATATCATCCAGACACTGACATTGAACGAAATTCGCACCTGTCAATTTCTATATTATCTTGACGTCAGTCATAACTGTATCATTGTATTTGCCTTTAATACATTCTCTCTCTGTCGACTGCTACACAAACTTGATTTAAGCTATAATCTGCTTACAAGTGTAAAAAGCTACAGTTTGCGGGGCCTATCTAACCTGAAAGTCTTGAATTTAAAGAGCAATTTCATTAAATACGTCGATCATTTAGCTTTAGGTCCCCTGGTATCTTTGAAGACATTATGTCTGGCGGGAAACCAAATAAGGTCCATTACATCAGCAATGTTTCAAACACTGAAAGAACTAAACAGTCTTGATCTTGCAGAAAATGAAATACAGGCCCTCGAGAACAATGCATTTCAATACTTAAGTCGGGTAACATTAATTAATATTACTCGAAACAATATACTTCATACAATTGGAAGTGTTTTTAAACAAACTTCCCAGCTAATTATTCTCTGCACAAATCAAGTGGAAATATGCTGTCTGTCTCATATGGCTACTAGGTGTGTGCCTCAAGTCGACAAACAAGACGAATGTTGCCTACTGATAGAAAGAAATGAACATAGGTTCATAATCGGCTTGTTTGCACTTTGGTGTATTTTGCAAAATGTTGTTTCTTTAGTCATGTGCTCGCAAAAACAAAGGAAATTTACAAATATGCCTTTTGAGACATATTTTTCTCTTTCAGATTGTCTAGTTGGCTTTTATTTGTGTATTATTTGGTTTGCAGATCTCGTGTACGGGGATAGATTTTTAGTCTATTACAGGTTATGGATCTCGAGTTCATGGTGCAAATTGGCTGGTTTCCTGTCTGTGTTTAACAGCACTGGCTCCATGTATGCAGTTAGTCTTATAACTTTTCAGCGATTTTTAGGTGTGGTTCTTGTTTTCACTTTGAAAAATTGGGGACGAGAAAGGGGTTTTTTCATAACATGTTGTTGCTTTTCTACTTTAGTTTTGCTCAACATAAAAGTTATTATCTATTGGTATGACATATTTGAAAAACAACACATTTGTTTATCATCAGTCTGTTTCCCTTTAATTCTGTCCTCATCATTTAATATACTACTGCGCAGTTTAGCATCGATATTTATCTCAATAGACTTTGTTTTAACAATTTGTGGAAATTTTGCCTGCATAGTAGCCATTCAGAAGAGCAATAACCGATTTCAGACTAACCAACGGAATATTCGGGTCAATGGAAAACTTATGTTAACAATAATGTTCACTGTGATTATCTATGCTCCACTTCTTGGCTTAATTTTGGCCTTTCCAGGTCTACCGAACACAAAGATGAAACTGGGAAAGGTATTTATTTTCTTTATATTGCCATTAGGCCCCATCGTAAATCCTGTTCTGTACACACAAAACATTGTTATGAAAATCAAAGGACTAATCCAAGAAACAACCAATCATAGCATAAACTAGTTAGTTATACGTGCATTCAAAGTTAGACACAGAGAAAAAAAGGTGGCACACAAAAAACAATCAAATCATTTTTAAATTCCCTAAAACTACCAATGGTAGTCTGTGATCCCATTGAAAGAGGGAAAACTAATTAAGGCGCAAAAATAATGAAAAATTAATAAAAATTATTATAACTGTGTTTGCATATATTATAATAACTGCATAGTTCGGTTTGCTTAATTCTTGTATTATAAATGCAACAATTGTGCAAAAAAATATATAATGATGTTTCCCTTACAACAATTATCCCTGTCAGTCGAATGAGGCTACTGCACAGTAGAGCTGTAATACTATTATCAACTTTCTGTGCTGACAATATATAAACACTCTAAACAGGTAGCATGTGCCCTTTCCCCAGACGGGGCTAGGATTGGGGAGTAAATGTTTTTTTTTAAAAATCCAGCACACCTAGTCACTGTATAACAACATACTCGAGCTCCAAATAGCAGCTCTGACAACACTAACAACAAACATACACACACATACAAACAAATCATTAAAAAAAAAAAAAAGAAAGAAAAACATAAGGTACGAAAAGTATTGCCCAGCACAATTGATTAAGCCTGATTTCCACTCTCATCTAGCCCTGAACATTAAGTGTGTTCCTAGTTCACTGTCAGGTGAGGGCAGGTTAGTGATAGACATCTTCCATCAGTTTCTAATAGACTAGTAGATATGTTCCCAATTGTGAAAACATGGTTATTTGTTGTCAAGTATGAAAATACAGGTACTTTCACACATATTTGTGCATGTGTGTTCAGGTACTTAAAAAAACATTGGCATTATACTTCATGCGATACTGTGTGTTTACTTGCCATGTATTTCTCCCCTACCAGTCTTACTCACCACAGTGATGGGATCTATAAAGCAGGTCTTGAGGGCTTCTTTTTTTGTTGCTTTATTATTTGCTGACACGTAACTTTTAAGGATTTACTGCTCATGCATCCGGCTTGGGTTGAACGAATGAGTTCAAAACCAACAGGATACGAGAAATCCAACCTGATACTGGATGCAATACCTGGGCTTCTAGGACCGGATGCATTGTTTGGTCACGTGCAGCCCAACTCTTACTATCAGCTTTGGCATCCACAACGAGGGCCCTCTATGCAAAAACCTGGACCCATACCGGGTTCTTCACAATGAATTACATGGTAACAACTTCAACAAACCTCCCAGAAGAAGACAATGCAGTGTAGCCCATTTCCTTCCTTAGCATGTACAATCAGTTACCCAGTGCCATGGCCTTCCATCTATCAGCTTTACCATATTATCATATTTAATAATATGCCAGATACCATACAGTTTTTCAAAGTCAGAAAAAAATGCTTGCAAGCCGTAGGAAACAGCACTCCAAAGAGATTGATGCAAAACAAAAAACAAAAACAAAACAATCTTATCTTAACTACGCAATGCTTTACCAGCACTATTTGACAATGATTATATATGTTGGCTATACAATGCAGCTTTTCGTTTAGCATTTAATGCCTTTTTGCAAATGGGTGAGTTGAAGCCATCCAATCACCAACATGTCAATATATATCAATTTCGGGATATCATAACACTGGCGAATTCTGGCAGTGAAGGTCACAAAGCAAAAATTGACTTCAAGCAGTTAAATCACACAGGAAGCTCCAATTACAGCACTCTCATAAACGCCAAACAACTTTTGACCGTCTTAGCCACTTATGAAAGAGTCCAGGGCAACAGCCCTGGTCAATATTTGATTGACCAGGCCCATGACCTAGTCTCTGGCCAAAGATTTTCCTGATAGCTGGTTTCCACTTTGGAATAGTGAGCTAACAATCCAAGTTATTTCAACACTCTTTCTTTCTGAATTTGTGCTACTACACATGCAGCTAACACAAGGGTGTCAGAAGCACAGATAAAATATTTTGATCACTGGAAAGCTCAAACCTATTGCTATATATTAGGCACGTAGAGGCAATCTTCAATTAGATTCATCACTCCTCTGCTGTGCCTCTTTTTTGTGTGGGGTTGCCGCTAGAAGTTGTGGTGGATAGTTCACTTCACATCAAAAAGAGTTATCAAGAAAAAAAAAAAATCCAAGTGGCATGGAATATCTGTGAATCCTTTCATTTGGGTTGATGGGGGGGGGGGGGGGTTATGGTAACTACGTCTCTGCAGGCTTAAGGTGACAGATGTGTACCTTGCACATTGCGATAACCTCTTATCACTTTTATTACTTTCGGATAGTTTGAAACCTAAACTACATGCTTCCCAAAACTCAGATGTGTGAACATGAAATTTATATGAAAAAACTGAGCCCCAAAAGTTTGGTTACACTGTATAGTTTCAGCAGTGCTGACCACATGGGGTTAGTTTACATGGACAGGATAATAAACCATGTCATTGTTTACACAGTCAATAGTCCATGAACCATTGCAACCATGGTGAGTCACTGTCAGGAGCCGATCATAGGAAAGAGGGAACCATTAGCCATGGAGAGAAAAATGGGCTAGTCCAGACTAATGGCTCCTATTGTTCTGACTACTTTGAAATTCACTATTCATGTAAAAATAAATCAGCACAATCCAGTTATGGGACTTAAAATATGGAAAGCGACATGTGAAACCATACCCAAACAAGCCGAGTCTGCCTACATTTGATGTTCCCAAGTTCAAAGAAAATGAGTTTTAGGCCACAAAATATACTTTTTAGAAAGACAACATCACAGAGGAAAAGCTGCAAGGTTATTTCAAACTATAGTAAAACACAGTACAGATGAAGTGAGTAAGTGTGTTATTACAGCCATAAATGAATCCATTGGCAACGTGTTCTTTCAACATCATTATCTGGGAACTGTTTTTTGCTCAAGGTATGCAATTTGTATCTAGCCTGGCAAACAGAGAGATTGCCCTATCACATTAAAATCAATGAACATCAAAAATGTATATCCAGGAGTGGTTCCAAGAGTCTTTATTCCGAAAAAACCCTCCATGACTTTTAGAGCAATTTCTGGAAAGAAAATGAACAACCTTTATGTATCTTACTTCTTATTTATGCAACTTCAGGACTCACCATTGGATTCGATGCTGGAGACACACACACACACACACACACACACATATGTATATATATATATATATATATATATATATATATATATATATATATATATATATATATATATATATATATACATATATTGTATGTGTGTGATTTCTTTGATTTCAATTTGAAAAATAAAAATGCGTAACTTCTTCCCAAATCTTACCAAGTCAGAAAGAATGCTAAAAAATCTGCGTTTATGATATAGTAGACAATGTGAATTCACGTGTAGGAGCAATTTCTGATGATATGCGACATTAGTTTTCTATGGATAATTCCATTACTCTTGCTTCAACTTTCAATCCCAAGCTTTCGTCACCTAACAACAGATCACACGTTTGCCTAATGCCTTTGAATGGTTCCAAGATAGACATAATTTTTTTTTTACGTGAGTGTGCTGAGACCCCTCATTTGCCGCCAGTTTTTAGGGGCTGTACTTAAATAGTGTTAACAAACATACGCATCAGGGTTTAACAGTAAAAGCTGACCTAAAATGGAAGGAACACCGAAAATACAGTACAAAAATCATTGAAAGAGATGGATTTTTTGAGGTGTAAAATAGTGGATATCATATATAAATCATACATGTAGCCAGGACTGGAATATCCTGTAATTACGGGACGGTTGTGCACTGGCAGACGAATTACTTTTGGGAAATCCCCAACTGGTTGTGGCTGGATAGTTATCAGGGCTATGAAAACTATCTACCAAACTATACAAAGAGACTGTCTGGAATTATTATCTAAACTGTGAAAAAGCAAAATTAATTCCAATGTATACAATACTTCATTATTTTCCCATTATCTTTATTATTATGTACCAGGTATTGCGGATTATACAACTGTTTTTCCTCCTTATACACGATATGAAAATGTGACTAACCTCATGTCAGGGCATGTACTTAAATACATTTTTGCATCAGGAATGGAACCTTGGATCTATCTTCCTTTACCTGTTCGAAATTTATCCATATTATCACAGTGTTTAAAAAATATACCAATATTTACCCTAGCTTATATTATATTAGCAAAAGGAAATGTTCAATTGTGCATGCTCAATTCAGAATGGGCATAAGACAGCTTAACAGTCATGTATTTCATGTAGGAGTGATAGATACACTAAAGTGTATTTGTGGTCATATTTCAGAAGATGTGTAAGTTTATCTCTTTAACTGTCATTTAACAGCTCACAACAAACGCTATGCTAATATCATACATGCATCTCTATTTATGCAGCAAATCATACTTACGGATCCCACAGAACACAAAAATATACACACAGAGTAAGACCAATTTGTGCAGATGTACTTGGTTAATCCTCAAAAGGTATCATAGTTGCTGGAAATCTTGCAAGCCTCACCTCTTTTTCGAATTTAATTGATGAACATCGTGGAGAAAATGGCATGTGTCTTGTAATTAACAGAACACAACGGTATGCTTCATGGTCTAATATAAAAAAATAAATTAAATCAGAACAATTTGGAACCAGCTTTTTTCAGTTTATGTGGCCCTGTTCCACTTTTGAATGGACAAAACAAATTGCGAACACTTAATCCTTAATGCACACATAAAAAATGTTCCAAGGAACACGGTAAGTTAAGCTTAAGGTGGAAAGAGCACCAGAACATGAGCGCCTGTTGCATGTTGGGATATTCCGCTTTTGTCTGTAACTATAATGCAAGATACATAAGTGGAGTCTTAGAATATCCTGCCATAATTTTCCAACTTTAATAGGCTCGTGCAGATTATTGGTCACAATTCAAATGATTGATCCCTCCATTGTGCACAATGTTGCATACATACTTTATTCACAATCAAAAGCTGACATTAACACAAAATCTCATTAATTTATTATAACACATTTTGCCACGCATGATTGGACTTATATGCTTGTGGAGTTTTCCTGTACATGTGGCACCTATAGAGCTAAGTAACAGCGTATAGTAACCTTACAAAAAGGAGATACAACCTTTGAAGAAATTCAATATGCAGAGACAGGATGTGATGGACTTTTACCACCTCATCAACATTGTAAATACCCGCAATGCATCATCATTTTGAAACCAATGGCCCACAAATAACTTAATGCGTAATGAAATAACATGTGTTTTAGCTCAAATAATAAGCGTAATATTAATGTCATTACTGCAAAAGAAGCATGTTTTTAATGTTTTACCGTAATACGAATTTACATTTATATATACATTGTGGCATAACAGTAAATCACCACCTGATCTGGGTGTCCCTAAAACGCTGCAGTGAATAGCTACCAATGTACACTAGTTGAATGCCCTGTAGCTCATGTTAGTGTGCAGGTCGGGGAGTGCTGCGCCTTTTATTAAGAAATCAATGCTATTTTGGTTTAAACATATCTGATTAAGGCACATAATAATTTTTGAACATCAAATAATACGCAGCAATGTAGAATGGAGCAACGTCATATATTGATCCCTCTTGCAAAAAAAGGGGACGACATATAAACAGGATGTTGCGTGACACACACATTACACGGGCAGTCAATGTTCAGAGTTGCCAAATTATACAATAGGAACAAGGTCAAGAGGATGTTTACATTGGACAAAAGACAGATACACGAGCATAATTCAGAAAATTTTATCCAGTGATCTGTATGCATTGAAATTGGAAGTAGAAATACTCATATATATTCTGAGAAACCTACACTAGCTTAACCAATAACATTTGGCATAAAACGAGGAGAAAAATTATATAATCTTGAACCGCAAAAAAAAAAAAAAAAAAAAAAATTGAACTGGTTCAGAGCTTGACATATTTCATGATAGATTATAACCAATTCATTTATAGTAGAGTCGCCATGCATATAGCCACACTGGTTGGCAGAAATCAACAAATTTGTTTGAAAAAAAAAAAGTGTTTGAAAACAACTTTTCAAATACTTTGTCAATGCAGCTTAGTAAGGAGATAGGTCTGGAATAGTTACACATGTTTTCAGTAATTTTTTATGAAGCAGAGTTCCATGCAGTAAACAAAAGAAAAATTGAACAGACCATACAAAAGCATAAATTCTTAAGAACTTATCTTAAATATACTTAAATACCTCATATTATTAGATAAACGACTCATACAGACGCCTGTGTTACACTCCTGACAAAGGCACTGCAAAGTAAAGCACACCTTTTCATATCGAATTTGACTATCAAAAAAAAAAACCACTTCTGATCCTTCAGAATGTAAATACATTAATTTGTCACGCATAAACTACCATTACATCACACTAGGCGAGTGTGCCGAAGGTAGTGGGTTCGAATTCCATACAAGTCGACATAAAATTCATCATATTTTTCAACTGATCAGGTCAACAACCAGAAGGACAGCAGCTGTTTGAATAAACCAGTGTGCTAACTGTAAGGAGCGTAACACTATTAGTTAGTCACTGTTTTAGTGTGAAATACAGGAAGTATCCCCCCAAAGACAGCTGTATTACCCGAGGCGAAGCCGAGGGTAATACAACTGTCTTGGGGGAGATACTTCCTGTATTTCACACTAAAACATTGAATGACGATTTTATCCCATTTTGATGATGTAATTTTCGACCCGTTGCTGATGCAGTTCACTTCACAGTCCGCCATCATGTTGTCGTCTGCAGCGCGTCAAGGCTTGTATCGCATGACAGAGACTTCTGGTGGCTGATCGATGCACTAACCAGATAGGGAGATACAGCGAGAATACCGCTGTATTACCCTGTCAGTTTCAGGAATCGCACTGTATTTCACCTTTGCAGTAATTAATGCACAAATAAGGGTAATACAAAGAGTGTACCATAGCTATTAACCAATCAGAAGCCAAAGATTCTATCAAAAATGGGATAAAAGCATGTGTTCATGTCAGAGGTTTATTCAAGAAGCCATAAATATGTTCCCAATGTCTGATGTATCATGACGTTGTTTTCACAGCATCTGAATTATGACCAGCTGTGATGCCTCAACTGATTTTTAGCACATTTATATTGTTCCTTTTGAATTCTAAAGGCTTTAAAATCTCTATATGCAGAAAAACCCCTCATCTTTTGTGTAAAAAAAAAAAAAGGTTTGTGTGTGTGTGTGTGTAGTTATTGATTCTAAGAATGAATTAAGGCTAGTTGAAACATGATAAGATAATATCTAATATTCTGAGGAATGAAAGCTGTTTTTGAAACACAAATTTGGTGTGAAAAGTTGTCATTTATTTTCCTGTGCTAATCTCAGGAGTGTTTTTCAGGCAATGCATTTTAGTTGTTGAGTCAAGGAGCTGTTGTGTTGCAAATTGCTCATGCATCAACACACTTCTTTCATAGCATCTGCATAATGACCAGCTACAATGTCTAAGCAGAGTTTCAATACACATAATTCAGTTATGTTGTTTATTTTGTATTCTGAAGTCTGAAACTTTCTCAATAAAAAAAAAACAATTACAAAACAAAACAAAACATTTCGTACGTCTAAACATGGTGAATTTGTGTGAAGTTCTTGATTCTTAGAAAATAATGTTTTTTCACGCATGACAACATAATGTGTTAACATTCTGGAGAAAAGATGTTTTTTTATAAAGCAGTTTGATATGAAAGCTGTGCTTTACTTGAAATCCTGCGTCAGGAGTGTAACACAGAGGTGCCTTTATTCAAGGAGCTATGGTGTTGCTAGTTTCTGATGTATTGACACACCATTTTCACAGCACCTGCATTATGATCAGTTGTGAGTTCTCAAGTGATTTCAGTACAGTTAGGTTGTTTACTTTGAATTCTTAAGACTCAAAGTTTCTCCATATGAAAAAAAATTATATTTTCCTTCTAAAAATAGCAATTTTTGTAGACCCATGATTTAAGACTGAGCAAGCATCTATTCATATATGATTGGTTAATGTATGATTATTGCAAGGAAAGAAAAGTGAGTTTGATGCACAACTTTGACATCAAAGGAGCTCATAAAAATTTGATGGTAATTTAGTTTTTTTTTTATAACATTTCCTTAACTAATACTTAAAAATTAAAAAAAAAACATGGGCTTTCTTCTATGTCTCCTCTATAATATTTTCACATAGAACAATATATTGGGGCCAAAGTTACACCAAAAGCAATATTTTTCAATCAAATTAATTTTTTGACCCTGGCATCACACTTCCTAGCAGTTTTTTTTTTTTTTTTAATCACCCATCTGCAGTCTGATTGGTCCTCGGGCCTTTGGCTGACAAGCTGTTCTTGTGATTCTATAACACTACGCAGAGCACTCTTCCTTGTTTTTATGCAATACATAACTTTGTTCAATACCTTTGTAGCAGACAAATCAAAAACCACATTAACATGTCAGGACACTAGGCCAGGAACTAGGCCTAAGCCAGATTTTTTTTCGGATCACTTTTTTTTTCTGTGCAGCAGTGAATATCATTCTATGCAGAAAGTTGAATTTTTGAATTTTTTTAAAGAAAAAATATATATTTTTTTTAATCAGTCTGGGGTGCTGGTCTGCTCAGTAATAGAAACGTAAATCTTAAGCCCCAATGAGTGTAATACAGATATCTTCTTCCAACAAACACATTTATGCCATTAGGCCACATTGAGACGATTCAGAAGTTTTGAAGATTTGACGGCTAGGCCCACAAATTTCAACCAAAACCCCAACCAAACACCATCTCATGAGACCAGACCAGCAAGAGGGCCAGACAAAATTCTGCAAGTCAATAGTCTACTTTTCAACCAGGCCAAAACAATTACCCAGATCACATCTGAACTACTGGATCTGTTTTTGGTAGAGTATATTTGTCCTAAATGCATGCTTCTGGTGAATGTATTCAAATTTTGTTTTAATATCTCCGTTTTTGGGTGGTACCCAGCACATACTACAAGAAATTTGGCTTCTACTCACCAGCATGCCCAGGTTATTGTCTCTAAAATTCATAAAGAATTGAGCAGAGGCAGATTGGATGGACAATTCCTTTTCACCCTTTTGTGGTAAGTCCCTTAAAAGTGGTTCCCTAAAAGAAGCTGGAGGAATACAGAATAATCCACCAGGAGTTTTACCAGGCTGGCTTGTCTACAAATGACAATCCCATTTCCCGTTTAAGACTGACTTACAGGCCATGTTTTGGCTAACCCCTCTTTACCCTGATTCTCACCATCTCATTGGCATATTTTGTCAAGGTTAATATTACCATTATAAAACCTTTCTATGGAATACAGCTATAGGTGTTTTCTGCTCGGAAGGTTTAGTACATCGGTCAAATAGATTGCATGAGAAAAATGTCAGATTCAAAACATCAACCCTATGGTGGTGATTTTTTAAATATTAACACAATACTAACCAGTCTTGTTTTTATGCCTATTAAAATTCCAAAATATGTGCCAAATGCTTGGCATCCCCTTCTCCATAGAAGAATCATTTGGTGCCAATACATGCATGTCATTTTTTTGCACTCAATTAGATAATGTTGCAATGGGGGCTTGGTTGTCTGCTGTAAAGATTACAAAATGCTTGGAAAATTCAGAGGCCGTATAGCACTGTAAAAAGTCAGGGTAAAGGAAATCCAATGTATAATTGGTCTCCTAAACTTTACACACCCTGTGGTGCCAAGTAGATCATTTTAACGGCATCTCATTGACCTTCCAAAAGGCACCTAACACCAAAGACACCTTATCAGAATTACAACTCCAGTTCAGGCAGACATGAATGTTTGAAAAAAAAAATCCTCCAGTCTTTGAATGGAGAATAATTATGCATCAATAAAGAATTTTGGCTTTCCCCAATGTAAAGCTTCTCACAGTTGCATCATCCTCCCTTGGCTTTGCCATGCATTCTGGGAACTTGTTTTATGGAACTTGGCCACCATTCATAAAAAGGTTTCATATCCAAGTCCTGGAACTATATCGCACAACAGTTGCAGTGCACATGTAGCACTAGCCTGTGTAACATATTTTTAAGGCTTTTCACATTCCTGGGATCATCAATATTGAAGCCGATCTCCCTCCTCGATTGAAGGCCCATGACTTAAAAATGAACAGGACACAAGAAATCAAACCCCATACAGGATGCAATAACTGCACATATAAGACCAGAAGCATTGTTTGGTGACATGCAGCCCAACTCTTCACATGAGCTTTGGCACCCACAACGAGGGCCCTCTATGCAAAAACCTGGGACCTATTCTGGGATCTCCACAATGTATTATATGGTAACTACAGCATGCCTCCCACAGAAGACAATGTTATGTAGCTCATTTCCTTCCTTATACCACCTCATTAACATTTTTTATTCCCACATGGCATCATCATTTTAAAACCAATGGCCCATGAAAAACTTAATGCATAATAAAATATTATGTGCTTTAGCTCAAACAACCATCATAATTTAAATGTCAATACTGCAAAAGAAGCATGGTCCTGATGTTTTCCCTTTATAAGAATTTTCATTTATATATACATTGTAGTAGAACCCTGATCTGAGTGTCCCTAAAACGTTCCAGTGAAGATCTACATAAGTGCCCTAGTTAAATGCCCTGTAGCTCGCTCATGTGATTGTGCAAGTAGGCCAGTGCTGCACCTTTCATTAAATAAATCAATGCTATTTTTGTGTATACATATCTTATTAAGGCAAACAATATTAATACAGTTTGGTACTTATATCAGTTGTCTTTGTAAAGTTTTTGTTCCTTTAACTCCTCGCATCTACCTGAGTTGTATTGTGAAATACTTATATTTAGTATCTTTTTTTACTTGCCTTGATAAAGCATATTATTTTCTTCTAAGAGATAAAATCATATCTACAATTTAGGAACAAACTCTGACAAGACACTTCTGACACTTGAATGAGAGTATGGTAAAATTGACACTTGACAAGGAAAATGTGTTTTTTATAGAATAACCCATGACCTCATCTGCTATGAATAGGGATACAGACATGTAAATATCATGCCTGCAGAATGTTATCAATTAAGCTGTACATTGTTGCAATTTGGTTTTTACTGTCATATTTTATATTTATGTCTGCAGCTGTTTCATAACCTTTAGAAACTTCTAAACATTGATTCGCCAATTCATCACTGAATTCGGGATCCTCTTGGTAGAGCAATTTACTTGTGACATCTGCTATGCTTATTCCCATGCAATGATACGATAAAAATACACAGTGCTGTCTACATGTCATGTTATGCCACATTTGAACTCTCCCTTAATTTCAAACATAGTCATGTGGCCATGCAAACACAAACTTTTGTATGCTTTCTACGAAAGGTGCCATTCCAAGAGGGTCATAGTACTCTGAACATCCATGCTCAAATCTTTGGGGCACATATACTGATACCCAGTGTTCTCCTTCCTCTGTTGATAGTGCTGTGTTTATGACAAGCAACTTCCCACACTGTGTGATCTGGAATGCTTGTCACTGGCAACCACTCCAGCAAATTGAGATCTTGTTGCTGGCCCTTGTCTGCCCCAAGATGTCTTTGATAGTGTTGGTGTCCATGTTATAAGTCTGATTATACTCCTTGCTTTGTCAATCTCTATCACATTGTCATATTCTGTGTAGACAAGCATGCACACTGCTGACGTCAGAGTATTAGCAACTGTCGCATCCAGATCTACACCTCCCTTCTTCACCAGCTGATAGTGACCTGAAGTGCAGAAAAGGTCTGCTGTCAAATCAAAGACAAAGAGAGTATACCCCATGGCAAATGTTACTGGTGTGATGTCGCCACCAAAATCTTCCTTCAGCTTTCAAATGCCTGGGTACAGGATGAGAAATTCTCTGGTAAGACGCCCCCAGTCTATTACAGTCTGAATGGTTCCAGAGTGACTCCAGCAACTTCAAATGACAGATTTGTTAAATCATGATGTTTGGAATGAAATGGCTTCTTCCTGAGTGATCCGTCATAGGCATCATTGTCCACAGATCCAATGATGAACCTTCTTGGAATCTTGCTTTTGAGCAGATCGTGTACGTTTTCAGATGTGATGTTACTAGGCAACATATGAGTTCATATAACACTCCTCTTGATCGGACATTTGGCTCCGCTGGTTTCTGATGCTCTTGCATGTCCCATTGGCACTCCGGCTTCCACTCTTACTTTGCAAACAAAGGACTGCTTGATGTATATTCGTCCTGTATGGGCCAGTAGCTGAAGAAATCAAATGAAATTATGCTATTGACCTGTGCAGTTTGATTTGAATGGCAACACCGTCCAATAGCAGCCTGTCTTGATTGAAGATGGGAATATTTAGTGGTCCCATGAGTTCTACTAGCTTGGGAACTTTATCTCGTTGACTTCTTTTGTCAAAGCCCATGTTCTTGGCAGGGGTAGTGGAAGTGCCCAGCTTTGATTCATCCATATGTTTAGCAGTATCAACAGACCACATTATGCTCTGCAGTTTACTGTTTTTGGCGTCACCCTCATAGGTGAGTGAAGTTTCCAGATGTGCTTGGTAGGCATAACCTGAGAACAGATTGGTCACACTCACATTCTTTAACTCTACTTCTAACCTCTTGAATAAACTGTAAATCCAGTTGTCCCCTCGGTCCAACATTGATAGGACCATCAAGGCCTATGCCATCCTATTTGGTGATTTTCACTTGTAACAGCAAACTGGTATTGTTTAAATTCCATGTATTTGTCTCCAGATCCATTGATTTCAAGCTGTATGGGGGCATCATCATCCAAGGAGGTAACAGGATGATGGGGATCCCATGACCCAGCTTTAATCCAGTCTGGGTAAGTGGTAACGTGAAGAGATCTAGCTCAGACTTGCTGCAGAGTACACTCTTTTCTTGTACTAATGAAGTCACCTTGACAGGTCTTTATCCACAGATGTCTTCTGGAGTTCCCTTTTTACGTGACTGCTGTTGTTGCCTTTTATTGCCCACTGCCTTCCCCTTTTGGGGTCGTCTTTGTGATGGCACAGCTCTGTCCAGAAGATTGGTACCAAGTTGTCTTCTTCTCTTTTCTGCTTAAGTTTCGATATCTTGACTACTCATAAAGCCCTTGTCCAATCCCACTCCTAAATTCAAAGAATCTCCATTTATGGTTTTGGCTACAGATTTCAAAAGTGGGGCTGCAGATCTGAAGAAGCTACCAAGAATGTTGCCAAAACCATGCCCCCTTTGCAGTCCAGAACCTTTATAAACTGGAATCAACCTTGGTTGCTACTTCAAATCCTTCAACTACAGCTCAACTTCTATTAGGGTCGAGCTGCCTGGCTAACGCAGTTCTTTGTTGTCTGTACCCTTTTTAAAAAACACAAGATAAGGAGGATTTTTGGTGAACACATCTAGCACACACCTGTCCATTTCATCCATCAAGTCATCAACTACCAAGAGGATGGGCACATTTCCGTGTGTATCTGCCAGTCCATCAAGACCAGACACAAAGTTAACTTTAGGCTGCATGTCTTCATACACAGTTTGCCACATCCCATAATGCCATACCACTTTGATTATAGGGGGAACTATCATGTTTTCCATATTTTTTACACATGTTTTACCTATTCTGTTTTTTCCAGACTGACTTTGTCCAGCTACAGTGCAAGTGAAAGGATGCTTGCACCTTGGGTCCATACCCGCAATTAATTCAGCTTCACGCAGGGTTAAAATAACAAAGCATCGGTTTGGGAATCAATTTATGCCCGAAAGCTAAAGTTGATATACCATAATTTAAAATACAATGCTTGTTGTCATATGCACACAGAGCTATCTTGTTTACTACTTCTGTCACCAGTTAGTAATGGTATGAATGTATATTTTCTGCCCTGTTTCCTGATATATTTAAGTTTTCAGTACATGCAGGTAATCATCTAAAGTCAACCTTCTGTTGACAGCGTTACTCATGCCTTTTGTTAACTTTGTGTTCTTTCTGTTTGCCATTTTAATGTTGTACATTTCTGCGCATAACCCACAAAAAACAGTCATTTCTGTCTACCACACTCCCTCTTGAACTTCCTACAACTTTCTTGTTTTTGATGCTGTAAATAGGGTCATCTGTAGGATAGTTTGAGGTGTCCAAATCAGCAGCAATTTTGCTCAGTTTTGCATTTAAATCAGGGGTTGTCACTTGATATAGCAATGGGTCATTTCTGTGAACATAAGGCTCAGAGATTGCTCATTGAACAGTGGTAGCATCTTATGATAATAGAACTGTTGCATTCGTACCTTTGGAAGGTACAAGACTGCTAATCATATGTATATTGGCTTCTTCAAAGGGATCTGTGTTGTGATTTTTCATATTCCTACCAAATTTTCATGGGAAATGTGATGACACTGGTAGTTTGGTGCGCCTACATGTCTCGAGAGTTTTTTTTTTTTCTCATCCGTGACGAGCTTATTATGAATGGGATTGCAAAATTTCTACATTGTAGAAAAACAAAACAACATTATTCATTAGTTTCAAGGATCCTTTTCAAAATCTGAAGTAGTATATCTCCACAGGTCAGTGTTCTTTTGTATGTATGGCTCAAGCCAAGACTCTTCCTTGAAAAGAAGCACTTGACTCTTTTTCAACACCATACCCAGCCCAAGATACAGTAATAAAGCACGTCCATGAATGACAGATGATTTCCGTGGGTCGAGATGTGGAAGCAGTTTTGGTTCCAAGGGTCCCCTTAATGTTTACAACAGTTATGCAAAATGCGGAAAAATCATGTCTGACATAACTTGAATATTTTTTTGGTGCCAAAGGAAAATCATTGTGTAGTTCATGGAGTTCAGATGGGTAATCAAGGTCTACTTCTGCAACATAGTTTTTACCTTCTGTTGTGAGCATGTTGACCCATTTAAATCAACCAACTGGAAGCGATTGCATAATAGAAATGGCAATACAAATAGTTCACATCCATATACAACATTTCATATTCTCCATCTTTTCTTTCTGCATAAGATTGGGAAATCATGGATACACCAGCTCTTATTCCTTTCTCTATCTTTTGATGCATATCTACATCCCCTAGTTACTTGAGTGACACTCCAGACATTATCAGGGCTCATTTTAAGCCCGCCTTGGAGCTGTGTGAGCTCAGTTTAAGCCATATTCACTCAAAGAAAGGGTGCGGAAATTTTCAAAAATGTCAGCCAAAAGAAGGACATCTGTCAATATGTACAGATCATAATAGTCACCTAATGTTTGCAAGTCAAACATTGTCCATACTTTCTGTACATGTGCATAGCTCTCTTGACTTATTCCTTGTCCAGCAAGTGTGCTGTTAAAGGCATCAAGGGATGAGCGGCAGGTCTCATCAAAACGCGCGACTGAGTCCATGTATTTTTAGGGATACACACCTTTCCTTGTCAACAGATCTCTCTGAATTCCTTGGAAATATCGACTGACAAGTTCAAAGTCGTTCACCCCTCCAGCTAATTCATCGAGACTCCAATTCAGAAACTGCAATGAATCTTTGGAGAGCATTTCATAATGAAATGAAAACAAACTTTTCACAAGTTTGTGGAATACACTTCACCTAAGGCCACTTTACAGTGGCCTCCATCACTGGGTGAGTATCATATCTTTTCAAGTTGTGAATCACCATAGGAATGATGTATTTGCATTGCAAAGTGCCTGTGTCAGCACATGAAGCATCTTCATCTGATTTATAATTACTTTTGCACTTGGATAGATTGTGCAACGTGTCTCTTTTCTTCCGACCTTTGAAGTAAGCCTGTATATTACAGTGTTGTAGTGCTGCACCCTGATAGTGCCCATTCAAGTAGTTGTGATCTCTCACCTTTGTCTAACCAATTGACTATTTGTTTTTTTCACAAAAGTAGCAAATATTTTCCTGCTGAAATTTCTGTTGATCTTCCTCCTTCATCATGATAGGCACGGAATCATCTAATATATTGATAACCGTACATATTTCAACTTTCAGATGTTCTAGAAAGTGCATGGCAACATTCTCAACCCTGTATTATGCCTGTGTGTTTGAGGAAAATCGAGGTTTCTATCTGCACACTGTGTAGATTAAATATTGTGAGGGAATGTGAAGACTTTCTTTCACAGTGGGTGTGCCTTGGTGCTCATTGAGTGGAACAAAGATAGATTCAAAGTCAACACAATTAACAAATGAAGCAGGGGATTTGTTTCCTTTATTCTTGAACGTACACATGCTGCCTGTTTTGGCATCCTCGTTTTCTGTAGACCAAATATTTTTCACATAGGCTCATGTTCCAGTACACTTTGCTCTCTTGTTAAAGGTGTTTTGCAATATGAACAGAAATGCATTTTTCCCCTTGTCCTTATTTTCATGAAATCTCAGACATGACACACTTTTTGTCCAAATGTAATGCCCTTCTTCTAGCAGCAGCAAATCATTATGTTTGCTCTTTTTGCTTTGAGTGAGATACATTGGAAATAATGTCTTTCCCTCGACACAATCAACATTGATACAGACCCAAAGCAATTTTTCAAACTTGGCAATGTCTGCAATTTTGACAAGAAAGGAAATGTCTGCAAAGTTCAGTTCTACTTGATAGGCAGTTTAATTCCTTACTCTTTCTACGTGGCTTCATGCTAGATACAAAGCTGACAAAACAGCCAACATAAAACATTTTTCATCCTGATTCCTTACAATTATGACTGAGTGGGTGTTGGAAATCCATTTTGGGGTAGGAACTTTTGATCAACCCCTGCTTGTGTGTCATGTTCCCACTTTGGTTGTTAATTCAAGTATTTCTTCCAGACGCCATCCTGAGCCTTCATGAACAAATTTATCTACATGCCAAGGAAATGACTTATGCCTCTCTCACTGTAGTGTCAATCTTGTCGGAAGCTAGGAGGGTCATTGTTGCACTATGGAAAGCTGGGATTGTTTCCATTTTCCTCCCATCTATTGGGTTCTGTTTAATCAATCTTGCCCATGAGATCAAAAGAAATTTCAGACCTCTCATTTTCTGTAATTGTTCTCTAAGATGGCATACAACTTTATTCAATTGCCTATCTAACAAATCTCTATCACTATGCTTGAGACTGGTGTTACTTTGATAAATGCTAAGATTTCCCACTAATTTGCCTGGTGCTGTTCTGTAAGACTTCCTGTTTTTACAGGTCTTGCATATGTTGTCTTCAGGGCCGAAGTACTTTATCGGTGACAGTCGATGGCACCAGATGCATTCTTTACCTTGGCTACGACACTTACTGCAATAACACTGCCCATGAGCAATTAAACAATTGCAAAAATTGCATCTGTTGACACAGCCTTGAACAATTTGCCTGCAGGAATCACACAACCAGTCATTCAGACTGGTTAATGGAGACTTGTAACACATACAACACACCATACTGAATCAACTTGCAAGTCGTCCTTTGGTCTCTTTGCACTTTTACAATCTTTTTCACAATCTATAATGGCTCAGTCGGGTCGGAAAGAAATAATGAAATGAGAGTCCAAATCATTATAATTACAATAGAGAAAAGAACATACACTTACCTCACCCCTTTATTTTAGCTTGGACAGGCAAAAAAAAAAAAAAGATGTACAGAACATTAGCTCTGAAATTACCACACTGAGACAAGGCCTCTGCTGATGTGACTTGGCTGCTTCTTGCAAACAGCTGGACTGCTGCACATAAAGTAATGATGTGTGGGAGGTCATGGGCCGCATTTATAGGGAAGAAACAAATGTCACAGAAAAGGGGCATGGGAATGGTCAATGTATGTGTTAATCATATTGCCAAGAAGTCATGAGAATGTAATTTCCAAACAGATTCTGGAAGGAATTTGTACCTTTAAGTCATTTTTGCATTCATATCTAGATGGTTCCCAAATAAATGAAAGATTAACAGTCAAAGATATTTCTCAGGCATCTTCAGTTTCGTCATTAAACTTGTTGACTTCACCTTTGGCCTGTTACCAGTGAAAGAATGTTGTGGAAGACAGGGCTTACTAATCTGTGCCAGCATGTGGTTTTCATCAAATATCAGTAAGACATGGCATAGAAAATGTATCTTGTCCTTCATTTTGACCCCAAATTACTGATAACGCATTGTAATCTGTGCCTTATTAAACACTCACAACTGTTCAGATTAAAAAAAAAAAATAGATCCAGCAGTAAAAGTTAACTGTACACATGTTACAGATGGATAGTTTATCTCTTTCATTGCCCAATATGAAACTTGGAGACTGCTTATGTAATCGTGATGACAATCGAGTGTGACAAAATAGCAACAATAATACAAAACCAAGGTATAAATGGATTTCATGTTGTGTTTCTCTCGTAATAGACTGGTCATGTCAGAGTTTGCATAAAATACCTGTAAGTATAGAAACAGAATAGTTAAAGTTTGCAGAGGATAAGTGTTTTTTTTGGGGGGGGGGTGGGTGTTTGTTTGTCTTTTTTAAGGTACATTATTTATTTGCGTTCATATGCATTATAAAAGTTCATTAAGGTTTATTCCCCTGGCTTCCTGGACAAATGGGATAAGTGATTCAGTATCATGAAGTTATGGAGATGTTGATGCAAGTTATCTTAAAATGATTGGTATGTGGTTAGGTGTATCCATGAAGGGCCCATATAGCTGTAAAACAGTGTTATTTACACCCGTGTAAACGAAATAATTCCACGCTAAGTGACATGTGATTTATTAAGAATTTTTGTTTGAACTTATAAAATCACATGGTTGAGAATGATCGTTTTATAGTAAGTTATGCCGTATATCTTAAGTGCAGTGTATACGTATAACGTAACGTTCATTAAAAGGTAGCAGCCAACACCAAGCGGTGCTTCTTCTTCTTTTTTTTGTTTTTTGTTTTTGGTGTGGGAATACGACATCATACAAAGGTATTTTTTCTTAATTTCATGTCAAATGAGGGTAGTGGTCACCGTCATACAAATGTTAAAGGAGTCTCCGACAGAATAACTCACCAGATTCGTTGGTTGCTGTGTCGCTGAATGTGCGTTGCATCATGTTTTCTACTGGTTTCGGTTTCTACTAGATAAAGGGGTTTCTACATTTTTATTGTGCTGTCACGTGCATTTTGGGTGTGTACGGGCACACAGTAGTGTGAATTCAGTACACCATTTCATTGGTGTTTCAATTCAAGATAACTTCCTATGACCTACATACCCAGACATATCTTTACCACAGTGTTGCTAGCTAGCATTGACTTTCATGTGACTATCCTGGTTATATATTCAAGGACCTACCCCTACCTGCATTTGCATTTACCGAAGTTAACACGAGCTATTTTTGATCAGGTATGGTAATATATATTTAAGGACTTGTACAGAATACATGTATTCATTTGAGTGACCCTTGCATAGTCCGGCCTATATCCTGATGCAGTTTTGAAGCAGACTTATGAAAGTTCTGTGCTTTCTTCTTCCCCCCAACATATATATATATATATATATATATATATATATATATATATATGTATATATGTATATATATGTATATATGTATATATATATATGTGTATATATATGTATATATATGTGTATATATATATATATATTTTTTTTTTTTCAGCAGAGAGTGTCTGAAGAAAATATACATACCGTATTATATTTTCTTTACATTGGTTCCTTATAGGTATATTTGTATAGGTTAAATTTTGGTACCAGGGCATATTTACATACTGTATAGCTCATGAAAATATTCAGTGCATTTTTGGTGTTGTGGGCTTCAGCTCATGTCATAGCTAACAGTATGCTTCTCTCCGACGTAAAAAAGTGCCAGTAAGGCAACTAAGACAAAGGTCACAAACCTGGGCAATAAGATAGGCCATTTTTAGCTATGAGTGAAAATTTTGATCAAATAACAGCGTTGTTAGTGAAGTACAGGACTGCTTTTGCTGAATTGACAGTGTGTCACGAATAGGTTGTACAGGAAGAGGACGGTGATAACATTGAGAATGACGAGTATTTTGAGCGGGCCCCTGGTAATTACCTGAATGTTCTGTGTAGATCTGAACATGTAAAAACAGTACAGCCTTCAGCTTTAACGCCTCCTACAGGTACTGTACCTACTTCATCTGTTGGTTCACAGGAAATGTTCAGGCTATTAACCCTGCCTCAGCTTGAGTTGCAAACATTCACGGATGACTCGACCAAATCCCATGGTTTCGTTAAAGCTTTTTAATTTTTGGCAGAAGTTATGAAATCTGTGTTTTTGGTCATTAGGCCTATCCATTTTGGAAAGGAACTAATGTCTGCAGTTAATGATGAACATTTCTAAGGTTGAGAGGACCGGTTTAAAACCACAAGTTGCCTTTTATGGGTGACTGCCTCTCTCAAGTCAGGATTGAAATTTGCTTCTTCACATTGGTATTGGAAGATAAATGTTGATGCTTTGGCAAGTCTGGAATCTCTTTGCTGTCATTGTTGACTTTGGAATTAATGAATATGGATCATGTTTTACTGTACTATTTAAAATTTGTGTTAAGAAGTGCACTAGCGATCCTGAAGTCCGCCTTGCGCATTTGTTCCGATATATATCTGACGACGCGCGAGAATGCGTATGTAGTTTTATTTTTGTCAGTGGTGAACAAGGTTACAAGAATGCTCTGGATACATTGTATCAATTGTATGGGTCTTTGCGTGGTGCAGGACATGATTAAATTATTATACAGTGCAAAGGTTGTCAGAACCGTTACCGACATGTGTACCCTTTCGCATGAATTACGCAATTCATGGGAGATTCTCAAAAGTATCAATAGCTTAGATGAGATAAATTTCCAATAAGTCATTATGGACTTGATTCCAAAGTTACAAAGGCACATTCAAAACTGATGGTGCAAGCGTGAGATTGGGAATGAAAGAGAGTCCAAAACATATTTGAGGTTCAGGGACTTAGTATCATTTACAGAGACTGTGGCTGATATGTCTGTGACCCAGTTTTAGGCTTGGCTGCTAGAAAAGGGCATACTAGATCAGTTACATCTCATGATGCATAAGCATTATTACAAGGTGCTGTGAATGAATCTGTCCCACTTGTTGCTGCTGAGGTCAATATCTCTCATCCAGAGGCTGACGTTAACGCTGCTACTAGTCAACAGCCTAGTCACCCACCTTAGAGTCATCCACTACATACCTATAAATATTTACATGGATCTATCAAAGGCTTTTGATACTATGGATCATAGAATATTATTGCATAAATTTAGCTGTTATGGAATAAAGGATACGAATCTTAAATTATTCGAAATTTATCTCAACAATAGGAAACATTATGTTACTACAAATGATGTAAAATCTCAACTGCTAGAAATAACAACTGGCGTACGACAGGGATCAATTTTAGGTCCACTACTATTTCTCATATACATTGATGACATAATAATGGTATCAAATGCATCTAAATTTATCATTTATGCAGAAAATACCACATTATCTGGTGCCTTAAACTCGTTTAAACAACAAAATGAAAACGAGAACACCTCCCAAATGATTGATTCAGAGCTACGAAATTCAGTATGTGGTTAGAAAGTATCTATACCAATACATTGAAATAGTTATGTAAAAATTGATTGTGTGGACCAATTTAACTTCCTGGATTGTAATGCCCATTCGGAACCTATATTTAAAAGCCTAGAAGATATCTACAAACTTCAGCTCCTGATTTTTTTTAATTAACTAATGAAATATGGCCAATGTATTTTAAGAGCTTTCCATTATTTGCAAATTCATTCCTACATGATTATAACACTAGAAGTAGGAATAATATATTTATAACAGGGACTTCTTGCCTTTATACAGATCAGTGTATCAGATATCAATCGGGTCATATTTTAAAGAATACACCAACTGTGATGAAAGATAAAGTTTATACACGTACTACCCAAGGCTATTCAACTTATATAAAGAAATATTATATCGATAAATACAAAATTGACTGCCATATACAAAACTGTTATGTTTAGAATTACAGAGGGTAATTTTGTATGTAAATTGAACCCTGCGCAATTAGTTAATTTCACAACACCTACTGTAAAACATAAAAAAAATTAGCTTACATGAACTTCAAAGAAATCTTATATATATATATATATATATATATATATATATATATATATAACATCAAAGTATAATTTCGTTGGGTGGCATATATATATATATAACATCAAAGTATAATTTCGTTGGGTGGCTTGTATGATGGCGGTCATACATGACCTTAATACAGGTCTCCCACATCAATATGTATATATAATATTGTGTTTATGAAAAAAAACCCAAAATATTGTATGGTACTGACTGAATGTATATATATATATATATATATATTGATTGAATAAAATGATTCCTGATTCCTGATGATTAAACATGAAACATTGTCAATACCAGAATAAGTCGTCATTACCCAAAAAAATGTTGCTAGGACCACACAAAATGTTATGACCACATTAATTGTCGTCCTTTCCAGACAAAATGTCGTTATGACCAAATAAAAGTCGTTCAAACCAGATAAAAATCTCGTTATGACCACATAAAGAGTTAAGTGAGGTTGACACCAATAGACTTCCGTAACTTTACATGTATCTAAACACCAAAAATTATGTTCATCTTCTGCATTTAATTGCTTCACACCTGTGGATGGTCTTTTGATTTTCTTCCTCATGACCCAAGTTGTGACAAAATAAACCTAGCTGGATCTATGATCCCAGGGTGATAGGCCGACCATACTTGCCAAAACTGAGTTACAATTTTCAGAATATGGGGATCTAAAGAAAAATAATAATAACTATGTCAGTGTCCCCTTAGTTGCTAACTGTTAATGTATCTAGTTTGTTGGGAAGAAGACGGCTCATACATATTTATGTGAGTAGCTATTTCACCAGGTGAGCCTTGAGAATCTTGTCCGGCCAAAGGATACTTTTGCTAGAATCATGAGCTCATGCATCCGTTCATGGCTTTCGTTGGCGTGGGTTTGGTGCATGGGTGCAAAGTAGGGACAAAGAAAGCCATTGAATCAGTGGTACTCTGACAAAAGGTGGTTAATGCCTCTGAACCTTTATGTATCGGTACTCGTCCACTGAAATCAGGATCCACACCTTATTTATACATGTATTTTCACAGAGTGGAGCCTTTGAGCTGTTTGATGCTGTTACTTTCGTTTTTCCTTTGTTGTGCTAAGACACGTCAAGTGATATAAAAATGCGCTGTTACATTAATCCTTTCCCGCTTTTACCAGCACATGCTGGTTGGTGGTCAAATATCCTGAGCTTCAGTATTTTGACTAATTTCAACAAATAATGAAAATCAACTTCTAGTGAAGTTGCAGAGGAGTCCTCGAGAACTTTCCCTGGGGGTAAATGGTGACACATGTTGCATTTTAGTCATGTTCAAATTTGCACACTCGAACGCAAAGCCCACACATCGATATCTTAGGGGCAATCTGCAAAAGAGCATACACGTTCGCCATCAGCCTGATTGAAACAATCAACCTTTCCATTGCATACATGGGACAGGTGGATGCATGGTGGTCCTTCCTGGCATACAAAATGGAAAGCACGATTCACATCCTTACAAGCAACTTCAACTTACACCTTTGGGCACTCCCATACAGTGTCACAAACCCTTCTTTTGGCACACAGTAAGACCCATGGCGTTTGACTTTTCGGGAGCATTGCATTGCATCGCAGTTGTCCAGATGCATGCCATTGCTACAGTAACATCCCCTGAGTATAATAGTCATATTCGCAAATTGAGTCGATATGGAAACGTGGCGACCCACATATGTGCAAACATGGCAGCCAATTGGATAATATGCAATTTGATGGAATTATTTGACAATGGTATAGGACATATATAGGGAGATACAAGCTGGGGTATGAACCAGGCAAATTTAGTGGATGAGCAAGGTATGCTGCGCAGAGAGACAGAGCCGTGTAGTGTGACATCATGCCTAAGCAAGAATGGAGGAATACGCATTTTTTAGCAACCAATGCCCATGGGAATTTACAATATTTCTCTGGTGAATAAAGAGAGTGGTATATTGTTGTATTAGGCGATCTTAAAATCGTTTGCTTTGCTCTAAAGTCAACATAAAGAGGACGTCTCTTTATTTCGCACATGAAGGCAGAGTTTTCGTATGACTCACCACATGATACCATCACCCAGTGACATTGCCAGTAAAAAGTTGCACAGGATTGAGGTTCCACATTTATATACATAAGGCGATTTTGAGAGGCTATGTCGATGTACAAAAGGAAATGAACGAAAATTTGAAGGAACCAGATCAGCAAATTTTGAAGAATAAAAGTGATTTTTATGTTTAGGTCTGATTTTCTTGGAGAACGTTACAGGAGCTCATGTAGTCCGTGTCAGGGTGTCCTGAAGAAACAAGAGCCCATATCAGTGAGAAAGAATGACTTTTAAAAACATTGAAACAAAGATACAAAGTGGTATCATAAATATTTTCTATATCTGATAAATAAAGGGTGGCTTCATATATAATATCAAAATAAGAACCTCTAAACAGATTAAAATACAAACACAGTGTCCCCCCACTCGAACCACAGGAAAAGTTGTAATTCCGAAGTAGGCCTATAAGAATGATATTGTTCGTAAATGAATATGCCAATTCTCAGTTGTTGAGAAATGAGCGGGCCTGTATACAAGGAATCCTTGATTAGAAACTTCGTTAATTGGTCATATTGCTGTTTAGTATAATTTTGTGCCTATTTGGTGTAATATTTGTCCCCAGTAATTAGTGGCAGCAGTGAAAATAATGAATACGTTTGCTTATCCCCATACCAAAGCAGCCGGAAAAGAGGTTTCATTTAAAAAAAATGTCAAATACTGGAATATGCTCTTAAAACGATTTTAAAACCGACATTCCGTAATTAAAATGTAATATAATGTTTTCTATGTTGAATCAGAATAATGTAAAACAGTTTTTCCGCCCCCATTTTAAATAATTGCGCAGAACCAACTGATGATTGAATCCTTGATAAATGGAAATCAACCAGCTGTCACTGTATACAAATGTGACCTTCCACAATAGATCTCTGGTCTCTCTTAAAATGGTAATTTTTATTTTCATATATCAATGCTTTAAATGTTACACTGACCTTGAAGCAGTGACAAGTGTCCATGTGTCGCACGTGCGGATAGGCGGCGAAAAATCAGCTCCCGAATCTTGGGAGTACAGCTAAGTCAATGCTGATCACCCTTACCTTGACAGCCGGTCTGCATTCCATAACTCTGAGCCTTGGCATTTAAACAGAGCGAGGTGAAAAATGAGGTCGGTGAATCTGTGAAAAGGTATTTCAGTCCACCTTATAGTGTCCACAACCAAAATGTGCGGGAGTGGATGCATACATACATACATGCATTGGCATATATATATATGCTCAGCTAGTCATTTTTCAAAGAATGATTTTGTAAATGGACCAAAAGAGGGTTGGTTTTATTTTCATGTTCATCGTTCTGCATTTTTTTTTCTGTAACTGTGTTTCGTGTTCTAACGTAGGCGCAACAGTGGATTTAAAATTATGTAATTTGACCAAAACATTATGCATACATACATACATACATACATACATACATACATACATATGTAGCTGCATATAACCTCTATCACATAACATAATGAGAACTAAAATACATGTTAGTATGTGATGTTAATAAATTAAGGGATGGTCTGGAGACCACATAAAGGCCATTTAAGGTGCTGACATGAGGTCCACTTTACACAAAAAGTTACTGTTTGTACAGTGATTCAGAATTAAAAATACATGATTGAATCATCTCTATTTTATAATCCCCACACCTTTTAACATTTTAGGTAATTCCAAGTGCAGGAAACTTTATAAAAAATAAATTAGTAGAAAATATTGAGCATTGCAGACATAAGAGTGTGCAATGGGGCACATGACTGTATATTATAGAGAATAAAGAGAACTTTTTTGGCAGAAAGAACTCTGTACCATTTGGCCTTTTGGCCTAAGTGATAGAATTAAAGGTGTTGGAAATGTATGAAAGAAACACTCAAAAATAGGTAATTCCTCCCAATTGATTAATACACATACCCGCCCCAATAGAAGCCATAGACACCGTAAACATCACAATAAATCATTTCATGATTATGTTACTGTTGACCTTATAAAGGATACTTATGGCAGAACTGATGGCCTTCATCTTTTACGCTCTCTACTCTATTCTATACCTCTTAATCTTCTCTCTAAATTACAGTCTGATATTTCAGCTTTATTCATTAGAAAGGAGATTATAAAACCTATTTTTCTCATTGTGACTGATATATCAAATCATCGACTTTTTAAGCCAGTTTCCACCATTAATGATAGTAAGAAACGAACTTTCATTAAAATACCATACAAAGACAGAGGAATTGACCTGATTAATCTTTCTAATATTCTTCACAACAAAAAGGTTCAGTCACTTATCCCACCCTATTTGGACACAAATGTTCCCACTATATCTTATGAATACACAAAAAACAATCTCTTCTATTTTTAATCACGTGAAAACAGTGTCAGAAGTTGAGGTTGATAGGTTTTGTCATAATGAATATCCCTGTGAATGTGGTCAGTCCCCATTTTTATCAACTCATCATGGTCATGTCATTACAGGCAATCTTTCCATTATTTCAAATGAAGCACTTAGAGATTTAATTTCAAAAGGTCCTAAATTTAGAGAGCAGAACAAAATATCATGGAACAGGAATAAACAAATAGTAATGGAAGCTATAGAGAATTATGCTAAAACATGGGCTAAAAAAAAATTGTGATGTTTCAGTTTTATCCGAGTGGATTAACGAGATTGATAGTATAGTGGATAGAAAAATTGATAAACTGAAGAAAAAAACTAAACAACCACCTGATCCTGTCCTGCATAAACCTGATGTTAAAGCATGTCTACATGATTTACCTGAAAAGTATGTTTTTGCTCCAGCTGACAAGGCTGCCAATAATGTTATTATCATTTGTAAACGGTTCTATCTTGATGTAATTGTCAAAGAATTAGGGCTACTCAACTCTACAGTTAACTCTACTACTTATGAAAAGGTTAACTTTTCTGTTGAACATTTAGTGGATGGTCACTTTAAATATTTAGAAAAGTACTTAACTTTCAGTGATAAATTCCGTAACTTACCAAGGATTTTTGCAATTCCAAAATTACATAAAAACCCATATAAATTCCGTTTTATTGCTGGATCTAAGTTCTGTTCTACTAAAGAATTGTCAGTTCTACTAGCTAAAGGATTAGAAAAGGTAGAGGAATTTGGTTTAATTACTGTAAAATAATTGAATCAACGTCAGGAGTTAATAGGTTTTGGATATTAAAGAATTCTGTAAGTTTACTTGACGCTTTACAAACAGATAATGTTTCACCTTACAGGCACATATCATCTTGGGATTTTTCTACTCTCTATACTACAATACCTCATGCAGATTTGAAACGTAGCATTCAAACATTGGTTTTTAAAGTTTTTGTGGAAAATAAATTTCAGAAAATTATAATTGGTCATAAACATGCTTTCTTTGGTGATTCTGCTAAGAATGGTCAACATGCATTTGACTATGATGAGTTTATAAAACTGTTTGAATATTTGATAGATAATATTTACATTCGTTTTGGTGATAGTATCTTTAGACAGGTCATAGGAATTCCCATGGGTACAAATTGTGCGCCACTTTTGGCTAATCTTTATTTATTTCATCACGAGTATAATTTTCTAATGAAAATGGCAAAAGATAAAAATTACCATGCTAGATCATTTAATTTAACTTTCAGATATATAGATGATTTATTAAGTGTCAACAACAAACATTTAAAAGATTACATTACATCAATTTATCCTAGTGACCTGGAACTAAAAGAAACCACTGAATCGAACATAACATGCTCATTTTTAGATGATGGTGGTATATTAAAATCAAGAGTGTATGATAAAAGAGATGATTTCAATTTTGATATAGTAAATTATCCATATATAAGTAGTAATATTCCTATCAATTCTGCTTATGGTGTCTATGTCTCAAGACTAACTGCTTTCGCAAGAAACTGTACTGATTTTAAAGATTTTGCTGATAGACAAAAATCACTTTTTGGAAGACTTATTAAACAGGGGTTTTCCAAAATAAGATTAAAAAAGTTTTTTCTTAACTTTAAAGATAAATATCAATATGTTATACAGAAATATCATGTTGATTTATATGAACATATTAATAAGGTATTTTCTGAGTGTCAGTAAAACACATAGAAATATGTTTATGTATTTTAATGTTGTAGCTGAGATTGTTTTACCATGAGCTTGATCAAACTTTCAATACTGGAACATAAAATTTATTATAATTACAACAAATATAAATGAAATAAGGACCATTTAAATTCTCAGGCATCATGTTGAACAATACAGGCCTTCTATTTTCTCATCCTTTTGAATTTAGTGACAAAATGTAAGGAATACTTACTTACTCAGCTGATGTGAGTAATATTTTTGTAACGAATTTTAGGCCTATTGTGCTGTTTTTTCTAGTGAGAATGGAACATGGAAGAACTTAACCATGTTTCATAATAAATATAATATTAGCATCAAACTTAGTTATTCTGTGTTCACGTGGAAACTTTTTTTTTTTTTTGGTGTTTAAATTAAAATTTTGACATGTTACGCAATTCTAATGTAAATATAGTTGTCTGACTTAAAATTCTTAATTGTCATGTCATTGTTTGGATGATGTCTGTGATCTATGGTCAAGTAATTACCTTTTATAACTGTACATTAACATTAAGGGCTAAATTTGTTTTAGGCCTACTTTAAATGAATGTGGGTGTTTTCCAAAGTGGGAGGATTGGGATCCCGTAAAACTGGTTTAACCCACTGCCGATACGTTGGTAACCTGTTCCAAGTCAGGTAGAAGATACTCTTATTCGTTTAAATATCATTACTGTTGGTCATGGATTCTTCTGACGACGAACACTAGCATGTCTTACTATTTCGTAAATGATCCTGGATCTGACAAAGTTAAACTGGTATTCGGTTTGGTCTCATCACTATCATTGAAAACTGTTATCCACTTCTCTTTTCATGGAACCCTTATATATTTGGTAACAATTTGAACATTCAGGCATTTTCTGCACATATTACAGTGCAGTAAGTGTTCCAAGTGTAGTGAAACTGATGTTGTTTTTTATAATTGTCTGATGAATATAGTTTGTTATTGTGAAAGTCATGTCAGGTCGGCTCAAAATGTTTAATGTACTCTTTCTCTGTCTCTCTCTTGTATAAATAATTAGCATCTAAATCAACTGACTGACAAGTTGAACTACGTCTCATTATAAATGAAAAAATTTAAAACTGTTACAAGAAAACAGTTATGCTTACAGTTACCTTTAGGAATTTCAAATGATCTCTCTCTCTCTCTCTCTCTCTCTCTCTCTCTCTCTCTTCATAAAACCGAATTCTTTCTCTGATAAAGGTAGTAGAATTTTACGATAATTAGGACTGTTTTACAATTTGACCTTTTGAACTTTATAGAACCACGAGTTAGATGTACATTATGCTTGGCTGACTTACAGATGACTTACATACTACATTTTTAGAATTCTAAATTATTACCCTAATAATTGACTTATTAGATGATTTGTGGGATTATATGCTTTCTTGAACATTTAAATGTCCTTTCAAAAATACTTCTGGAAACCAACTTGAACTGTGACTGCTATCCTTACAAATTCTGACTATTGTAATGCATTTTTGACTACGTTTTAATGACTTGAGGCCTAATGTCACTTGCTTCTGGCTGATGTTTAACATTTGAACCAATGTACTTACTATATTTTGAAATTCAAACACTTTTCTTTTTGAAATACTCTTAGTTTATCTCCTTTAAAACAACATCATGTCTTTAACTACATGCCTAAAACACATCGAATTATATAATCATGTTGTTTAGATTCTTATTGATGGTCATTTTAGGCCTAGAGGGCTTTTCTGATGGATTGATGTTGGTGTTGGTGTCGCTTTGTGGACTTATATGGATGATGATCATTGTTGAGATGGTGGTTGCAAGTAATACCTTTTTAAATACTGAATTTTATTGACATTTTCAACAAGTTGAGAACCTCCGCTTACAAATTCTTTGATGTGATGCAAATTTTGGTCCCTTTTCATAAATTGTATGGTCCTGTATGTGCATGAATGATACAACTGTTCAAGCCAATTTACTGAAATAGGCCTATAATTTCAAACAAAACTTTTTGCATTCTGTCATGTGAAAACTAGATAAGGTTTTTTTCCCCCCTATGGACCTTTGCACCTACGTTTTGGTCTCTTTTGGGTAAATACGAACTATATATGTTTCAGCTATAGATACCAAGGAACATTGCCTTTGGTCGGAATTGACTTGGATTTGTTTCATTAGGACTACGGTTTGGATATGGTAATCACACTGTCTAATTTGTCCTTAACGTCTGGTGTTATTTCAAAAGGATCACCAATTCTGGAGGCCTTGATGATGGCACTTTTTTTATTTATTGTACGCATGTACTTTGTGAGCATTAATCTAATGTGTGGCAAAGAAGAAATAAATGCGTTTTACCGTCACTCTAGCAAATATATTGGCGTTGACAAAGATAACTTCGGCTCATAAACTGAGGTCAACTGTCACTTGGCATCGGTGACTCGTGTCAGAACTTTGATAAATACATTGGATATAATGGTGTAAGATGCTATGTTTGCGCCTGTTTGTCAATATGCACTGTTGGCCCTTTTAAGGTGGTGGAAGAAGACATTAGACAAATATGTAGTCACTGCAGCTCTGCTCATGGATTTGTCCAACCCTTTGACTGCCTTTTACGTGATCTAGTTGCCGCCCCGCCCCTTTGCTTAACATATAACCACTGATGCACTACATCTGGTCTCTTGTTGTATTGAGAAACTTCCGAAATCATCGATTCATTTTCAATTTTGAACATCATTACTTAACATGTTTTAGGGAAAAAAGAATACATGACGGGAGTCAGATTTGTCAAAATCAGTGTTTGCATCAGACAAGGCAATTAATCTTGTCACACAGACACCCTAAACTAGGCTGAGTAAAAAAAAATACTATCCATATGGGGTTATTTAATTTAATATGCCTAATTTAAAATCATCACTTTGTCATTGAATTTAAAGCTCAATTCACTATTACGCTACACACCGTTTTGTCTGTTGATTAACTTTCCAGGTCTTTTTCTGCAGTGTCTGTTAGGACCAAATCGTCGGGGTATATTTGTAAAATATATTCTTGAAAGTGTTCTATCAATGACGTTTAATAGGTCATGGATATATATGAATGTCAATTTAAAGTATTTATTATGAAATTTCTTTTCTGAAGGCAGCTTTTAAAGAAATTATACTCACAGTAAAATGAATATTAATTCGCGAAATGAGGTGTAAGATTTGCAACGAATGGAATACTAATTGTCTGTCTAAAGATGAGATCTCCAAAAATGACAAAAAAGTTATCCATCAAAAAGTGTAACTACTGGACAAACTGGCCGTATTCAAATGAAGACTGGCCATCCTTCATATAATTACCAAAAGTTGCATCCTTATAAGTTGTGACCATTCTTTGATTTTCTTCTCATATGTTTTACATGTGAGAGACTTGATACATTCTTTCAAATCAGAATGAAGAATAATTTTATATAAAGTGTAAAAATCCTCAGAAGAAATCTGTATGAAAGGTGAATGATATCAGTACTGTGTGGTCTAAAATATCCTGGAGGCAATAGTTTTCAAATATTTGTATGAAACGTCAGGAGCAGTACTATCAAGGTAAGCTGGTACGCATGATGGTACTTTCTTATCTTGTAATATATAACACATATTTATGTTATAAGCACGCTTATCATAATATATGTATTTCAATGTTAATGAAATCATCCTTTGACAGTTGTCAATATGCACTGTTGGCCCTTGTTGGGTTGCGAGAGAAGGCATCGGACAAAAATGAAGTCGCCTCAGCTCTGCTCATGGATCTGTCCAAGGCCTTTACCTGCCTCCCAGATATTAAGCCGAAGATCCGGTCCTTGCTTAATATGTGAGCACTGATGGATTGCACTTGGTCTCCAGATACCTGAGGAATGGAGCATGTGAGGCTTGGGAATGTGGGGAGTTCCTAGTCATATGTAACAAATGGATACTTCAAGTTTCCGTATTTGGACCTGTGATGTTTGACAATTTTATTTTTGATCTCCTCTATTCCATTATTCACATACATGCATGCAGTAAACTTTGTAGATTACAAGAATTAGGATGTAGCAGTTGAAACACACTTTTTCTTCTTGTTATCTTATGTGTTATAATTGTGGGACGGGAAGCTCCAACAAGCTGGGGAAAATTAAAAAAAAAAAAAAAAAAACAGCCTTTAGTGCTTTATATTCAGATTAAATCAACCGTGCAGTGAAGATCACTAGACACAGAGGGTCTTAAAGCTTCACGTGATCTATCATCAAAATACTCCCAGGTATTTTTTTTGCCCCAAGGAAACAAAAATATAACTTATTTGACACACTCGCACTACAATTCTACTTTTTCCAATACAACAGGACACGCTCGGGGATGTTTTTTAATCAAAGCAGCCAAACTATTGAATAGCTTCCATTAATATCAAAGGGATCACTCAACTTGGAGCCTTGAAAATTCAATAAACAAATGTAATGGACCTAAGTGTATGGGTGCATGTGTATATTTTTTGTTAGACTTCATGTGATATCTTATCTTCCTGTTTTCTGACATATGGAAACACACATTATGAATTGAGTTAAATTGAATATCATTTCACATCAAAATAGATTGAAGTGGGCACCAATTGCATTACTTAAGAATATCATTGGCAGACCACATACTTACACACTCTATCACCTTCAAACTCTCTTTTGCTCATACACATGTGGAAAAAGTCCCTTGTTAAACATTTACTTGGTGCAATTTTTGTGATGGAGCTTTTAGTGATATGTCCCCAAGTTATTCACACATTCAACATATGTTTACCTTTCGGTAAAAACTTCTACACACAGTACTATGGAGAAATATGGTGGTAAACTGTAAAATTGCCATGGGCACTGTAGTGTTTCATTTTTACTGCAATACGCTTGTGCTATGAGATACACCAATGCATGTACATGTACCCTAGTGCTTGCGTGTGCAGAATATGGCATAAGTAATTAGCCCGGGTGTACCAAGAATATATATATATATATATAAAGGTATTTTTCTGTACATGAGAGGCCCGTATTTATGTGCTGATGTACCTTTGCAAGGTGGCTGTCTAGTATTGTCAGATTTGTTAATCATAGATAACATGTAAATTTTGCACCTGTTCGAACCAATTTACTGAAACAGGCCTATGATTTTAAACAAATATTTTGCTTTCTTGTCATGCTAAAGCTAGACATGGCTTTTTGTCCCTTTGGTTGTACATTTTGGAGTCTTGCAGGTACAGACGGACCATAAATTTATGTGATTCAGCTATACAGACCAAGGGACATTTCCTTTAGTCGGAATTAAATTGTTTTTTTTATTAGGACTACGGTTTGGATATGGACACAACACTGTCTAATTTAGTAAAGGATATGAACCGCAAACTACAAAACTATTTGTGCAATTTGTAGTGGACGCTAATATTTTAATCATATTTTGTGATATCTTATCAACAAGTATGCATGAACATAGTTATTTAAGGGAACATTTTATGGTAAGTACAAAAAAATAGGAGAGTATTACATCTTCAGCCACGCGGTCGTGTACATTATCCAATAAATGTGTTGATGAAGTGAAGATGCGGGATACAGTATGAAAGTAAAGGCCATGGATCAAAAATCACATATACTTTACAAATTATGTTGGTGTCACTGTTGAAGAGAAGAGAAGTAATGGAAATAAATGTGCGGGAAAATGAGATCTGAGTAGTTGCCATCAGACTAGGGGACACATTTCCATTAGAAGAATGAATACGGGAAGTTCAGTTTAATAAAAGTATATGGCGACAACAACAAAGTGCAGATGCCAGATGCATCAAATTAGACAGTGTCATTACCATATCCAAACTGTAGTCCTAGTAAAACAAATCCAAGTCAATTTTGACCAAAGATTACAATGTATCCTGCAGGTTTTTTCCCAAAGATGGGTCAGCCACTTGGTAACATAATCTGGCTCAGTCATATCCACACACTTTCAGCTCTAAGTTAAGCTCGAGCTGCCTTTGGCCACTTCAGGACTTATGATGTAAGAGGTGGAACTGGAATTTGTTTTGACTACAAATGTTCTATATATGTGTAAATGTATTAAAACCACAAGCACCATCATTTTTATCATCATGCTTTGATGCTAATCCACTTAACCTGGATCCCCAAATGTTCACAGAATGGCATTGCTATTATTTTCTGCTTTGTTTTTCCCCCTTTTTTTCTGAACCATATAATCACCAATGAGAGCGCATTTTAACATAGTTAGTGTATGAATACCAGTTTCCTTGCATACATACTGGAGTACACAAAACTGAGTGCTATATATCGTCCCATATGGTAGGGATGCCCTCTTTGGAACCTTTTTTACACGGCTTATGCTGTGCTGTATTTGCGCCAATGACTGCTAAGCTCCTACCTCCGATAGGGTAAGATTATACCTCAGAAATCATGAGACCAAATTGAATTTCATAGTTAAATAGAGTGTTTTTGTCACCTGAAACGCATAACAGTATGATTGAATATTTTGAAAATTGCTCTAATAACATGTCAGTCGTTTTATTAATTACTTTGGTTTAGGGAAATAACCCATGAACTGTGTAATGGGAATTTTATGGATCATTGGTATCAATAAAGTCTATGCCCAATAACTGACCTGCATAGTTATGGGATTGAAGAAGAGCACCAGTCATTGATTAAGTTTAGTTTTTAGCTTACACTTATATATTTTATTTCTTTTTCATATATATAGAAATCGTTTAATGGGATATATAATAAGCTCTGATGCTTATTTCGAACCCTTTGTTTAGATTGTGGACCACAGCAAAGTCCTTTCAAAATTTCAAACTGACAAGGAAGGGTACGCAACGTACCTCTGTATTCTACGATCGATTTCTAGCGGTATAAACCATATCTGCATTAATATTTCCCGTCCTGCCACCATGTAATGCAATTCGTGTGCCCAAGAACAACCCATTTCCACGATATAATGTTAGCTTATTTTAAAATTACACTTGCCAAGTCACAGAACTAGCACTGTGCTTGCAAAAATGATATTTGAAATATCTGCTAATTTCAATGTATATATTTCGCGCAAAAATGCTGTTGATGATGCTCTCGGGAATGTTACTCAGATAAAATATACCAGAAATGCCGTGTCCTGCGCCGCTTGACATGTATAGATAAATTTCTGTCGCGTCGGCCTTTGAGAAAAAAAAATGGAAATTGTTACTGGTATGCCCAGACGCACCATCGACTATACACAGAGTTTTGACCAAAACTCTTCTTTACCCAAGTAATCAATGCCCACACACAGAGACACACACACGTATATATATACATTACATTTAAAATTTTATTTGCATTCTGATTTTAAATGAGGGGAACGTCTGAGCTAATACCATTGCATTCACTGCAGATTCCCAATATACTTACTTTTGCGTGCCGTGTGGCGAGTTTTTTTTTTGTGCGTGTATGTGTTTTATTTTTCTCAACACGTAGAGGGTAGCCAACCAGAGCATTATATGGCAATCAAGAGTGTATTTCTAAAACAAAACAAAAAATTAAACAAAACCAAAAAACAAAACAAAAAAAGCAAACAAATCAGAAAAAATTAGGAAACAAAATAAAAACAAACAAAAAAACACAGAAAACGAAAACAAAAATAGAAAAACAAACAACCAAAAACAAACAAAAAAACACAGAAAACGAAAACAAAAATAGAAAAACAAACAACCAAACAAACAAAACAAAATAAAAAAATACGAAAAGAAATAAACAATCTAACCAATGCCGACTGTTTGAAAAGTTCAGTGCCATAGATACAATGGTGTAAAGCTGAAAAAATAACTATATTTTCAGAAAAAGAAACATTTTGTGAGACTATTATGTCCGTAGAGTGAGGGGAACAAGGAGCAATGGCATTATGTCAATGCAATCGTGGGACATTAAATCTAGGACTGGACAAAAAAAAAATGCCAAGTGTCTTCTTTAGATGAAGCACACGTGCATTTGGGCCAATCCTTATCTCATATTTTGCACAAGTGTTTGTGTTAAAGGACCGGCGTCCAAATGTAGTGGTGTGTGTTGGACAGCCAAAAATCTGTCTTCAAGGGTACACAATTCAGTAAAACTTGTGGGCCTCATTATAGGCAGAGTTTTTTCTGGATTTTAATGGTTGCATTGATGCTGAGTTTCGAATTTCATGTTGATGCTATAGTCTAACGGTCGAGGGACAAGTGACTTATCAAAAAGATAAGTACAAGCTCTGAAGTGCGGGAGATCAAATTGCTGACATGTATCATAACTGTTGGTGTCTAAATATGGTTTTGTAGGAAGAATAGAACACAAGGATACAGGCACAAACTTCTTCACCAGTTTGTACATTAAGGTCAGTTGTGAAATTCCCCTGCGTTTGGCCAATGTTAACCATCCAATTTCGTCATATAGTTAAGCATCACTAGGTCCATGCATTGCAGCAATGACAATGCGAGCAGCACCTAACTGAACAATTCCAAGCTTGTCGGCATCTGTTGTGGCACAGCCACTTGATACTGGGCTTCCCTATTCGAGCAAAAATCAGATAAATGATATTTAAATAGTTTCCAAAGTATTCTGATCCAAAATTAATTTTAGCACTTCCGTAATATTGATTAGTTTATTTGATATACTGATGATTTCAGGGATATGATTAGACCATTTTAAGTTTGTGTGAAAGGTAACACCAAAATGTGTGTATAGGGCCACATCATCTAGATATGGCCCTAGAATGAAATATGAGGGTAACTTACTTGGCTGTTATTGTTCCGAGAAATGAGCACAGAGACACTTTTGAGAGCATTAAAAGTAACAAACCAATATCAGCTTCCGATTTCGGATTTTCGATAGTAAGGCAGAGAGAAGTCTCATCAGCGAACATTTTAATGTCGGATTGGACAAGATTTACAAAATCGCTACTTTAAATAAGGAACTTGAGCGGACCTAGAACTGAGACGCAGGCATGCACCTTACCCCAGCTTGATGATTCCCCCTGATTAGCTACACGTTGGTATTGGTCTGTAGATAATCTGAAAACCACTAGATAAGATTTCATGAAATACTGTTTTTCTTTAATTTGAATCATTTAGCAGGAAGTCAAACCTTGTCAAACGCCTTGCTGATGTCTAGAAATTTAATTTGGACTTTTTTTCTGTTCTCAAACAGCCAAACATAGTTCATGGTAAAGAAGAAGTGACTAATTTATAGTTGAACACCGGGTATGAATCCAGATTGATGGCAGAAAATTACCATATTATTTGAAAAGAAGTTAATTACGCATTTAAACCCTATTTTTCCCAATACTTTTCCAGATCAGCTGATTAAAAAAACAAACAAACAAACAAAAGCAAAAAACCAAAAACAAAAACAAAAAAAAAAAAAACAAAAAAAACAAAAAAAACCAAGTCCATGATTATTATTTATTTTCAGGACCTTATTTGTGAAGTGGAGAAACGTTTTCTCTCTTCAAAGCAGAAGGAAATGTGTTTTTTACTAAACATATATTAAATGGCTTTGTTAGCGAAAAAGATATGGCAGGTTAGCCTTCTTTCAAACGTGTAGCACTGATGCCTCCTTGGCTAGATGCTTTCATTGTATACAGACCTACACATGTTTCAAGTACACCCATCTTCCATTATATTTGAAGAATTAAGGCAGGAAGCTTTTCTCCAAACCTTTTTCACTTGATGAAATAAAATATGTTTATACTTACTCAGCTGGAAGATCGTAACCCTGAGGTACAAGGGCTGTAGCAGAATCTAAGGCATATTGCTGCAGAGAGAAAGAACTGAAAATTTCAGCTTTGGACAAGGCATAACAATTATGTTTACCGTCGTGCAAGGTAGAATGAATAGTTCTTCAACTATTTTGCCGTTTGGAAAATGTTTGACAGTACGCCACCAATATTTATTTTTTGAACAGAATTAAATACGTAAGTCGGCACTCAATTTGTTATTGTAATCCTTTTCATCTAGTTGAATTTCACTTTGATTATGGTTCCGAAGTTGACGAAAGGAATATCAAGAGCCCGTATCAAAGTTACGATGTTTAGCTATGTTTTGACTTGGCGTTTAAGCAGGCAGATTCTGGAATCATACCATGGTAGGTCTTAAGGCCATATTTTATTTATTTTATCGGGGATATAGAGTAAGGGAGATACCACAAACAGCCCGGACAAAGAGGAGCAGCACTATGCAATGCCATCAGATATATAACACGAAATCCAATCAACCCCATTAAGTTAAGTTAAAAAAAAAATCAGTTTTTCCATAATCCCAAACTCTACGTTTGTATGGAGCAAGCCTCTCCCCGATGGAACTACAACTCTACCCCTACAATAGAATGGTCACAAGTGGATTTCAGAGGGAGCACACAAGCGTCATAGAGATAATTCAAAATGTTTGAAAGTATTTGGTCAAGACATGTCGCTGAAGATATAGTAAATCAGTTTGGGCAAAGTGAACAAGCCTGTTGCCCGATTGAGTATGGAACATAGATATAAAAAAAAAAAACAGATAAGATTATATTATAGATGTCGGTGTTGCGTGCAAGATCTAGCTATCTTGTAGCTTGTCCTAGAAGGGAACTAAGGAGTTGCTGCTCTATATATGACACCAAAGAGAAATCTATCATTATGGAGTCTTATTTCGCAGTACAGAAGTTCAACATCCCCTACATCTGTACATAAACTTTGTGATACAGGTAATGGTGTTGAAACATAAAGTGAAACACTGCCACCCACCCCACTGAACGATAGCGGCGGATGACATCATGATGGCAAGACGAATGAAAATTGACGGCAGAGGGATTAGACGAAGAGAAGTTTCAGACTATGCAATTATATTGAAATTAGGGGCAAAGTCAGAACTAATAAATCTTTGTTTGTACATTGCAAGCCTGTGAACGTTCAAGAGACAAAATGAAACATCACACAAGTCCTGGATGAGACCATGATTCATATAAACATCGCCTGCTAAAATTATGAGTAGTGCATAAATAAGCAGGGCACATTTAATTTTCATTTGAGGTCTATGGAATTTAGTATTGATGCAAAACCGTGAAAGTAAAGACCTGTTATATATATATATATATATATATATATATATATATATATATATATATATATATATATATATATATATATATATATATATATATATATATATTTATTTATTTATTTATTTATTTATTTATTTATTTATTTATCAATCCATCCATCCATCCATGCTCCATCTATCTATTTGAGAAGAATCTGTTTTGGCTAGCACATCAAGGCCTTCTTACTGTATAACACAGGCCACACTATACACCTGTACTTGAAGCGTGTATAGGTGATTCCTCAACAGATAAGCAGTCACAGGCGCTGCCGTTAAGTAATTTTCCTCAGCAATATGTTATCATGTTATTCCCCTGTAGTTTGATTCTCATAGCTCACAACATATTAGTAAAAAAAAATATGTGCCATCTAAATGGATTGGTAACTGTGCAGAAAAGTTGTTGATCAATAGTACATAGTCACTTATAACATTATGACAAAAAAACATGTCTGTATTGGTAAACATTATTTAAATTTATTTGACACACATGAAGCTTAATCTGGTGAAGTGCTGCGTGTGTATCAGTTTTACAGAATTAAAAAAAAAATGTTTGTAAGACGTTGGCTGTTACTCTTAAGAATTGTTGAACCAGCACCTAAACCTATTCCTTACCTTGGTTAAATTTTAGGCCTTCAACTGGCAAATTTGGAGCAAGCATTTTGCCTAATAAAGTTCAATATGTCCCAGGGCTAAACGATCTAGATACAGACACCATCACATTAGTAAAGTTACCCTACCTAGAACCTGCTTCCCGGCCCTTTGACTACATTTCTCCTTTTTTAATTTTTTTAAATTTTTTTTTTTATTAATTTTTTTTTCTTTTTTGTATCTTGAAGAAACACTTCTCGACCTTTACTCCCACACGTCCCTTTTTTTTTTCTGTAAACATATTAGGAAAGTAGTTCACATAAACCTGTACCACAGTTGCTTGCCAGAAGAAACTGATGTCAACTGTTAATGAGTTGCAACATTGTTTTATGGTTAACAAGTTTTGGTACCTATATAATTGCTATGCATTTAAATGACAATGGGTAAGGGATGCTTCATGTATTCATGTGGCCCGCAGCTTCTCTGTAAATTTGGACAATATATTTCACATATTCAGATCAATAAAGCTACAAATTCACAGACATAAAAATCTATGGATCTTATGTGCAGTATAAAAAACAAAGTCAATTATTAACATGTCTGAGACGCAATAGTATATTGATGTATTATTCATGACAAAGGAAAATTACCCTCTTTGTTAACGATGCATCAATGGTAAAAAGACATAAACAAAGACTAAAATACTCAATAAAAATAGTGTTTTACGCCTAGCCCCCCCCCCCCTCCCCCTTCTGAAGTTGATAAGAAGTAAAATATTATTGTTTCAGAATGTTACTGTACGATAAAATTTAAATTCTTGACCAAAATATAATTATGGGGATTCTAATTTTTATTTGCTGTGGCAATCCTGGTAAATCAGCTAGGCAATCTTTATTAGATGCGGTCCTGCCAAGTGCAAGAACATACTTACAAAACTCAACAAGAGCCTTACTCGCATACACTGCCGAAAAATAATACAGGTTTCATATTAGCATCGAATACATACAGTTGTGTTGCTGATAAAAGAATATGAGTTTGATAGCTTGTTATTTTGGTGTTGATCATTTTACCAACTGTTGTGCCCTTTTTGTACTCGCTACTGAAGCTAGCATAGGGGGACATAAACAAAGGGGCCATGTTCGTTCATCGGTCTGTCTGTCCGGGAGCATATCCCTGGAACCCTAAGAGATAGAATAATGATATTTATACCACGAATGCATCATACCACAGGCATGTGCGCTGTGTGTTGCTTTGACCTGCAACACAGGGCCCCAAAACAGATCCATTTTGTGTGCTTGACAGCATATTTCTAGAACCCTTACAGATAGAATAATGAAATTTATAGCATAGATGCATCATACCAAGAGCATGTGTGCCATATATTGCTTTTGACCTTGGCCTATTTTCCAGGTCACAGGGCCCAAGAATATATTTTTTTTTTTTTGTGCACCTAGACATCCTCTATACATTGTATAGCTTTCTTCTATATGTTGTGGTGGGTGACATAGATCCTTAGGATCACTATGCACTTGTCTGAAATATGTTGAGCAGCCAGTGTGAATTTAGCACGTGAAAAAAAATCCATGGCAACAAACGAAGGTTCCTAATTTTACTTTTTTGTTATTGCTATATAAATCTTAATAGTCATGAATGGTACCACTGCGATTACATATCATAATAAGAGGTTCTAGTTTGCATCAAGATCCAAATTCTAGCAGGTACTATAGCCTGCTTGTCTATTTAGTAAGACGTAACTGGTCTTGTGTAGCGGCTAACAATACCAAGCGATCTGCAAAAAGCAATGATGAGACGGGCATGTTTCTGATATTTGATTGTCAAATCGATATGATATTAATGTCGATATTTTTCTAAGTCCTTTATATACACTTTAAACAATTGTGAACTTAGGAGGCATCCTTTATTAAAAACTATCAAACATGGAAAATATGGTGTGCACCCACTTGGGTATGTTGCCAAAAGCATGTCATTGGTATTGATATTTTTGGAGTAATTGTAATACCTGCATACTTCTACCATTATCATATAATAAGTATTATAAAACAAAATGTTAAAAGTATGAAATGCCCATCGAAAGCGACAAACCCAGCTAAGAATTTCATTGCCTTAGACAATTTAACACCAATCAAATTATTTAACATAAAAATATCAGTTGTTTGCCCATCCTCTTTGAATCCACTTCGTCCATCTTAAAAAAAACTGTTTTGTATGAAAAAGGAATATAATAAAAGTTTTGTAACAATATGTCCCTGTTGTTGTCATTTGAATCCCTCGGTCCTTTTTATATATTGGGGGGAGGTGGTTCTGCTTATAAAGTTGAGGGTTATTTTCGCATTTGAATAATCTTGATAGAAATGTTTGCTTTCCTGTACAGGGACGACTCGGTTGTAATATTGCATTTTACTCCATCTGGTCTAGGCTGTTTGCTATTTTATAAATAGCACTTAGTTACTCCATGGCAAAATTATTATAAGAGAGTCATTTTCTTCATGACTGTATCCTGTGAATTCTTTCTCTGGAAACAACGTTTTTCTAGATTATCCTAGCTAATATGGTTGAAGTGCTGGGGCAGGAAAATGGTTATTTAAGGTTTTTGTCAGTAAGTATACCACTTTGAAACATCTACATTCTCTGAAATGCCGGGTTTGGTACTTATAAATGCATTTACCTTATTCCAAAAATTCCCGTTGGTTTCTACCAGCATCTTTTGCGAATTCAATATCCTTTGAAAGCTTATTTGGCAGATAAAGTATAATGACATAAAGGTAGCTTCAAATTTTACTTCCTTTCTTATCCCTATGATTACTGAATACGTGAATATTTAGGCCACGAAATGCACACTTTTACACTTTTGAAGGAAGGGTTAATTATCTTGCCCCCTCTACCTCCTGTCCAACAGAGTTTGGTCGCCTTAGCCATTCGCATACGCTTTTCCATTTGGATTGGATATCCGCGAAACTCAGATCCTAGATGTGCCCATGAAACGATGAAATGTGGACACACTCTTACAAACTTTTGCCTCTACATTCAAAACTATATTACACATAAAGTTTAGAAGTGAACCATGCACACTTATCGAAAGAGAAGGGTAGCAAAAACAGAAATAAATCAATGATAGATAAAAAAAAAAAAAAAAAAAACCTAACGCATTTATTTTTTGGAGCTGTCAGATGATTTTGATATGTCGACAACATGTATTTTGAAAACAAAAAAACTGCAACTATCACGATAGCTCGAAAAGTTTGAGAACTTTTCGAAATGATGGGTAAATTTGTGTTTTCCTGCAAACATTGCTTTCACCAAAACTTGAAGATTTCGGACAGCAGTGAGACATCGTGTTAACTGATTTTGTTTGGGTTCGTGACTCTGATACATCGGCAATGTGGAAGACGTAGAAGGTTTTTGGATGTTGTGCTCGATAAACAGAACAGCAAAACAGACATGCATGTAGATCACCACCTACACAGAGGACAAACACCCAAAATAGACAAAATATGCATATATGTTGGAGTGTAAATACAAGAACTTAATCAATCATTAGTGCTTAAGTAATTAATATTCATAAGAGTTAATAACTATTGTCCTTATTTGTTGAAATGATTCATTGTAATTTTTCATCGCGTGGCCTCACACAAATACAAATGATGGCAATGATGACGGCGACGATGCTGCTGCTGCTGCTGCTGATGATGATGATGATGATGATGATGATGACGGCGACGACGACGGCGGCGGCGATGATGATGATGATGATGATGACGACGACGGCGACGACGAAGGCGGCGGCGATGATGATGATGATGATGATGATGATGATGATGATGATGATGATGATGATGATAATTTTCCTTTCCTTCTGCATATTGTGCAATGCTGATGTCAAAAGGATACTGTAAGGCTTGCTTTCATGTAGTTTTGAGTACCACTCATGTCACGAAGCATTTTCCTGGAAATGTATTTTTGTGCTGGGACTCTATTAAATGCACATTCCAAAGCACGCGACATCTGAACATTAGCGTTATTATAACATTTCCACTTTTAGACAAATCACTGTGTGAACGTGAGTAGCGGTTTCTGCTCAAATAACTGCATTTAACATTCAGTTCCCAGTATATCAAATGAAATGTCAGGACATTTCTGGAAGATACCTGACACACTCTCACTGGATGTCTATAAACCAGCGCAAGCTGCTTTTCAAGGTCATTGCTTAGGTGATATCCATCATTCGATGCGTATACCTTAACAAAAACAGATAAATTACATTGAAATGAATGGTACATCAAAAAAAAAAAAAAAAAAAAAAAAAAAAAACATGGATAGAACAAACAATCTTATATACCTGTGTTCACTGCAAATTATCAACTTGGGATAAACTCAGTGAAGGTGTATTTTAGGATGACAGAATTAAAGCTTCACCCTCCTGCAAATTAGCATGAAGCTGCTGTTATAATCTAAATTAATTTGTAAATGTTGTGGTGTTCAAAATCCCCGCAGGCGTATAACTATATTGGTTAGGAAATTTGCACAAAACGCATCTTCTATACCTCCACTAGCCCTGAAGTAAAAATCTTCAAGCTACCTAGCTAATTGGCATGGAACGTGCATGTCACCAGATAAGTGTGAAGTCTGGCTCGAAATATGGGTGACATTTGTGTGAACACAAGTGACTATGAAGGACAATTTATTAAAGCAAGAAACAAAATTTAACGCTGTAAATTGGTCAGAATGATAACATACTACCACTGTACCAGTCTTTGCGTACAATAGAGCAGAGATCAACAGATGGTCCATTTTTTTCACGGAAAGAGGGTAAAATTCGCCAGCCGCAGGTTAACATGGCCCGGGTGAAAATACCGCTGCAGCTAGTGTTTATCTAGCCCCAAAGGACCTCGCCACACTCTGTTAAGCTTGCGGGTGGCTTAACATAGCGTGGGGAGATCCCTCGTGGCTAGTGTTTGTCATGTTGTCAGTTTGTCAGTAACCGGGATAAAGTGTGTTTATGGACTATTTACTGCAGCAACAAGCTCTACCACTATAATTTAATGGCAATTATAACACACAACCGATCTTTAGTAAAAAAATAAAAGAGGAACCATCGTTTGTGACGCTAACCAAGAAAAATGCTCGGACCGGTACCCATGCGATTGTATATGTAATCACACAGGTTTGACCGCTTTGATCAAATCGTGATTAAGATCGACATATTTCCTTTGTTAGGGTGTAAGGTAAGAGTTTTTGTTCAAATTGACAAAATAGCCACATAAAAGTATAGAGGTCTTACTCAACAAAACTTAAATCATGACGTGGATCATTTTGCATTAATGCAAAGATAAAACGTTTGTGGCACTGATTTGACTTCCAAGATCCCATGAAACCCCGGATGTTGTGACGTCACTCCCACCAAATTGATGGTAGTCCAGAGTGGGCTTGAGCAAGTTTAACAAGTCCCTTGTGTCGGCAGCCGGAGGGAAACAGTCAGCTTTGTCTCGCTGGAGTGGCCAGTGACTAGCCATGCATTCATCGAAAACCACTTTCCACTGAGCCTTATTGCAATGATAATGGGATTAGAACTGACTAGGACTCAATAGCTGCTACTGTTGAAACCGACACGGCGGCAGTGTCGACCAGTTAAAAAAAAATAAAAGTAGGACCTACTTAATAACACCGTGTAGTTGGCATAATATTGTTCAGTTAACTTTGTGGAGGGGAAAATGTATCACACTTCTGGGTGGGACCGTGGGATGGGAAAATTGGGACATGCACCAGGGACTTGTGCAAGTCTATCCATTCAGTTTTCTTACCATTTCAAGTGGAACAATTAATGGGGCAAAAACCTTCCCAAGGACTTTACATCAAAGTGGGCAGTAACCACTTTGCTTTAAAGGCTTTAACACCAGTATTTCACTACTCGGGGTTGATTGTTGTGGACTTTTAGTGATTTTTCATTTTCATAATTATAAAACACTCCACCTGACAACATGAAAGAATAGTTGATCATTTAAAGCGTGCCTGATCCTGAATGGCAGTATCAGCTATTTTCCATAATATACAACAACACGACAGCCTGGAAAATTATGGATATTCTGTTCAACCGCCTGGATCATAATCATGGGTGTACCACTTTGTACGTTGGGTGAGTTTATGTTGGTTTAAACATATTTTTATATCAAAATAAAAGAAATTGGATTGTATGTTATTGTTCCTGTGTGATCTTGTAAGAGTCTTTTGGTGGATCTTAAGGTCAGGAAAATACCTGATTTAGTTCTTGTCTATAGATCACATGTTCGTGTACGATTTGCTCGCAGAAAATTCATTATAATGAAACAAGCTTTGACTCAAAAAAGTTCATTTTCTTTGTTGTTCTTGACAAATTCTGCCATGTAAGGTTCACTTATTTTTCTCCCAAATATATTTAACAGTTTCTAATGCATCAAGATCATAAAGAATAAATATAAGTTGTTCTGAATCAAGAATCAATCATTTCTTTATTCTTTGGGTCCATTTCAAAACTAATTATCGAAATAAGGTTGTACGTTGAAACTCCTCATGCTCACCATCCCATATTATCTTAATTTTGAGGGTAAATTATTATTTTCTAGGGTAAAATACTAAAATGATAACGCACTGGAGATAACATGAGCTAAACAAATCGTTAAGACTAAATTGCTACACACCTGCATCAGTCACGTATCGCTTTAATGCATATACAAAATCAAATGTGTTCGAGGGAACTTAGATTATAAGTCACACGTGACGTAGAATAACTACGACGAATGTTAACAAATATGGCAAACCAAGTCGGCGTAAAAGGTAGGCCTAGGGCCTGTTTTTTGCGATGAACTCCCAATAAACATAGAACAAAATAATCTTAAATGACTGAAAAGGAGTTACTACTTTTCGCTCACAAAGGATCGTTGTTGATGGGGAAAATGGCGAGTAATCGCACTCATGATTTGACCCACTCTCAGCCATGTGAGATTCTCTATTTGTAACCTTGTGCATTGGCATCAACTGAACTACAGACTTGCAATACTCTGATTTGCCATCAGCATATAGATGTAGTGTACAGCTGACAATCATATGGATAAATCCCATGGGCTTGTGTGTCTATTTTCCATGGATCTCAGTCATTGTCGAGTTAAAACAAAATAAATATAGCATTAGAACCATTTGAATGAGTCGTTTAACTGAATTGGCGAGTACAAAGATGTCGATTTTGTAGACATTTTCTGAACCTCTTCTTGACCAATTTGCCAGCAGCAGCAGCAGAATGATGAGAGGATATGACAAGTTGGATGAGGACATGTCCCAACATTTTTCTAGCTTCAAACATGGGAAATTGAACTCTCTATAGAGAAATTATAGAAATGGCCCAATTTGGCTAAGTGTAGAAAGGAAATACAGACCGATAACAGTGCCACATACAAAAAAAAAGAAGAAGAGATGGTGAACTAAATGATCTTGACAAATATAGTATTTGCTCCTCTTGTGGAGCTATGTCAAAACTTCTGACCACGGGAAAAGCGTCAAGACAAAGACGACAATAAGATGCAGCAGTATGTCCTGCCACGAGTAAAACATTTTGAATTTAATTGATGTTTGTAAATACCTGTGTACAATTAATTATTAAAAAGGCCTAGAAAAAGTTTTAAAATCCTAGATGCGGACTCTCCACTGACCTTTTCTTGAAAATATTGTCCAACATGTGTTTATATTTGGTTTGGTATTGTGAAACATCCCAACGCCTATCCATCTCCTTTGAGTCTTTTTGACTTTCATTATGCAATAAATAAATAAATAAATATATATATATATATATATATATATATATATATATATATATATATATATGTGTGTGTGTATACATATTTATACATATATGTATATATATATATATGTATATGTGTGTGTGTGTGTATGTATGTGTATGATATATATATATATATATATATATATATATATATATATATATATATATCACCAAAAGAACTAACGTCACACAATTTTGCCCCTCTAAAAATAAATATCTATAACGACTTCTTTCTACATTTGTTAATTAAAAGTGTCGTTACATCACGTTAGTTTTTCTTCAATAAAGCCATGCAAAGGTAGCTTTCGACATGCCATATATATCTATCTATATACATATTTCTATGTGTGTGTGTGTGTGTAAATATTCAATGGTTACATTCGAGTTTTTTGATATATTCTGGTTCAAAACTGCATGAATGCTATCTTATACCAAATGCTTTTTCATCAAGATCAACACTGTGTTGCTTGTCCTGCATCACCAAGGGTTGGTACTTTTTAAAATGTCTTCTTTTGCTTGCTGGCAAATGTGTATTGCCAATTACTTCATTCACCCTTAAACAATCCAAGCCTTCTGCTTCCTTCCACTTTCGAGCTTAACTTATATATGCCACTCAATTTGTATGGCAGATTTCTAACTTACCTGTTGTAGAAGCCACCCATTTAGATATATTGCCTTTCGTGACTATAGTTTTGCTGACACCCTTGTTTAATAAACCTACCAAATTTGACGCACAAAAGGGATTAACTGGCGTATATTTGTCCTTATCATCGCTTTTGTTTGTGTTGCTCCTGTTTGCTTGCATACTACATCCACTTTCAGAATTTACCGTTTTTGAGATGAGCGGGGCCGTATTTTGTAGGGCTGCAGGCGTGAAGATTGTACCCCTTTAAGTTACAACCTTTCCAAATAGGCCGTATTTTTGCAAAAGATATTTTGTGAACATTTGCTGTAATTGCTTTATGAAATGAACTAAACAACCATACATTTCTACACATTATATTAATGACGGTGAAAAGGAATCCAGGGACTCATGTGGGGTGACATAAGTTTGAGACAGTGGTAGTTGTTTTATTCTCGTTCAATTAGCTACGAGAGAGTACCAACGGTTATGAGGTTAAAAGTGGTACCAGAGGATGCCCAATTGCCACTCAGGCCATGAAATCTTTGCCCCCCCCCCTCCCGCCCCCCTCAGCACACGTTTACACCAATAGATAACAGCGTTTGTTCGTGCTAATCTTAGGTACTGTAAATGAGCTGCAGGCCCAAATATGATCTCCCAAGATTCTACTCAGGGCACAGATCCCAAGCTAATGTTGTCACCATGCCACAGTCTATATTTTATCTGCCCTCCCCTTGCGAGAGTATGTGGCACATTAACACTGTGTCAAATTACAGTCACCACACCGGGAGCTCGGGAATTAACCTGCCATGCCATATTATTATGGCATATTATGTTACTCACTAAAACTCGCCATTTAACGACTTTTCGGATTGGTAACTAGGTGCAGTTTGTGAGTGTGTTTTCCTTTTTCTGGCTAGATGATTGGTCTCGAAGGCTCATGGTTGGATATTCGGCCGTTCTGTGGTTACAAACCATATATCTTATTAGTGATACATCTTGGCTTAGCAAAAGATTCTACCACATAATATTGTACAGTTTGACTTGCACAAGCAGGTTGAAGTATCTATAGGCTTTTCGTTTTTGGTCCGAGGGACAATGTCAAGTCCAACCACTCTAAACAGACAGCAAGATCAGAAACGTGACCCTTGGCTGGCCCCGGCCTCCTCTTTGCACTGCAGGAGCTTCAAGGAAATCATAGAAATCTGGTCACCTGTCTCATACATTAGTTAAGACCATGAAGTTACATACATTTGTTACGAGCATCAAGTTTTAAGGACTTTATTTGAAAAGCAGAGACTTGAGTGAAAGAAAATGGGGAAACAGACCATAGTGGAAAATCAGTCTTCGTCAAAATTCGTCCAAATCTTGACAAGTCAATCAACATGAACATCAACAGCCATGACAGCGAGACTTGAATATCCACACAGTAATGCATAATCCACTGAATAATGGAAGATAATAAGTTGTCATATTGACAACATAAAAATAATGAATCCAAGTAAACATGAAAACATGGGATCTTCAAGGTTATAATTGGAAAAAAATACCACTTGATTTTTTTGTGTTATTTTAAAAAGTGTGCGTTTATATATAACAGCCACTCAGAATAAGTCTCAGCACCAAATTCATTCATAAAGGAATACAGTGTACCAACAAAAACATTAAAAGATATGGGTGGAAAATTAACATTGCTGAAATTTGTATTACACATAATCTTTGCCTTGTGTATTTTGGTGGTTGTATCAATGAAACTGTATGTGGTTTTCCATTCGTAGTGATGTTAGTTATTACCCGCAGAAAAATCTGTAACTTCCTGTTTTTTTAGTAGGATGTAGATCAGATGTAAAGGAAGAGCTAATTTCGCAGTTTGCCAATATTAGTTCGAGTCAAATCTGTTGTTACCAGCACATTTTACTCTTTTGTTTCTCCTCATCTCAGTTGCTGTATGACTGGATTACATAAAAAAAAATCAGACAGAGCTGTCGGTGTTTCAATCATGTGGTCAGTGCTTTTCCAGCTAAACAATATTCTGACAGCAAATTATAAATGCAAGACAATGTGCTGTTTTGCCCGTATTCTGACAGACGCTGTACTTAAAAAGATTAGACTGGTACCCTTATAAGAGTCAGCAAAGTGAACTAAGCTGCACAGCTACAGATAAGGGAAACAACCTAAGCAAGGAGACGAAAGAAAATACCATAAATCATTTGTGGTTCTAACAAAATATGAGTCTTAAGTTTTTGTGTTGCACCGCCATCTACTGAATCAAAGAAAATATCTTACCACCCAGGGTCTATTCAAATTCCTCATATATATTTAACAATAAAGTGTATGCATGCTTTTTGAGATGGATTTTGAAACCTGCTGAAGAGTAAGGAAGCTAACTGTACTGTTGAGTAGAAATGAAATATATCGAAAGCATAGGCCTATCATTTTCTACTTTTGTTTTACAGAATAATTTTTTAAAAATATTAATGAGATACAGGAGATAGTTTGGTATCAATGTTGCCTCTCGTAATGATGGTTCTCTGTTAAGGAAGATGCGATCAATTTAAATCACTCTTGACATTCATAGACTGCCACCTGTCTTACGTCAGGGATATTTGAAGTGTATCTCATTTTAGTATTGTGTCCTGATGAATCCAGTTTTTGATGTGATCAGGGCACGTGTGGAGTTTGTCGTGCAGCTGTTCAAAACTGTGATTTGGGGGGGGGGGGGGAGAACAGCCAAAATGCTGTATGGTAAACTTAACAACTTTGTCCTCCAAATACATGTTTTAATAACAAAATTACAATTTTCGCAGGAAATATCATCTGCTGACAACTGCACGATTCAATGATGTCAATTTTTGCTCAGTCCCATTTACTATGGGACGATGTTGATTGTGCTAGGGTGTTTAATGGTTCCTTAAATTCACTCATGGTGGATATTCAGTATGCCCTTTTAAGGCTTCTAAGGACAGCGCCTGAGAGTAGTCAATTGCACAATTTTAATTATTAGCATAACAACAAATCAAATTTGTTTTTACCCGCACCGTTGTAATCAGAAATGTAGCTATGTGAGCCCAAGCTTGATAGAGAATTTTTGTCAATGCATCGATTGTGAAGTATCATTGATGGTAATAGTAATACTCGTTTTGCGTAAACGTCTAACATACACCAAAGCAGTGAAACAGGGCTTTATCTAGGTGCTATCCTCTTCCCCATTCTGTACTATGTTTTAACCAAGTTATGATGGTGCCCTCTGGAGTAAAATAGAGCTACATTGACTGTCAACGGGAACAGCACCATATTAAAAAAGGTTGTCTTATTCCTGAGTGAAGTTAAATGCACATTTGTGTAACAGTTATTAAACGAAATGGCCATACTTCTGAACTCTAACAAACGAAGGGGCTATATAAACTTACCATATTTTTTCAGAGTAATCCTTCCTCAGAAGGCGTATTATGGAGCATAACCGTCCATGAGATGTGAGCTGCTTCAGCTGACCCCTTCTTAAACATGGGTGTGGAGGGCACAGAAATGATTTTGGCAGACAGCATAACCCCCTGTCTACGTTAATTAACACATCAAAAATCCACATATTAACCAGGGAAAAATAAGTAACTGTCTGTATAATTTAATATATGTGACACATTTTGTTCTTCATCCGGAAGATATTAACGTGTATATAGGAGATATTTTGCAAGGCCCAACATGTGTGAAGACCAGCAATGTTGGGGGTCATGCCTGATGCACATGGGCTAAATATAAGAGAAGTTAAAGTATAAACAAAAAACAAAAAAAACAAAAAAACAGATTTGCAGTAAGGTTATATGGAATCTAGTATTCTTGAACCGTCCTGTTTGGACACATTTGATTGTTGGTCTAGCGAACAATATCTGTGTATTATGGACAGCAACGGGGCAAAGCAATGGTAATACAGGAAAATTAATCCATTGGTCATGTATGGCTGTGTCCACTGGTAGTCAAAATATCAGACAACAATTACCTTAAGTAGACAGAGGGAGAGCTATGTGCGTATTGAAGCTGCAGAGAGTTGCAGGTCCTTGCTGCCTTCCATGGGCGTCAACGACAAACCCTCAATAAGTTGCCCCAAAATTCCCCTAAACTAATGCTTGTGATATGTTCTTGCAGGGAGACATAATGTGACAAACTGGACGCACTACCCCCTTGCCTTCCGTGCAGAAACAGCACAGTAAAAGACACACATTTCTGAGTATTAAATCACGTGTACGCCCCCAATCTCACTGTAAAATGTAAGAAATCGATATTACCACTATTTACACACCCCAGGCAGTGAAGTAGAACTTATGTTATGTAATAGAAATATAAACTTGGTGAAATGAAAATACCTTATAATGTCTTATGGGCGTCGCATACCGCATTTATGGTCAGTAAAGCGAAATATGTGAACACTTTAATTTTTCCTAAACTCCACACGTCACCATTAATGCGATTGACAGGACAACACTTTTCACTTAACCACATATGCTACGTGCAGTTTCAAGAAAACCGATTTTAGTCTTTAGCTTTACGGTGGAATGATCTTACACTTACTGCAGCAAACGCAATTTTTTTATTCATCCCAATACACATAAGACGCACGCACAGACAGGCACACACACACACACACACACACACACACACACACACACAAATATATATATATATATAATAGTTTTGCCTATGCCGATGATGTAACACTCATTAGTGCCACAGTGACCGACCTGCAAAACCTTATAGACATGTGTGTATAATACTCTGTGAAATGGAGGTTTAAATTTAACCCGGTCAAAACGAAATGTTTAATATCTGGAAAACATCGGTTCTGTAAGGATCTTAAATGGTTAATTGGAAAAATGTGATCAAAGTGTCCAATGAAATTAGATGTATTAGGTTCCACATTTAGTACAGATGGGAAAGGATATGTCCATGTGGAACGGCGGATTAACTCTTGTAGACGTAACTATTATGGACTTGGCGAAGTTGGCATGGTATACCCGGGCCTTGATACCAATGCTAAATGTTATCTATGGAACTCTATGTGTGCACCTACTTAACTATAGGGAACATAATGTGTATATATATGCAGTCCATCTCTCATACAAATGGAATCTTTACAGGGGTGCTTAATAAAGCAGTGCACTGGTCTGGGCAAACGCCACAGACACTCTAATTTATTAAAAGCGTTAGGTATTAAGACGGTGGAGTCGCTCATCAGCGATCGCTTCAGCTCACTTTATTATAGAATAGTTAATATTGACTCCCCTGTGCAAGATCTGAACTTGTTCCTCTTAAATTTATTTTTAGTTACTGGTAAAACCATTGAAGGTACACCGAGCCATGGTATAGTGAAGCAGGGAAGCTCTCTTAACTCACTAGCTTTAGGTTCTTGGCCAAGCACAGCTCTTCAAAATTCCGAAGGTCATGGTGTTCTTGACTCCATCAAGTTTTTAGCTTTTCATGAAAATTTTATAAAACCGTACAAGGAGGAGCACTTACCGGTATCACTCCTTATAAGATAATTTAGAGCGGATTCACACTTGGCCGCTGTTTTTGTGCATAAGACTTGTAGGGGTGCACGTCTGCGGCGGACGGTCCTATCGATTGCGTGGCGTGCTGACCGGGGGTCATGGTGTTGGTCTGGGGGCTATGTGCCAGCATGCCTTGGGTCTTCCAAAATTGTAGACCCAAGGTGTGCCGGCGCCTTGCTGCTGGGCCGGGGTGCGGGCCGTCGGCTATTATGGTGCGCCGTTGGTGGGACGGTTTGCCGGGCACGGGGACCATATATTGGTCTATATTTTTATATGTACATGCTCTGCAGGTAATTCTTTTATTGGTTTGTATTACATGTATATCGGTATCCTTAAATTATATGGATCTATGTTTTTCTTCATTTCACGTTGATGTACTCATTTCCCCGAATGCCGGGGTCTTAATAAAATTATTATTATCATATCGAAAACAGTTGATGCCATAAATTGGGGGGGGGGGGTGTTTTTGTTTTTCTTTTTTGTGTGTTTTTGGCGTTAAAGGGAACTAAGGTAATAAGCTTTATTCAAAGCCACCATTTGCACAAATGGATAGCTTTAGTTATAGATGCGGGAATATGCACACCCACCCACACAAAATAATAGTAAAATGAAATAAAATAAAAAGTAGATTTACTCTATGTATAAGGCTGAGTTATCATTTTCTGTAGTGAAAGTCCAAAGAAGTAAATCATGGTAGGTCATATAGCCTGAGCATTGTTACAAGTAAATGGTGACGCGCCAAAATCAGTGACGTTGTGTTTTAAATTTAGACAGTATCGACTGTACGTGAGAGATATTTGATTACACATCATGCGTGGTGTAAATAACTGCATGAAACGTAAGCAAATATGGCACACAAGATCAGTGTTGAATATAGGCCTTGGGCATATTTTGGGGATGAATGCTCATTTAAAGATAGAATAAACAAAATCTTACATGGCTGGAGTGTGAGTCACTATTTTTCTCTCACTGGCGTTAGTTGTTGGTGTCAAGAATCACTCGTGACCTGTGGTCACACGTGATTCCCCCATGCCTCGTGACAGAAAAATAGTAAATCACTTTCAGCCATGTAAGATTCTCTGTACACACATAAGGTCATAACGGAGTTGACGTATCACAGTACAAAAAATTGGCCTGATATTGAAACATCACAAGGAGGACTTGCATCTTCCATTCTAAACCATAACCCCAAACCGGACATTTTTATATCATCATGTTTCAGGTGGGAAAAAACTTCTTTTTTCATCCCCAAACCGAAATGGGCATCTGCAAGTGTAGAAGTTTATTTAAGATAAAGGGTATCAAGAAGTGCAGGTAAATAAACAATATGGGTGTCAATATGTGGATGTACGCTTGTGTTTCAGCTTTACCTGAATGACAAGAGTGGCACATGCTGTTCAAGATACTGTTGGGTGTATCTGACAACTTTTCTACAGAAAGCTACAAACAGCCCACTGGGTTTTTTGTGACCACAACTTCACTCCAACATTCTGACGGATGTAAGCGCTTGGCCTCACAGCTTGCAAAATCCTATAATGGGTAATCAATCTACTTTGTATTTGCTTGTCTCGCCATCTGTCGTATGCTCTGCTCTGTCGGCAAGTGTTGTAAAGGCAGGTTATGCTTTTGACATGAATCGATTACATGACCTGACAGAAATATAGATTTCATTATAAAAATGTGCTCAATGATCATTAATAATCTACAAATGAAGCAAGATCAACAGTCAGCCAACAGATTACCCTCATATACGGATCATGCAAGATCTAGTTAAAAAAAACAACAACATTAACATGGCTCTCTGCAATGCTTTTCACGGAATAGCCTGATAAAGGTATGGTAGTCCCAAGTGGGCAGTTACAAATAACAAGCAATAAGAATACTAACCACACGAAACTAAATAAAAGTCCCCCTCTGCAAACAGGGATGTCAAGGACCGATTTCACAATTCTGTGTGTAGTATTTGTCAAGAAATGTCTGCAACAGAATTGTCTTCAAACATTAATGAAAGGATGAACGGATACCATTATATTTTTACACTCCCCACTGTCCATATTTTGCTTTTTGGAGTTAAAAAAAGTGTCTTAGATTCTCCCTGAGGTTTCATGGTGATGTAACTCCGATGGCCCTTCATTTGTCTTTGCAATGTTTCTACCTGCATTTCCTTCATGTGCAACATGCATGAAGCGCAATTTCCAATATTATACTTCAGTTGAAATACAGAAATCTAATTGGCTGTTCAAGCAACAACACACAGTCACCTTCAACATTGGCTTTTTTTGGCCTATTAAACCTCATGTTTGATATTTGTTGTCGTCCTGCATTCATATTCGAATCTACAACTTACACAGAGATGATGCCCAGGGGGAGATTTGGTCAGGCTTTGGAGTGCTCTCTACATCAAAAAGCATAAATTACACAAGGCGAACCTATACACATTGCTGTATTTCACTGACTTCGTTGACTTCTGTTTATTTTGAACTTTCGAGTTGTTTATCTGATCCACCAGGGTCTCTTTATATTTATTTAATTTTGACTGACAAGTGAGTGTGTAAACATAATACGTCAGTCGATCCGCTGCTATGGATATTAAATTTACCAATCCAGCTCCAAGAAATACACCACTAATTCAGTGTTTCAGAGAATGGGCTTTGTCCTTTCATCATCGGACATGATTCTTGACCTGCATCTTCACAGACCACAGAACCAAATCTTGAGATGTTACTTAATGTACATGACTCTACACACATAAAATCATAAAAATTCCTGAACCGGCAAAAGGGAAGTGGTGCTACTGGTAACGCCAAGTTCACTGCCAATTTATAAATAAAAATATGAAACTTCACCCACATGGATATGACTGAATATAATATGTGATGCCACACGCCATTAAAAATGTCACCAAAGAAGACAACACTGTATGTCGACACTATGTAATTCACCGGAAAAAAATAAGATAAAAAGCCATAAGAGCACTGGATCAAAGTATTTAAAACGAATCAATCAGAACCAGTCATATATTTCCAATGTAGTCAGACCCACTCAAATATTTCTCAAATATGAGTTCATCACTGCTAGTCACAGATTCCAATATCAACTACCATTCACCTATCCAAACACCATAAACAATTTCCAACACTCGAATTTTTTAGAGAGGATGGGAATTTTGTAAATACCTATTATGTCTATACAACTAACATCTGCAGACTCTTGCAGCAAGTGAGTTCAATTTTTTTTATTCCAATATCTACGAAAAAAAGAAACCACATATACACCCAAGTTTGAAGTTGATTTGACGAACGGTGTGGGACAAATCTACGCATAACAGCACTTACACTGAATCCCAATTATGACCATGCTGTTCACATGTGCTCTCATGTAATTTAAAAACAAAAATCGCAAAAAGTTAGCAAATGACAGTATCCCATTTAGTGCCCAGTCTGTTGTTAGAGGTTGAGTTGCACTTCATTTCTACCATATTCAAAGCCAGTACAGCATGTATTCGGTAGTTGTCATGAAAACTCTATAAAACACACACACACACACACACACACACACACACACACACACATCCATAGCAATATTATTTCTAAATTAAAAAAAATGTGAATATATATATAAAGTAACTGGACCGTTACCAGTTAGATAGACTTGGCCCACGGCTCACAGTGTGTATGTCAAGCAAGTGTTGGGTTAATCCGGCTAGTAGTTTTGGAGAAGTCAAAATGCCAATGCCCATTGCAATTTCTGACATAGTATTCTATTTCAATGTATGCAATACACTAAGTAAAAATGTATTAGAAGTAGGGAGACGGGTAATGCAACCGAGAGAAGAACTGTGATTGAATCATTAATTTTGCAAGAAATGTCCAAAGCAGCTTTAACACACGGAATGTGCATTAACGAAGACAGATATGCGAGTCCTATGTTTAGCTAACCTTGGATATACAAACTGATGTATTCCTTTCACCTTCAGAATAATATGATGCTCACCCTTGTTTACGAACATCATCACTATTTGCAACATGGAAGTTTTAACTTGTACAGTTTTGTGGTTATTATTTTTATTTATATATTTATTCGTCGTCTTTACCCATGGACCCCTTCAGTGATGCAACATTGTTGTCCCAGGGGTCCCTGAAAAAAAGGTATACATACACAGACGAGACACAGACAATATATACATTATATACAATATTCATAATATGCTACATCATTTAAAAACAGTGTTTCAATTCACTAATATTTCTTCTTTTCAATATCCTTCATACAAAGTCTCTTGAAGGCTAATTTTCTTGATGCCTGTCTGGTGGTGTCACTGAGACTATTCCACCCCAGGCAGGTATCAAAGTGAAACATTCGTTTGCCGAAATTTGACCTGACTTTTGGAAGCGTTAATCCATTTGAAGTGGCATGACGGGAGGGGTAACGATGATTTTGATGACTGAAGGTAAACTTTTCATAAAGGTAGCTACGGGTTTTGGTATGAAGGACATTGAAAAAAATATTGCATTTGTAATATTTCCATCTGTCATGAAGGGTAGTCCAGCCAAGAGATGCTAGTACTTTGGATGTTGGAGTGCACCGAGGTACACCAAGTAACATTCTTACATCTTTTTTGAAGAGTTTAACTAAAGTCTCCAGGTTTGAATTTGTAGTATTTGACCAAATAGCCGAACAATAATCAAAATGAGGAAGAACCAAAGAGTTAAAAAGAAGTGTTCAGTGTTGAATTGATAGGTACGTGGAGATACAATTTGTCATATACAGTTTTGAACTAATTTTTGCCCCAATTATTGATATATGAGTAGAGAAATCTAGCTAGCCAAACGCCAATGTACTTGAAAGTTTCAACTTGCTCTATGTTATCCATCAATATCAAGATCGCCATCAATTTCAAGATCAAGTGGGCTTGCGTTTCGTAATTTGTAAGAATTTCCAAAGAGCAAACACTTGGTTTTATCTATACTTAGAGTCAATCTATATGTGAAGAGCCACTTCGATACTATGTCTAAATCATGATTTAGAACCTGCTTGATATTTGAGATGTCATGATTGCTGTACAACAAAGCTGTATCGTCTGCATACAGCACTGTTGTACAGCTTTTAGGGAAATCTGGTAGATCATTTATGTAAAGAGTGAACAGCAGTGGGCCGAGTATCGAGCCTTGAGGGACGCCACAGCATATGGGCAAAATATCAGAGAAAAAGCCATTCACATAAACTGCTTGCTTACGATCCAAAAGATAAGACTTAAACCACATATGCTCACTTCCCTGAATACCATACAACTCCAATTTCTCAAGTAATATCCCATGATCAACTGTATCAAAAGCCTCTTTAAGGTCAAGAAAAAATACACCAGTATAGTTGCCTTTGTCCATTTGGTTTAAAATAGTGTTTGTAACATGAATGAGGGCAGTAGCTGTTGAGTAACCTTGACGGAAACCTGACTGCCATCTCGTGATAAGTAGTCTCTGTTGTAGAAATTGATACAGTTGATCGTGGACAGCCCGTTTTAATATTTTACAAAGTACGGGTAATGTAGAAATGGGTCTATAATTACTTGTATTATCACGATCCCCACCTTTGTAGAGTGGAACTATTTTTGCCTACTTCCACTCAGTGGGAACATTCCCGCTATGCAATGAAAAATTGACCAGATAGGTGAGGGATGGTGTAATGTAGGGGGATGCAACCTTCAATAACCTAGAGCTGATCCTATTCATGCCTGTTGCTTTTGCAATGGATTATTATGATAATTCCTTTTGGGCAAAACATTGCTGTACCGGTTGTAAAACAAATTTATCAATTGTCCTTTTTTCTTTGGGGAAGTGTTGTGTTATTCTACCGGATAATTGTTTGGACAGCTTAGCACCTATAAAAGCGACAAACTCGTTAAAGCAGGTGGCAATGCTCTTAGAGTTTGTTACTTCTTGATTGTCCTCTGCTTTAAGCAAATTCACAGTCTCAGAATTGCCGTGTTGTTTGCCGAGCATATTTGTGAGAGTTTTCCACAGTTTAGATGGGCTTGATGAACTTTCAGCGATTTGATTTTGATAATAATCTGCATTTTATTCACCTCTCAGGTTATGGATATGGTTCCATTTTGCTTTGAACTGGGACCACAAAGCAGGATCTCCTGAATTTTCCGCCCTGTTTTTAAGGTGATCTCGTTCATACGTCAGAGCAATATATTCATCTGTAACCCAAGGGGTTTTCTTTCCTCAAACTTTGATTGTTTTGCCGGGGCATGTTCATCGGTAACGTCTAGAAAAAGATTTTTCCAGCACAACCATGCATCATTTATGTCATCAAATGCTTCTGTGCATGACCACGGTACATGCTTTATGTCGTTGGTGAAAGATAGTTCATCGAAATTTGTAAAAGACCTTGTGTAAATCGACCTTGGTTCACATTTTGTTTATGCGCTTTCCGAACACAAAAACAAAATGTTTATGATCACTGAGCCCGCAAGATAGTGCTCCTTGGTCTACAATACACCCGGGTCTAGTACAGTATATGTGATCAATCAGTGTTCTATTTTTAATGGAAAACGACAAGATGTAACAGTTCATTTACATATCTCACGTGACTCAAGATCAAACTTAGTGCACACCAAGAAATTTAAAAGTACTGACCTATAGGTGTTTAATAGTAACTTTGCTCTAGGATATACCGTTGCTGAGATATAAATTATTTAATCAGCTTGACCTTACAAGATAGCTCAATGTGAAAACGAAAACAAAAAGGTACTATCCTATTAGTGTTTAATATTAGCCGGCCATAGGACTAGGATCCACCATTAACGAGTTATGAGTACGGACATCACACTGAGTGCTACTCTTTAGGTACCAATGCGCATATGTACATGTATCCTTATTCATGAGTTATAATATAGAAACCTAGAAAAAAAAAGAAAAAAAAAATCATGACATGCCAAGTGTCTTGGTTAGTGAACACTGTCACTACAGGTCAAGTTACGGTACATTCCCATCAAATTTAAAGAAAATACATACTGCAAAAATGACCACAACCAGTACAATCAATGAATATACATCGTACCCAGTTTTACCTTAACCAAACAGACACGATCTATAAGTTGATAAGCGTCCCGATGAAAATAATTCTAAAATATTAAAAATATACACAACAAAATGGAAAAGTCACAGTATCAGTGGTGACGTATGAAAGTGTGGGAGTACCTAGAAGTGGTTTGCAGAGATTCGATTTGGGCAAGTGTTATTAGACAAAATGTAGTAGGAATTACAAAAAAAAAAAAAAAAAAAACATAAAGTATCCAAGGATCACCAATGGAATAAACCAGGCAGAAATTTACCTAATATGCACATACCTCTGTTATGTAACTGAAAGGGGAAATTTCTTTTCAAAAAATGTAGACCCAAAGACACAGCATTGGTCTTTGAGATACCCCTCCAAGGTGCAGAAGAAGTCTTAAGCGGCCATCAAAGATGTTATAGAAAGCTATGCCCATTAAAGTTCGGCCTTTAATCATTCGATCAGAGTATTAATGATTATTTCAGCAGAGTATCGTTGATACTGCAATATGAAATATAAAAAAATAAATGACTCACGTAAATGATTCAAATGGTTGAAGGCTTTGCATATTTTAACAGGTAAATGTGCCAAATCTGATATCGGTGTGGTGTGTCGGTTTACTACAATTCTTAAGCTTATTCACGAGTTGAGAAATAAGATAATAACACCGTTCTACATGAACATTTTAACACCAGTTAAGCTAAAGAAGGCAGACCTAAATTAGTTAATTGAACATCCTGTACAGTATTACCTACACTCTTTTTTCGTGGTTTCCATCACTTTTGCCTTCTACTGTTTACCAGAAAATATCCATGCAGGCCACAACCTTATATTACCCGTGGCTCAAAAATGGAAGAATCCCCTGGGGGAGTTATCGATTAATATATATATATATATATATATATATATATATATATATATATATATATATATATATATATACCTATATATATATATATATGTATACATATATATATATATATATATATATATATATACAGCAACCCAGTCATTAAGCTTTTCCATTTAATTTCAAACAGAGAGGCCCATCTTTGCTCCACATATTTCATCTGTTCACGAACCAAGCTAACTCTCAACTTTCGTTGCATGACTTGAAGTCACAGAGCCACGAAGGCCTGCCTCCATGAAGTCATGCTTTGAAGCCACATTGTCGCTATCACTGTTTGAGAGATTGCTGAAGAATTTTCAGCACTTCAAAGGCTCTTTATTCACGTGATTGATAATTGATTGACAACCTTACCAAATGTTGAGGGATGAAGTTTTCCCGTTTTGTTCAAACACAGCTTACCTCAAGCATACAGTGTTCTTTAAGAATCAAACGATTAACAGCTAAAGCCTTTGAAGCTCGTTTTCTTAGAACGGATTATCGAATGAGAACCCCACCTAGTTTAGAGAAAATGTAATTCCTGGACAAAAGCTGGGCAAAATGTAATCCGGTAAATGGCCTTTGATTTTGTCATGTCTCAACTTCAAATTAGATTCATACATTTTCAAAAATTTTGCTTGGTTCTTTTCCTATGAAATAAAGAAAATGAACATCCAGAAAAACAAAGGGAAAATTGAAATGTCAAACTTTGATGCTGGATAATGAAAAACTGAGCCAAATCAAAAATAAAAAAAGGAAAAACACAGGATGGTTTTTCTTGAAAAAAATTGTGAGTATTAAGATGCAACTGTAATAATGATTTTTATCTCAAATAATTACTGACTTATATCGACGTTTAAGGGGTTGTTGGTTTGCGATCAACTTTCGATTGTTTATGCAAAAATTAAAATCACAGATACCCATACACGAGGTATATAAATTTGTTTGAGTATAACGACTACATGCATATTTGATTTGTTATCCTGACGTAAGTACATTTTTAGTTATGATCGATTGAATGGAATATTTATGGTGTCTTAGCTATTTTTAAGCCTCAGCTTAATATATGAAACAATATTTCCTGGAATAAACACACTTTGATTTGGAGTACAATACCATTTCATTTAATGAAACTTAGTTAAAATTAGTACTTTATCTGTTAAGCTGGATCAAAATCTGGACCAAATTAAGATTAATAATATGCTTTGTACAATAGCTATAAAAATGTTGGCTCACACTAAAATTGGCCGTGCAACCAAAGATTAACGAATGTCGGATCAAAGCGAGTTGATTTTAATTTTGGTCCTAAGTTTATCAGATTGAAATTCTTTGTGAATATGGCCGCTGGTATTTATTTCTTACACTATTGGCAGTATGGCCCACAAATATTTTATATGATGGGGTCAAATTCCTCCTAAACTTTTGTTCAGGAGCAGGTGCTCCAACAGGACCAAGGCGGGAATGGACTACCATTATTTACAACAGTAAATGAAGGTAAAGCAGCAATGAAATGTTTTCCAATAATGTTAGATATTCACTTTGCAGGTGGTTTGTTATGTATATAGTTTGATAAAATGATTAAATCCGTTAAACTAGTTGCAAAACCAGGTCGTTATTCAGTAGCCATATTGGATTTATGCAAACAGAATCAGATCCGACCATTATCTTTACACCTTACAGTGGACCATGTTCTGTTTTCAACTGCAGAAAGAGGTTACCTATATATACATTCACATTTCAATGGTATATACGAATGATATATACAGTAAAACCTAGAAGCTAGAATCCAACATGGCGGCATAGGTGTGTTTATGACCGGAGCGCCATCTATATGAACATGGTCCATTGCAAAAAAACAGTGAAATATTCTATCACATTAATGTTCTATTTGGAATGTCAGATGCAACCCCTTATTTGAGCACAAATAATTAGTTTATAATCACCAATCACTATCCAAAAAGTCGTCCAGATTCAGAATCTTAAGTTAGATAGGAATGCCTTTCTAAATTTAGCATAGTGGTCCATGTGTACAGACTGTTTGAAGACATGATCACATGAGGACCATAGCAGCTTAGGCATATACGTGTGAATGTATATATGCATGTTAGATATTGTAAAAACGGAATACATACCTCACATATTCCTATCCGCCATTGATGATTTCAAGCCTTTAGAAGTTCGATAATTTCTGATCATTAATTACAGAGATATTGCTTATGGAATATATATTTATTTGTTGGTAATTTACCGGTACTGGTTATCCCATCCTATAATACCATTAGCCTGCTATTTGTTTTATCCTTGTATGCATTCTGTCCTGGAGCGTCCTCTGTGTTCTGCTGGCTCTGTGTATTTCTCGGGTGTGCACAGAAGGAACTTAAATGGTAACCTCTTCTTATTGCCAGACCATTACTCTTTGATTTCATTGGTATTTCAATTGGTAAAATATATGTTTGAATCATAAAAATAAATCTCAATTACATCGATAAATACACTCTTGGCATGTCTTGTTCATGTGGACACCACTTGTGTTACTGGAATTTACCCTTGAATAATATCGAGTTTTGCTCTGAATGCGATAATTGATCTTGGTGCAAGTTTATGATACTTGTGATGCAAACAGTAAGAGTAGACTCTGGTTACTTGCTACTGAAATAAATTGCCTCCATTAGGACTTGAAGGCACTCCTATTTTCTCTCTGTCCATTTAAATGCAATGTATTGGCACCGGAGTATGGATTTGCAAAAAATATTGCAAACTAACAACACTAAAAGAGACTTCTTTGACAATTTCCTGTTAACGTTAAATGATAATTATGAGCTCCGGATCCAACAGTAACGCAATCTTCGACAAAATATCAGTTTCACTGGGTCAAAATTAAAAAAGTCAAAAGAAACCCTACGGAAACATTCTTATTGTGGTCTTAAAGTGGCTATGTATAGAGGATCCACCATTATCAAGATATGGCCCAATATGTCAGTTTGGCCTCTCAAGGTTACCCAAGGTTAAAGTTGACAGCAACAAAGAAAAGCTCATTCGTACTTTGCTATTAGTGCCTTATAGTGCCATGCACCGAGGATCCACCAAGATGTTAGCCAACATGTCACATTTACTGCTAGTATCAACCACAACATTTACATACACCCTTACTGATTCTAGCTGAGCTGACACATAAGTCAGCTGAGCTATTTGATTGCCCGCCGTCCAATGTCCATCGTCCATCCATCATTTATCCATTCAGAAGTCAACTTTAAAAAAACTGTTCGCCAGATGTGCCTGAAACTTGGTGAGTTTTGAGGAAAACGGTAGAAAACTGCGCTATACAGATTTTTTTTCAAATACTAATTATCAAAAAAACAAAAAAAACAAAAAAACAAAAACAACAACAACAACAACAACAACAACAACAAAAAAAAAAAAAAGACACTGCCAAATGTTCAGCAAATGAAGGTCGAGGACTCCAAACGTGTCATCATACAGTTGATAGATATGGCCTGGTGGTTATACATGAATTTCCTTTACGATTTGACAAGAATAAAATAATATGAAATCATAACAAGTCCAAAGAGAACTGGACTTTGAATATTAGACAAATCATAGTAGAACCGGACCTAAGGTATATCTCAATAACGTTTTAAATTGAATCTGGGAAATCCAGCCAAAATATACAGGAGTAAAATTCAAAGTGCATTTATTGGAATGGAGTACTCTCCGAATATATTGTTCAGAAAAATGAAGTCAGATTCACCAATACTAATCCAGCAATGAGAACAAAGTTACATACAACTAAAGACATAGATTGATGAATAGTTACCACATTAACATCCATATTCCACTAATATTTTTAATGTGTAAAAATAAATTTCACTTCTGACTTTAGACAAGCATTCACCCATTAAAGACAACTGGTTGTTTCAACTGGTCCTTTCAAACGTTAAATACATTCTTAAATAGCAACAGCCTTTAGTTTGTTTTTTCCCAAAACACACATACCCACATCGCTTTCGTCATATTTATGTATCTGCATCATTATAGAAACGCTCTAACTAAACAACGAGACGTCAAAGATCACAGCTCACAGCACAAATTAATCAATAATGTGTTCATCAAATAATTTCGAAATACATGACCAAATTCAAAACTTCAACTCAAATAAAAAAGCAAGGATTTTTCCAGTCAAAAAGCAAAAATTAATCACCATTTACCAAAACATCATCATTTATCCTCCAATTCCAATATAAAGAAATAAATTTTACTCCTGATTTGAAACAGGTAGTCAGCCATAAAGCACATCTGGTTGTTTCATTTCGCCTTATCAACTTTTGAGATAGATTCTTCTTTAACTACACACGTTATATTTTTTTTTCAAACACAGACAGGCTTAACAACTTAAAATCCAAAGGTTTTCAATTGCGTGGAAGATAACAGGAGACATGGTATGAATTCCACCTTATGCTACTCCCAACTGGTCAGTCAGATGGTTTCACAGCAAAAGAAGAAAGCAAGTTTATATTGGTTTTGTGATTTGTATGAATCTGGAACATTGTAAAACGCTCAACCTCCACTCTAACTATGAGACGGACAACATATGCCACAGCGCAACATAGCCAAGGAATTATTTATCAAATAGTTCTGAAAAAAAATTACCACATTCATAAATTTCAACTCAACAATAAGAGCAAAGTTACATAGAGCAAAAGCTGGTATTTATCAAAAGTTACAGTAACGTAAATATTCATCTTCCAATTCTAATGTAAAGAAAGTGGAGTTTTTTTTAAATGGGTTAACAAAACAAATTCATATGGAGTTATTTTAGATTAATAAAGGGGATTCAAATGGATTGAAATGGAAATATGTGTCTGAATTACGCAAATTTAAAATACTGGGGATTCTGAACTGCACAAAATGTCCTCATTTGCATATTCATAGATTAAGATTTTTAAACTTTACTTTTAAAACCTTGCATATTGTTGGATTATTTAACTCTTTGATCATGTGTGACTTCATAAATGCTGATTATTGTGCTAATATACATGTGCTGACTTTGAAAGTTTATAGAAGCCAAAAACCTTCATGTTATTAAAACACAAAACTGTTTCATTAACATGTAGAATCGTATTATATTTCCACTGAACTTGTCATAAGACAAGCATTAAGTAAGACTATATTATGTGAATGCACTTAGCTTAGCAAGTATGAATTTCCACAGTTTGCATCTCATGCATTGTACTGATGTTTAATTTAACTATGTTGATCTTATCTCCTTCTATAGCAATATTAGAATGCTATTGCCTGTGCTTACATTTTAATGGGTTTGTGCCAATTAAAAGGGAAACAAACGCAGAACAAAATTAATCAGCTCAAGGTACACGAAAACTGTACATGTTTTTATGTATACAAGATGTACCATGTATGAAAACTTCACTTCTGGGAACTTATCCATTCTATTTTCATACGGTAATGGACTGAAAAAATCATGGTGACAAATGTAAATGTTCTCGCGCGAGAACTGCATGTTCAGGATATGTGCCGAATGCTTACTGGCGCAGCAAATGCAGTCCTAATCCTTTTCTGTCCCAAAGATCAATAAAACATGAAGTATTTTTCTTCATAAAGATTTCTGACCACTTCACCACAATGGCCACCTTCCCAACGCAAATGCATCAAGTGAAGGACTGAATTTGCAAGTGGTTTGTTCAAAGTAAAAACTATCCCAATAAACTCTACAAGGTTATTCTTTTGACTCCCTCGAACATACTGTGGTCGCTTGTTGTGAATAATTTTATTGCAAAAAGAATGCTTTGCGTCAAAGAATCAATGTATATCCTAAAAGGATCCATGCTGTTGACAGATCCCAAAATAAATGAAAATTCAATTCACAAATGGAATTTTTGCTTTGACCACAAAAATAACATATGCAAGACACATGTGGCTAGGTTTTCTTCAGATTTCACGCTAATGTGCCTGTGGTGCTGTCTTTTTCTGTCTTAACTCCATTTACCTGGTTGCATTTGTTTTAACGTCACATACAACATCCAGCAATTCATTCATTGTTTTACTTGAAATAGAAGTGCAGGATTCTGATTAGGCATTAAAACAGTTGTCATTGTCCACAATTGACTACAGCCAGGGGTTTATGGATCAGCTCATTAGTTGATACACAGCTCCTGCAAGCAAACAGTTCCTAACTCACAGCATGTCCACACTACATTCTTTGTCTGCCTACGTCCACATATTCCTATTTGACACCTTGCACAGAGACGACGACCACAGACAGATTTAGTCAGGTGGTAAAGTAGGATGCATTTAATGTGGGGGACTCAGAAAGACTCTGATGGTATAAAGTGACCCATCCAACGTACAAAAGAAAATAGATTGTGATGTTTATGATTTGTGTGCTTGATAGTTTTCAGCATGCTGAAATTACAAACCTTGCTTTAATAATATACACTCTTTTCCTCCAACAATGACAGTATTCACATTGTATCACCTTGAATGAACATGATATACTTATGCTCAAACATGGCGGCTGACATAGGTGTACATGTACACAAACCACAGAACCACCATCTTCATCCAGGTGGAAAAGAATGAAGCAGATCGGAAGGTGACAGCAACAAAAAAAAAAAAAAAATTCGGATCGCTCGATAGCTATTTTTGTCGATGCAGGTATTTTGACCAGAAGGCTACCTGCATGCCTGAGATCATTACCCTCCATTCTACACCCTGAAAATTGACATTTACATACTTACACGTATCGTTTGTAATGTGTGAAAACTCAGGTGTCAGCTTATAAGGGTAACTTATGGTGTCTACATGCATAGGATAGCAGTTTGCGTATTTGACGATAACGCTCCAATCTTGCTTATGCTGCATCTCTCTGAAATATTATGTTGGTGTTTAAGCCCACTGAAGTAAAACTCATAAAAAATCACCAATCACTAAAACCTGATAATTGGAACAAACTCAGAATAAACTCAACCTTGGTACATCGCCGTCAATTTTGAAGAGCATCCCATCGATGGTATTCATTGTAGTGGAGATGAAGTCCAAAAAGTGTATTGCCATTACAATCAAATTGACAGGGCCAGTAATCAACAAGAATGTGTATACTTCTCGATAGGTTCCACATAGCCTAGTGAAAAGTTTCTTTGACCCTTCCTCATGGCACATTTCTACCAAGTTTCAGCGTGATCTTCGAGACGGTTTTGGAATATCAGTCGGAAATAGCAAAATGTGAAAACACACACACACACACACACACACACAATTTATAAAGAAGTTTGAAACAAATCGCAGGGTTGCCTGGTGAGGAAATTAAAG
>OZ026620.1:72653099-72800599 GCA_964020975.1 Hermodice carunculata | reverse complement strand
TAGTCACTCTGGCCTCGAAAGTGCTCAATTACCCAAGTATCATTTCAAAACATTAAAGACGACCAAAGGAAACCTTTTTTGGATAAGCACGTGTTCATATCATTCAAAATTTTAGTTAGCACAAGTCATTCGGCGGTTTGAGAAGTGGTTGTTCGCGACACTTTATCTTTTGCACATGGATGGCACATTGTAAATATCGCCAATGCTGCGTGTGTTTGCCTATTTCGAAATATCTTATCATTTACTTTCCAATAAAAGGGTTAATAATACTGTTATGGACAGAACATTTCATTACGATCATCTTCATGTTTCTGCCCTGCTTGCCCATGATCAGTCAGCGGTGGTGGGTTCCTTGTCGGGTCACTTGCCTAGTCCTGACCATTGTGATATTCATTATCCCTGGTCGGGATGATGTGGCCGATACGACGCGGTGTCTGCTTTCGGCGTCTGATTATATGACTTCTGGATCAAGAGACCATAATTTTGTTAAAATGTTCATTCATTTTTTAATATATTTTGCGTCAGTAATGGGGAATGCTATAATGCCAAATAGATGACAACCAACGCTCCATCTACAATTTTTAATTCGTGCAGGGCAAATATATTACTGCCACATATATAAAATTAATCTAGCACAGAGCTGACCTGGCTCTAGTTTAGTCTCCAGTTTTACGTCTTCACTTAGGTATTATACGGTACACTACGTATGTAATGTTACTTATTATTTTGATGCCTGACCTAGCTTTTTTCATTTCATGTTGTACCATGTTGTCTTTATATATATTTCAATATGCCACATGTATCTAACTCTATTGTGAACGCTTATTTTCACGTATCTTTTCGTTTCCTGGGAATGTGGGGGTTCAATGAAATAAAACTAATTGAAAGAATGTTCTGTCTTTAACTAGCTCTTCAACGGGTAGGCCTGTTCTATGGCACCTAGTACCTAGTTCCCGATCTTTTTAGAGCCTTAGGTACCAGTTCTGGCGCTTGAAGAGTTCTGGGTACCTGGGCACACCTCTAACACCATAATTAACATCGTAGCTAACATCATGATGAACAGTGCCATCAACACTTGTCAATTAACACATGGCAACTGTTTTTAACACTCCAAATAGCATATTTTACAAAGACGTTAATCAAAATGACAGACATCAATCAAACAAGACGGCGTGCCTCTCCAAGGGTAAATGTGCCTTCTCAATGTCAACCACTGGTGCCTCATTTTGAATGAACGAATGAATGAGTCTTTATTCACACAAATCTAAATGACACATAGATTACACAGTGAATAAGGAATGGGGAGGGGGCTGAAGGTGAAACTTTATATGGTTACTTGTCACGAAAATACAAAATGTGGCTCGAGGCACAAAAAGGACCAAAAAACAGTGGGAATGAAGTAATTAATCAAAACATATATTAGCATGATATTAAAATTGGTCAGAAGAAAACAACAAATTCTACACATTAAATACCATTTTTGTTTGTAGTCGCTTTGGGAATGACAGAAATTTATGACCTATGACCAAATATAAAGCTAGATTTTTTTTCTCATTCATCAGCCAAATTTTTAGTTGATTTTTAAAACTATGCCTTGTCAACTAACTTTTCATATGATCTGCAATATGATTAAAAAAACTAAAGGTCTCTATTTTGGATACTGCAACAAAAGTAATTAGATCTATGTATGGAAGTGGGAAGGCGGTATTTACGTTTTACACATGTATACTAAGATATTATGTAAAGGACGTCTCTGGCAGTATTTTGCAACCAATATTTTGAACAAGGGTCATTGGGTAACTTCTGATGAGATTGTATTGCCGTGAACTCTTCTGTTTTAACATTCAAGGCTAGCATGTTAACTTTAAACCAGTGTACTAAAATTGTGATATCAATATGAGCTTGTGATTTAAGAATTTCAATATTTTGACCATGGTAGGTTATATTACTTTCATCACTGAGCAAACGAGCCGTGTCACACGTGAGCGAATATTGTATGATCATTTACGTAAATTAATATGATCAAGTGATAATACCCTCAGAAAGAGCCTTGCGGTACGCTGCATGTCACATCTGCTTAATGAGAATTACTACTTCTGAACTGCACAAATTATTATCTATCTATTAAATAATCTTTCATCCTGCCTATAACAACACCTCGGATACCAAATCCTGAATACCACTATATTCAAGCTTTAAACACAAAAATATAATGACAGTATCAAAGGCTCTTTTCGAATCCAAGAATATACCTAAATTGACATTTCTCCTTTTACAGTTGTTGGTATACAAAATTAGCGAATTCACATATAACTATATTTGTACTCTGATTTTGTCTAAAACCAAACTGTAGTTTATAAAAGAATGAACACTATTCAAGAATCGCAACATTCTTTCAGATATAAGTCTTTCACATAGTATTGAAAGAGTGAACAGCACAAAGATATGACAGTAATTACTTAAGACCTCTCTATCTCGGTCTTTACAATTGGAGCAACAGGTGCATTTCCCATAAGGTTAGGAAATTTACCTGCCACAATTGGTGAAATAAAGGCACTTATGAGGTGGCTTATGAGGCTACTTCTGAGATCACATAGGTTTTATTACTGAACACTCGTCAACCAAGTTAAAAGGGCAGGCAGGAGCAAATGCACTTTATGTAATACCACCTATCACCACAGCAGTTGAAAACGGCACGCTCAAACGTGGATAACACACAATGTCACAATTACGGAAAGGAAGGTAAAACCAAAACTCCTTCTAGCTTATTACCGTACCAAAAAAAAAAAAAAAAAAAAAACGGGACTGTTACATAGTTTGACGCCAAAACTTTTCACCTGCAACACTATTAACGCAAGTAAAATTCCCTTTCCAAGTAAAAAGACTTCCCATATATGTATGTTATTAGCTAGAGACAATCTTTGGACTGTACACCTGTTAAATGTTACGTCTACACGGGCAAAACATAGGCCTTTATGTAATCATTTGAGCAAGAAGAAATATTACCTCAGGCCCTGCTAAAACTGTAAAGACATAGGAACTTTAAAAGGAAAATGCCATGAAGGAGATCGTTAGCACCAACATGCAGAGGGGCACTTACTGTACATAGTTGTATGGGATGACATGGACACATTGGTATACACAACATGGGCTCCTAAGACTACAAAAGTTAATGAACTATTCCATATGCAAACAAATAAGTATGCGACTTGTACATTTATGCTAATAAACAATGCAAGATAATAAATAATTTTTGATTGATACACCAAACAGCATACCATGTATTTATTATTATTTGTTTTGTTTTGTTTCATTTTGTCCCTTAATTTATCTTTTGGATACCTGAAACACAGCATTGAGACCCCGGCATGCCATGTGCCCTACCCACCCCCACCCCTTGGCTTCCAAGAGTCGAATCCATTACTGTCGCTGAGCTCGTCAAAATCTTTGTACACCAGAGCATAGTTTGAATGAAGGTTTGCCATGATTGTCATGCAGTCCAAGACTCATTTACCGTACCTTATCTAAGCATATATTCACTAACTTAACAAGAGTACCTTACCTTCTGTACAAGTAGCAATATGAGGACATAAAAATGATTCTGCCTGCTCCTACTCCTCCTTCCCACCTTTATCCTCCTCATCCTCCTAACCCTCCTCTATCTACTAACAACACCACACGTTCCTCCCATCCCCTAATTGTGTGTGGACAGACAGGTGACACTATTACAACAATATCTCTAGTTTAAATTTGGCCGAGGGGTAAACTTCCATGGATACCCTTTGGAATATTTAAATTTATGGAACATAATTGTCATTGATGAATACCAAAACAAAAGAAAAACCCGAAAGATTCATAGTATAACTCTTTGGCACACAGCAAACACATTAGTCCCGTCAAATAAGGAACAAGGGGTTTACATTTATGGGACACCTCTGTGTACGACAGAGCATGCCATCTTGCTTGATTGACAGATGTCATGTTGATTGATGTTTTTTTCAGTTATGCTGATTAGGATGTTAAACAAGGTTGACGTGGTATGCGATATGTATTAATAACATTGTCAATAACATTCTTCTTTACAGTATTAATTATGATGCTGTTTACAGTGTCAATTATGACATCAGAGGTATTCCCAAGTGTGCACATATGTGGTCGCACCATAACTATCACTTTACCTTCTACTTTCATTCAAGTAAGTGTACCTCCACATTGCATTGCTTCTAAGCATGAGTAGTGTAATATGACAACCTAGTTCAGAAAAACAATATACCTATAATAACAAAGGAATATACAGTCCAAATAAAATATATCTGCAGGAAAGTTATTAAACTCTGTGGGTACTTTAAGTAAACAATAATTTTCAGATCTGACAAATTTCATCAGAATTCAATGACCAAAAAGTGTATTTTAAAGAATGCAACTAGACAGCCACAGAAAAAGTTCACTCGGGGTGAGAACTGCCGAGCCACTGACTTAGTTTGGCCAATGTGTTACAAAGGACTAATCCCGCCTGTGCTAATGCTCAGTACAGTGCATTGTGGAGGTAGGCTTTAGTCGATTGTGTGGGGGTATACACACAGCGTTTTCTTTGTTGGAATCAAAAGTCACGCTCACAGCAACCCAGTTTTGATATGAGGAAGCATTCACACACAAAGCTCAATCGACATGTGTTGTTCTGATATAAAGAAACTATGGCAGGCAAAAGATTTTACACAAAAAGGTCAATGGTCAAAGTCAGCTGGTTAGTGTGGACTAATGTTAGTTGTTTATGTGAGACATAAATACCTGCTCTTAAGATTAGGTCAGAAGCAAATGGGCTGATAGCATGCATCATCATCTCCATAATCAGTCAAAACTTTCACATTTTAGACCTTTCAAATCCCCTCAGCCAGATGCGCTTCAAAATTGGAGGAGATTTTGCTTTGGTGAATGTGCACCACATGTGTTTAAATGCTCATATTCCACAGATGTTTGCATTTGTAAAGGTTTCCTTGCTCACTTTCGACAAAATGTTAAAACTTGGGCTACATAATTCAGCCTTGATGACTTGCCAGTCGGCAGAGCTTAAAAACGCCAGTTGCGTCCATCCGTCCATCAGGCTTCACGACTTCACAAAAACTTTGAAAATAATGTTTTGATTTCACACATACGGAGTTCCACCACATACTCCAAGCACCTAAAGGTTACAGACCACAGTTGGGATTGCCTGGTTGTGCATCCCAACGGAGAAAGTCTGTAATTGTGAAAATACTGTGTTTTCAGCATGCTGTAGCTTCTGTTTAAATAAAGTTAGCTAAGTCAGGTTTGCTGCATCGCAGAGTTGCTTCATTGGTGGTCATATAGGTGCACTGTCTGCCAGGCCAGGTGGGAACTTTGTGTTGGGGAAGGATAATGATGTGACCCTGGCAAGAGCACAGTTCATACACCTGTATAAATCTGACATCCAGGTGTTGTTTCGTATTCCAATTATCACAAAGTAACGAGCTGGGAATTGTATGACAAAAATCCATACATGTTTTTCTTACATTTTTATCTGTTAAATGCCGTTTACGGAATTTTAAAATACCAAAATGCTGATTTTTTAGACTGAAAAATGCTAATATGAAAAATAGAAGGATTTATAACTGTGGTCTGTGGCCTAAACAGAAACATTTGAAACATCAAATTAGGATCAACTGAAAGATGACGAACCTACACTAAAGGGATACATATGTTAATTTCTGTATAAAATTAAGGGATATCACCTTACTACTGCCGTACAAGTGTATATGACAGTTTCACAGCTGTGTATGTATTGCAATTTTGAGACAACTGTTGTTTTGAATGCTTTCTTTTTACAGATGGATGAGCTGGACCAAATTGGTAACAGATAGAATGATTAAATGAATACGCCACTTCTGACAGCAGATATGTGGTGTTTTGTAGACTCATGGTTTAAAGTAACTCAACAAATCTATGAAATTGGCTTTATCGCGTATAGATGGATCCTGGGCCCATGGCTACTACTGAACCGTTTTAGGTACCTTTGGGAGTTTTTTTTTTTTTTTTTTTTTTTTTTTGTTTATTTGACTTCACATGACCTTGCAATGCAAAATTGACATGTTGGCTTATATCTTGGTAATGGTGAATCCAAGCCGCAAAAAAGGTTAAAAAAAATTTATTAATTGGGTTTCTTCTTGTGTGGATTTTGAGTACACTTAACAAAGGTCAAACTGACTTACTACCGCCTATCTTAGTAATGCAGGATTCTATCACTGTTACTGCAATTATAGCTCTAGAACTGTGTGAACGATGACATGCTTAGTGCAGACAGCGATGGTCTTGTACATTGGTCAAGTTGACAGTCCATGTAGGTGACAATGATGTCACGTTTCTCAGGGCAGAGGGTACTCGAGTTTGTTGCACTATTTGCTTGACCACACGAAAAGTATTTCAGTTCCTGCTTTAATGTTGCAAGTATTGATGGACCTATATCAGGGCTAAAGTCAAATTGCATCTTCCAAAGTCATGCCAACCTGAGAAAATTGAATTTTTAAGTTGTATCTTCAGAACTATTGTGCTCTTGTGGTGAGCAGTAACTTGAGAACTAAATTCAGTCAGTGCTTGGATATTTGCACACGATAAAAAGGTTAAGTAAATCCAATTCCAATGGTCATAAAGGCCACAGTTCTGTGCATCCAATGTCAGTTGAGTATAAAACTGTCACAGTCATTTTTTCATCCTCCTCAACACAGCTTTGCTGACTTTCTTTGTTTTTGTGGAATGACTGATAACCCTATATCAAGGAAAACTATTACTTTCGAATCAGTATTAAATTTGTTTCATAGCTAATAAAATTTAAGGCGATGGCTTTACCTAAGTCTGCAGATTTCGAGGTTTACGCACAGAAACTGCCACAATGGTTCATCATGCACCAAGTTGCTTACTGTTTCACAGTGTTACAAAATCACAACTTAAATGAGGCCATTAATCAAAATATTCTTTGCTGCGCCAAACATTTACTCTCCCCTATAAATAAATTGGTCATACACTGTAGACAGAATACGCAGACTTTAAGTAAACCACTAGCATATATTGACTTTAGTTGCACCCAGATGAAAAAAATCAGCATCAAAGTATATATTACACTACGCTTAAAACTGACATGTGCGTTTTTTGATACGAATTTCATGGGATCAATAAGAGTCCTCGATGGCTGTAGTTTGCATGCACCATCTTTACTGTACGTCAATTTATATAGATTTTCGAGACCGGTGGAGACAATTACCTCTCTGTCGAGCAGCGGAACTGTGTGCCTTCACGTACGTTCACAGTCACGGGGGATTCATGTTACATATGAAGCCATTAACTATACTTCAAATGTAGAGAGCATATATGGGTTTGCCTTAAGCAGGTGTTTGCTTGTTCTAAAGAGCCATTTTATCCCACAAATCCTGATGCTTATGCCTCACTGTTTTCTCTCCCTGATGCCAAGTTGTTCACAACGCTTACATAAGGCCAACGTCATGAAACCATGGCCATTGAAAGGCCCATTTACAGCTGTATGTGGAGACTTGCTTGCATTAGTACAGCCCAACGACGCTTGTAAGGCTTGGACACATTGGCAAATTTCTATGCCTGATGATCACACTGTTGCCATTACCATTGTCAGTATGAAATTCCTATATTCTGGCAAGAGATGTCTTGGAATGTTTCTAGAATTTTCAAATTTTGGACCCAAAACTCATTTGGCGAATTTTAAAAAACAGATTGGACGTTTCTGCGGAAAACTTAAAAATGTGTCTTTGCTCTCTGCCTCTAATACTGTTCTCATTTGGTTTCAAGTAAAGTTACACCCATACCACATTCTTGAGAGTCCTACCTTAAGGAACCTGGCAGTCTCGTTTTTGTTAATGTATTCTGTCTCGAAAGCTATCCCTGCTTTTCGTGCATGCAAAACATCATCAGGGCGAGCGAGCACATTTATGTTCAATCTTAGCAAATCATCTCATATTGATTCCTCCATTTATGAATTTTCATATATTTGGATATATAAAGTAGATGAATCTCAGCGACATATACTGCGGACTAGTGCAGATTTGCTGACACAAGACAAACTCGCCCTTATCTTATACGAAGGACCACAGAGTATGTCTTGGTGCTCTCACAAAAGTATAGTCCTCCCAGCGTTAATTGTTCATAATACAGTAACACTTACGTCAACAGCTCATTTTATCAGTGTTCATCTACTGTTTTATGTTTCATCTCCAGGGTCGGGATATATCAGGGCTAGCTCAACATCTAAACCAGCGTTGCCAGCATCAATTGCAAGTTTTCACGCTACACAGCACAGCATATACAATGTATCTTTTACAACAGGCAGACTCGGCCACTCCAGATATAATCCTGTTGTGAACATGGTTATTCTAAGGGTACGGATTGGACATTATGTATATATTCTTCTCTCCCCTATCGTGTGGCAAGGTCCAGTACACAACTCTTGTGCATTTGGCGGTACAACGATATATGAAGAACAATCTTTAATGGGAATGACAAATAAACTGGGCCCCTTCTGTGGTGCATTCCAGGACTTTCCGTATATAGACAATAAGGCAAAACTACCAATAACATCATCAGGACCACTTTTGGTGGTTTTCCATCACTTATATGCATTAAGCGAGAAAATCCATCTGAACTTTACATGGAGGGCCTCGCAGTGCCCTGGTATCAACAAACTTTGTTCTGGGAAACGAAATTCTAAACACCATAAAAATGAATTGCATATAAATCTTCTGCCCCCATCAGTCAATATTGCTATTTATACAAATACTTGTTTTTCCTTAGGAGGTTACTCAGAAGATTACGAGATGTATTCACGATGTGTGATTAAGCTTACAGTTGTACCAAAGAAAATATATACCACTGAAATCATAACAAACTATGCGGACGAGCCAAGTTTTGATCTAAAGTGCCGTCGTGTTTGGCCAGTAACCTGTGGAACGAATTTTAAACTAAACCATCCTTATATCTATGGTCATACAAAAGGAATAAAACCTCAACATAAAACCGGTGATTTTCACCTGAAAATCGATGTGTGTCATTGTGACCATCATAATCTAGATTTTATAATATTTGTCGATTTTAAAATTATAGACTGCAGGCCAACGTACATAAATCAAACACGCTATTATCTTATTCCGTTACCCGAGTGTCTTTTTAACTCAATTATTCTTATAAACACAGCGTGCACATATTTTAGACTGTGTATTCCCCAAAGCGATTCATACACATCAGTAACATTACATCTAACACCACTTACACTCTATCACTGCTCAAACAGTTTTATTATTAAAATATGGGCTTATCCCAAATGGTTTCAAAAAACCATAGATTTAGCGGAATTGTGCTTAAAAGAAATTTACAGAGTTTCATGGGCGTGGAAGATGACTGGTCTTAGTAGTTATGATATGGAATTTGAGACGCCCTATTCATATAAGGATGTGGATGTTTATTGTCAGGCAATTCTTGTGACTCAACCAGTGTTCAAAAGTAGCTGTGAAATGCGTGTACAATTAAAAATATTACGTGGATTTTTTCGAAACCGTCATGTGTTTCTTCACTGCCAGTCACACGGCTATACAGAGTTCCCAAATTTTTGGATATTCAAAGGCAGTCATTATACGTCATCGGGTCACACTTACCGAAATGAGACTACATTAATTTATGGGGAAAACAGTTGGATGAAATCCCTTGCAATATGTAGGAAATTACATGGATATCTGTTAACAATAAACGATCAAGAAGAAATAATATTTTGGCAAATCCAGTCGGCTAAGTATGACTATCATTACGCTTTCTTCCTTCAACAATTTCTTGTCTACATTGGACTGATCAGAACATTTGTAAGTAACACATGGATCGTTTTGTATACATAATTTCTTCACATTTTGTTACAGGCTAATTTGAACGTTGATGTGCTCTTTCTGGTCACTACATAGTACCAAACCCAGTATCTATGTATTTGTTAAAACCGTAATACAAACAAACTCACTCTTGATCTTTTATGCCTGCCAGAAATATAACTGCAACATGCAAACTTTTAGGGTAACTCGCGTTTGATGAAGAATAGATAGGATCGTTTTCTTCCTGAAATGTATATATTATACACTCTTCAAAAGATAAAATCGAATTTCTTCATGTAATGACAATAACTGTAGGCAATAAAATAGAAAATGGGCTCTATTCAAGGGAAAGTGATAAAAATACCTTTATTTAAATGTAGAATGCTGACATCTTGCGTCAGTCAAACCTTCCATTCCCTTTAGACTTCGGATAAGAGCCAAAAGGATATGTTCTGACATAAGAGATTACACTTGTGCACTTGGGGCGTTCTATAAAACAGGCCCAATGTAGTCTAGTTTAGTTATTTATTTATATGGAAACGTAATACAATTCCTCTAATATAAGGTAAAATAAAAATAAGGTAAATCAATGATGTTGTCTTAAGAGAGGAAAATAGAGGATCTCGTGTATAGATCGCAGTGAGAACACCTAGATGTGTCTTCTCAAAATAAGTCCAAATATTAGTTGTGCTAAGCTTCAGCTACAGTTCAAGGTACCGCAAGATGAACCAAGTATAGCAGAGCTGACCCAAACTTTAAGCTGATGGTACATATGCATTATGTAGATGTGCACGCCGTTGACTGAGTACCCAAGAGACTTGACGCATGTGTGCAGAGTTCATAAACACATGTAAAAATAACAAAACGGTACAGGGCCAGAGCAAATGGCAAAATGGCTTGTTTCGGCAACATTATTTTTAAATCTGGGGTCCCCTCCCCCGATAAATTACCTTTATGTGGGAGCACCTACATTTTGCTTGTGATGAATGCCATTCCCATATGTCAATGTTGAAGATTAGTTCTGGCGATATTATTTTTTCCTCATGTGGAAAATATTTTGCTGCCTACCCTATTGTTTTGGGCCCTTTCTGCTTGGTATCCCATTTCAGCATCACCTTTATGGTGGAAGATTTTGAAGGTCAACAGTATGTGCTTCATGTGCATGCAAAGAAAGGTCAATGTCAAGTTTGAAATACGGATTATACACATGGCGGACATATTTTTCTACAATCGCTGTGTCTAGAGGGAAATTAAATCAAATTATGTATTAAATGACCAGGCTAATCCGATGGGGAACGAGCCCTATCAAAGTGCAAAAACAGGCATGACTGGTTTTAATTAAAAAAAAAATCAGAAAGCTACAAGACGCTTTACATAGCAGGGGGTAGCATTAGTAGTTAACTTTATGCACACACCATTTGGGACACAGACAGTGTTGGTCTGAACTAAAGGGATGCCTTGCATGGCGTTTGGAAGTCCAACATACATCACGTGAGCAAGTAGCCAAACTAAACTGAATTCAGTACGAAGGACATTCTACGTAACAGCTTGCCTCGCAAGGAACATGGACATCAGTAGAAAATACTAATTTATTATAATGTTCCAGATTCACAAACATCATGAAAACAATGTAGGCCTATTTTCTTCCGTTGCTATTGATTTACCTGACTAGTAATTCAGGACAACCAAAACTTGACTGGCCTACACTGTCTCTTTGCATCTTTGGCGCAGGTTATGCATTTGGGGTTTAAAGGGTGTGCATCGGGTTCAGTGCTATTTTGAAGGTGCTCGTAAAGATTCTATCACAAAACAGTTAATATGCATAAAAACTGCCACAAACTATACATTTTTGGAAAGCTAACAAACTACTGATTTGTTTTCTTCCACTCTTCTGTGTGTTTGTTTTCCTATGTTGATACAGGAACCATGCTAAGTGTCATTCTCTATTTCAGTGAACCTTGAAGAAACTTGGATTCAACTGGTTTTGTTTTCTGGTATTAAGACATTAAATTTGTGGCAAACTGTTCATAACAATGTAAACTGCAATTGGTGTTCATCCATCAAAGCCATGACACACCATCGGTGTGCTGGAAGCAAAATCAGTATACTATAAACATTCGATGAAAACATTCATGTTAAGTTGAGAAATGACATTTCCCTATGCAACAAGAAAAACATGCAAAGATTCATTGACATGCTGAGTCACTTTCGCAGCCAAGAAGAGTGTCTAGTGCTTCATGCTGATGTTGATGCTCATCATCTGGTCGAGACTGGCTGTGCTTGACAGGGCAACACAGTTCTTGTTGGAGATGACACTGTTCTGGTGATTCCCATCTTGTACCATACTAGGGAAGATATGCATGGCAAATTCCCTTTATCTGAGCCACATAAAGGAAGTGACAGACTAGTTTGAGACATAAAAGCTGTCGATAGGATGTTTAGTTTTTATGTTTGTGACAGTATACTGTTTGTCCTTTCAATTAGTGGCTGTTACTCTACCTCTCACCTGCACGGCATTGGAAATGACAGCCTCCTTAAAAAGCTGCAGACTGATTGTATGTTTAACAAGCCCAGGCACTTAGATGGCCACAATTGACTAAAACCCTTAAACATCTGCTGGTGAAAAGGGTCTGGTGCTCCTATATAATTGCAAACTGGGAAAGATTCTTGGCCAGTTACTATGCAGGAGGCTCCTTGCAAGATCAGCAACAGCAGCAAATCACATAAAACCACTGATATACCACCCACTTCGTCAGCATGCAAGTATCACAGCAGCCATGTCTATATCCAGATGCGGGAGTGGCTCAGATTAAAGCTTCGGCCACATAGTTGGGGCCGGTGAATATCGGATGGTGTTTTTGTGCTTGAAATAATTAATATGTCCACTTGTCCAGATTACTTGCTCAAACTGGTTCATAGCAACTACAAGGCACAGTCTAGTACAGACAGATGGACCTGTCACAAGAGCAATCTGTGCTGCTCCAGTGCCTTTTACCAATGCAAAGGTGTTGCATGTGCCAAAGTAAGAATGAAAGATGTAGACATAGATGGCTGATTCATTGCAAACCAATGCCCTTAACTTGACTTTAATGTAAAAGCAAAGTGCGAAGGTCGTCATGTCAAGTTCATTTTTTTTTAATTAGTTGGATTCACTTGATGGTGACCAACTATGTCGATTAATTAAGTCACAATGGCATTAATTTTCTTCTCTTCATTTCTGATGCTTTCGTTTGTCGTTCTCCCTTATTATTTGTGCCCTTTTGGTGATTGAAAGGAATCTTCTGTTAAAAAAGAAAACTAACACAGCTTACTGCAAAGAGCTGGTTTTCAAATCATTTTGGTTTTCATGATGTCAGAAAGCAGGTCATGTGATCCGTTTTTTTCCTTTATGTACTGTAGTACTGATTCATGGCATGTGTTTCGAAAACAAGCGCATCATGTCATAATAAACAGCCATTTTCAGCATTGTGACTCTTTCATGGTAGCCACTTGGTTTTCTTCATATTTCACCACTGTGTCGAAGTTTGTGGCCATGGAGCCTGCCGTCTGCAGATATACTGGGATTTAAAGAAACCCAATAGCTGGTCAGTTTTCTAAGGTGCCAATTAATATGTTAGTCCAACGGTGCCCCTCGACAATTCGTGTCCATGCGAATTGGTTCTCTTACATTTCCAAAACCAAACCCACCACCCCTGAATGTTAGGACGGTGTTTAGTAAGTTAATTTATCGCTTGGTGTGCCTATGACTCAACGCCCATCATGGTGTTGATTTAAGGAATGTGCTGTGAGGAATGACAATAAGCTGGAAATTTAGCATTGAAATTGTCCCTTTGCTTGTCATTCAAGATCGATCTAGCCCTTACATCATCTATTTTCCCTTATGCTTTTTCATAAAAATGTCAGAAAAGTTTGATAAAGAACGTGTCCCGCTACATTTGAACAACCTCTCCACTTTAAGGCAGCTGACAGAGTCCAATCACCCAAACTAGACCTGAAGAATATTGTCAGACTTGAAGGTTTTCACCTGTGTATGTTTTAAATGGGGTTAATTGCACACATTATGGATGGTGGTGGCTTTGAGAATTTGTTGGAGACTGTTTTTGCTCCCAAAATTGTAATCAATATAATGGCAGGCAATGAGCATGCAGGTGCACTGTGTTCAAGTCGTTTGACATCTGTAGCCTCCATATACCTTTTGCTGCAGATGTCCAATCGCCTCTACAGTGTGGAGCCTACAACCCCTCCAGCCAGTGCACAAGGGTTTACAGAATGGATAATACCCAATTTTCATCGTAGAAAATGAGGCATGTGCACATCAGTTAATCCAAATTGTGTGTTGTTTGATGGAACGTAATGACTGTCAAGAGAGAACTGGAAACCAGTGGGGAAAAATTTTAAACAAATGTCTGTCTCTGGACGCTTTATATGGGTAGAACATATCAGAGACTAGAACTTACATCTCCATGAATCAGTGCTGTGTCTCTTTTAATCCTTGGCCAAGGACAAATTTTGGGTTTTAGTGGGTGAAGCCTATAGAAAAAAACAATTGGTAATATCTTTGGGTTTGAAAAGAGAGGCAATATAGCCTAGCAGAATTTCCAAGCAAATGCCAGGAGCAAGGCTTGGCTGACAGGCAAGCTGATACCAACGTTTGAGACCTGAGATTTGAAGGCATAGCAAAGCCTTGTAGATGCTGACTGGATGATTATGTCAGTAGCCATCGATACTACTGACAAACACAATGTATCTGTAGTTGAAATTGGCACTGATACTGATATATCAGGGATACTGGCTGCACAGGACTACCCACTTATTAATCTGCCTCTGACCTTTAGCTGGAAAAGTACATCATCAGTGACATCCATAAAGCCTTCTGTTGCATAGGGCATGCCTAAATGCTTGTAAATACTATAAATGGCTGATACTCTGTCTTCTCTTTACGATCAGGGACAGGAAAAGCCCTAGCTTTATTATGTGGCAGAGAAAAACGAGATTTCTATAATAAATTATTTCATGCAAAATGTGCACAAAATAAAATTGCACATGCTAGTGAGCAATTCGTCCCAAACTTTTTTGTTTCATAAGAAGCCCTGGAGAACCACCGTTACATAATGTGAGGGTGTCAATGCAAGAAAAGACTATGTTCCAATTGAAACAGTGCATACATGTTGCTCCAAGAAAGATATTAAAAATACTCTGTGGTAGTCAGACTGTTTGCTAAATCTTGTGGCTCCTTTTAGACTGCCTTGGAGTGAACTCTGTTATGCACTCTTTACAGTGGTCGTAACTGCAAAAACTAACATCAATTTGACATTAGTACTGCATGAAATATCCAGAGTTATAAAATGACATTACGGTATTGATGATTAAATAAAATAAAATGAAGTGATGTTGAATCATTTTGATTGCAATTATATTTCAACAAACACCCTTGAACAAATACAAAATGATATGCCCTGTTGATTTTGTTCCAAGGTCACTGTTTAATAAGAATTTTAATCTAAAGGATTCAACCTTACTTAATTTTCTTTAATGATAACAAAAGGGGTTACTGCGTCCTTTGGAAAGTTAGCACCATTTTGTTTTTCTATTGCAACTTTTTTCTATGTTTATTTATAGCCTATAATTTCCATATTGGCTACTTTGGAAACTTAACATGTAGGCAGAAATACAAAACAAATACCCTTAAGGGACAATAACATCATTATCTGAATCTGCTCAGACCTCCTGAGTTTTTCTTGTAGTCCCCCTACAGCCGATTTGTGCCTTTTGTTGTATATTATACAGATAAATAAAAGTGCGAAGCATTGCTCAAAATAATTTTGTACAGACAAATTATCTTACGAGAATGCCGACACACACACAAGTATATGGATTTAAATGATATCACTGAAACAGATTTAATTGTTGAGAAATATTGTTGCCATACACGTTTTTATTCTGGACTCATAGTTATAATTGAGGCAGCGTGTCTGTATAATGTTGCAGAATTATAAATATCACAAAAACTATGCACACCTAGCCTGTTGTTGTGCTGTAAAGCAACCTGACCAACAAGTCAGGAGAACCAAAGGGTAGTAAGACCATTATGTTTCAATATCTTAGTTAGCAATCAAAGCGTTCAATGACTTACCAAAGTGATCGTATTCAAATGCATAATGGCCATTATTCATATCAGTTTCTAAAATAAAAGTAGCAGGCCTACCATGTCTCTTTTCAACTCTGGCACAAGTGATGACATACAGATAAATAAAAGTGCGAAGCATTGCTCAAAATAATTTTGTACAGACAAATTATCTTACGAGAATGCCGACACACACACAAGTATATGGATTTAAATGATATCACTGAAACAGATTTAATGGTTGAGAAAATATTGTTGCCATACACGTTTTTATTCTGGACTCATAGTTATAATAGAGGCAGCGTGTCTGTATAATGTTGCAGAATTATAAATATCACAAAAACTATGCACACCTAGCCTGTTGTTGTGCTGTAAAGCAACCTGACCGACAAGTCAGGAGAACCAAAGGGTAGTAAGACCATTATGTTTCAATATCTTAGTTAGCAATCAAAGCGTTCAATGACTTACCAAAGTGATCGTATTCAAATGCATAATGGCCATTATTCATATCAGTTTCTAAAATAAAAGTAGCAGGCCTACCATGTCTCTTTTCAACTCTGGCACAAGTGATGACATACAGATAAATAAAAGTGCGAAGCATTGCTCAAAATAATTTTGTACAGACAAATTATCTTACGAGAATGCCGACACACACACAAGTATATGGATTTAAATGATATCACTGAAACAGATTTAATGGTTGAGAAAATATTGTTGCCATACACGTTTTTATTCTGGACTCATAGTTATAATAGAGGCAGCGTGTCTGTATAATGTTGCAGAATTATAAATATCACAAAAACTATGCACACCTAGCCTGTTGTTGTGCTGTAAAGCAACCTGACCGACAAGTCAGGAGAACCAAAGGGTAGTAAGACCATTATGTTTCAATAGCTTAGTTAGCAATCAAAGCGTTCAATGACTTACCAAAGTGATCGTATTCAAATGCATAATGGCCATTATTCATATCAGTTTCTAAAATAAAAGTAGCAGGCCTACCATGTCTCTTTTCAACTCTGGCACAAGTGATGACATTTGGTTTTTAAGCGGTCAGGCCTATATGTTTGAGAAAATTTAAGTCTGTAGTGAATAAAGATAATTTCAAAGGTTGAAAGGACCGGTTTAAACCACCAGCTAGCTTTTATGGGTAACTGCTTGTCCCACGTCTGAGGCGCAATTTGATTCTTCACATTGATATAGGAAGATTTTGTTCTCGTATCTTTTAGATCTCTTCCCTGTCATTTTTTTATTGAAATTTATTTGGTTGCTTATCCTGGTGACAGTTTTCAATTCAATTTATATTATTTATTAAAGGTCGCAGGTCTTTTTGTCACTATAGTTCATTCAGTTTAGATTTAAGCATGTAATTGGATGCACGATTCAACGTCCTTAAGCTTGGATCTCTGGTTAAGATGAAGGGGTGGGTTTGTTCGTTTGTTTGTTTGTTTTTTGTTTTTGTTTGTTTTTGTTTTTGTTTTTTTTTTTTTGTTTTTTTTTTGTTTTTTTTTTTTTTTTGTTTTGGTTTTGTTTTTTGTTTGTTTGTTTGTTTTTTTTTGATGTTGTTTTTTTTTTTTGTTATTTGTTGTTGTTGTTGATCCTTGCACTGGAGACCATCTTGAATTTTTAACATGCTTCAGCGGTAAATTTATTGGCCTTAACATGGCCATCATTGATGTCCTGCTGTTTGTCTAATGCTCCTGTATTGTCAATTGTGAAGCTTCCTCCTGTGGAACTGGTGAATTGCACACATAAGCTTAAGCTCAAACTATATCAAATTAGCACTTTGCTTCAAATTCGTAAAAGATATTTGCTTTCCCTATAGGCAAGCTTTTATATACAGGATTGAGGAGACGGAATTGAATACTCTATTGCACAAAGTGAAATTTTAAGAGAATAGTCTTTATTCGTACATCCTTAATCAAGAGGGCACTTGTATAATTGGCAATTGGTATGTGGAGTAATGTGTTATTTGATACCAGGAGCATTCCCACGGATAGTATTTTTAAGAGAAAAAAGGAAATGTGTACACATCCCTCCTACATTTGGCAATATGAGTTACACATCCCATAAAAAATATTTTTAAAAAACATGTATAACTTGGTCCAGGAGCCTTCAGTGTTCAGATCCTGAGTTTGCTTTCTCGGTGTGGGTTGTAGGTTTGACTGATCCTCTGAGCCAAAATTGATTGTTGAAAGTCCATTGTTGAATGGTGAAAGATAGACAGTGAAAATTTCGTCGAAACTATATGTAGAATTTTCAGACGTTAGAATGCAGAAAGGGCATAGATTGTTAAGTTTGTTTTTAAAGTTTTTTGTTGCATTAATTTTGTACATAAATATTTTAGTCCTTTTGCTCCCAATCTCCCACCTGCCCCCGCCCCGCTCTGCCCCTTTTTCATAATTGAAGCTTCTTCACAAAATAAAAACATGGCCAATATTTAACTGTCTCCAAATTAAATATCATTCAGTCAACAGAGTGAAAAATTTCCGTTGAATAGGCATATGATATGTCGGGGGGGGGGGGGGGCGACAGGCGTTTTCCATATGTGGTTGTTAGACTATTTTTTTGTCACAGGTCTCTTGATAAATATCTCTGTGATGGTTCAGGTGACTTTAATTCTTTCAGTTTTAACTAAATAAAACGTACTACTCTAAATTAAAAAAGGTAGCAAGATCCATGTTCATTTTAAAGACCTTACATTTCAGGCTCAGCATGCCTCTGGTTACATAGAATATACTGGACCAGCTAAACAAATTCCCTTGGCATGCTTTGGGGGCACTGCACAGAGGAGAGCTGCTGATTCAGTCCAAAATGTGGCATTGAAAGAGTTGAGCAATACGTCCAGTCATGAGAAGTTAATGTGTCGTTTAACTTTGTTTAGACATTTTATCCATGGAAGAGTACAATTGGGATATAGAACAATCCCCTATGTTCAACTCTCCTGCACATATAGAAAGTGGGATTAGAAACAAGTCACCGACCTAAACACAAATTTACTGGTGAGACTGCTATCACAATTTAAAAGCAAAGTGGCGGGGTAACATGGGTTCAACAAAACCAATGTACAGGACTTCACACACACGGAGAATGCAACAACCTCAATACGACGAATATATAATTTTCATGAGTAATTGCTAGGAACTTCATATTTATGCCTCTTTTCAGGAGAACACACTGCGTTGGATAACAGGAAATCCTGTAACATTCTCTCAGGAAATAAAACCAGAACATATGAATCGTTGTTACTCTGCATATTTTGAAGATCTGGTTCCTTCAAGTTTTGATCCATTTCCGGCTGTTCAAGAACATAACTTTTCAATGCATCAGGCTGTGCATCAGTGCGGTGCCGTGATTGTGTGCCTCCCGCACTCTGATTCACATTGGGTGATGATACCTTGTGATAAAGTATTTTCAAATCATGCATTTATTTGTGAAAAAGAAAGTAAAAGGTTCAGTGGTATACATGCAGGTCCAAGAGCTTCTACCATGAAGTTTTCTGTATTTGCGCCTTCACCTGAGCCTTATTGCATATATCCCTGGGTATTAGTTGCTGCTAAATGTCTATTGCTCCGCTCTAACGCCGATATTATGACAAGCTTCACAGCTCTCACTGTATGTGCAGAATATCAGGTTCACCCAATTGTTTTGCCTCAAGGTCAGCTCAGGTATATTCTCAGACCAGATACCTATAATCCTTTTGGAAGTCAATTTTGGAGAAATTGTTTTCATGTAACTAGAATATTTCGAAGAACCATTGAACAATTTGAAATATGGACGTTGTTTAACACTCACCCAGTATGGATTAACATAAGGAAAAAAGGTTCAGCATCTCCCACCATGGCAGCAGTCGAGCTAGTTACATATTTTCACACGGATATACAGTGCCGTGTAATTTGTCAGAAGTTTTCTGGAAGACATAGATATAGGAAATGCAAAATATTCTTACCTCCAATCAAATTTGATATCGTGTGTCATGAAGCTTCAAATTGTACCACACCACGCTCAGTGCTGTGCGAAAGGGCAACCAACGTAATTGAAAACTGTCATCCAGGGCAGTTTCAATGTCCTGACAAAACATGTATTCCAGAGCACTATGTATGCGATGGTGTGAATGATTGTCCCAAGGTTGTGCTTTTGGGAAGGGACGATGAGTATAATTGTTCACATAACTGTTTCTTTAAAAACGGCAAAACGGCAACCCCGCATTTGTGTAATAAGTATTGTCAAGTAGATACATGTACGTGCAACCACTTTTATTACCAGTGTCAGCAAGGTGGATGTATTCCTGTGTCGCTTCTTTGTAATACGTTTGCGGATTGTAATGACAAAAGTGACGAAACTATATGCACATTTAGGGTTTTGAAAGATATTCTAGCAAGCGATGGTGACACACTTAATGCAAGTGCAACACCGTTTAGGGTAGGAGGTCCAAGCATTAACATTAAACTGTCTCTTGGGAAAATTATTCCAGCAAATTGCTCATTACCCAATTGGCTACCATGTTTAGACACACATGGCGCCCCATGCTACCATATTGACAGAGTCTGCGAATATGATTATGATTCACAGGGAATGTTACTTTCGTGTATTAATGGCATGCATTTGCAGAATTGCAAGAATGTCCAATGCTCAAGAAGGTTCAAATGTCCTCTATCTTACTGTGTGCCTGTCAGAAGGGTTTGTGACATGATATGGGACTGTCAAAATGGAGCAGATGAATCCTTCTGTAAACAGATAAATTGTTCTTTTTATTTTGTTTGCAAGGAGGCAGCATCATGCATTCACGCTTCCGATGTGTGCAATGGAAAAGTTGACTGTTTGAAACATTTTGATGATGAAGTTGTATGTTATATTGCTAAATGTCCAGTTTCATGTCGTTGTCGGGGTTATGCAGTAGACTGTTTAAACTTAAATAAAACAGCAATATCTTTTGTATCACCATTTATGAGAGTGATTTCCTTTGAGGGCAATTTCATCCAGAGACTGACATTAAACGAAATTGGCACCTGTCAGTTTCTATATTATCTTGACGTCAGTCATAATTGTATCATTGTAATTGCCTTGAATACATTCTCTCTCTGTCCAATGTTAAGCGAACTTGATTTAAGCTTTAATCTGCTTACAAGTGTAAAAGGCTACAGTTTGCAGGGCCTTTTAAACCTTAAAGTCTTGAATTTAAAGAGCAATTTCATCAAATATGTCAATCTTTTAGCTTTTGGTCCCCTGGTATCTTTGAAGACATTATGTCTTGAGGGAAACAAAATGAGGTTCATTACATCAGAAATGTTTCAAACACTGAAGGAGCTAAACAGTCTTGATCTGGCAGAAAATGAAATTCAGGCCCTCGAAAGCAATGTATTTCAATACTTACGTCAGGTAACATTAATAAATATCACTCGAAACAATATATTTCAAACAGATGGCAGTGTTTTTAAACAAACTTACAAGCTAAATATTCTCTGCACAAATCAAGTTGAAATATGCTGTCTGTCTCATTTGGCTACTAGGTGTGTGCCTGAAGTCCACAAACAAGACGAATGTTGTTTACTTATAGAAAGAAATGAATATAAGTTCATAATCGGGTTGTTTGCAGTTTGGTGTATTTTGCAAAATGTTGTTTCTTTAGTCAGGTGCTGGCAAAAACAAAGGAAATTTGCAAATATGCCTTTTGAGACATATCTTTCTTTTACAGATTGTCTAGTTGGCTTTTATTTGTGCATTATTTGCTTGGCGGATCTAATGTACGGGGGTAACTTTTTAGTCTATTACAGATTATGGATCTCGAGTTCATGGTGCAAATTGGCTGGTTTCCTGTCTGTCTTTAACAACATTGGCTCCATGTATGCAGTGAGTCTTATAACTTTTCAGCGATTTTTAGGTGTGGTTCTTGTTTTTACATTTAAAAATTGGGGACGAGAAAGGGGTTTTTTCATAACATGTTCTTGCTTTACTACTTTAGTTTTGTTCAACATAAAAGTTATTATCTATTGGCATCATATATTTGAAAAACAACACATTTGTTTATCATCAGTCTGTTTCCCTTTAATTCTGTTCTCGTCATATAGTATACTGTTGCGCAGCTTAGCATCTATATTTATGTCAATAGGTTTTGTTTTGACAATTTGTGGAAATTTTGCCTGCATAGTAGCTATTCAGAAGAGCAATAACCGATTTCGGACCAATCAACGATATATTCAGGTCAATGGAAAACTTATGTTAACAATAATGTTCACTGTGATTATCTATGCTCCACTTCTTGGCTTAATTTTGGCCTTTCCAGGTCTACCGTACACAAACATGAAACTGGGAAAGGTATTTATTTTTTTTATATTGCCACTAGGCCCCATCGTAAATCCTGTTCTGTACACACAAAACATAGTTATGAAAATCAAAGGACTAATCCAAGAAACATCCAAGCAGAGCATAAACTATTTATTTGTACGTACATTAAAAGTTAGACACAGAGAAAAACAGGTGGCACACAGAAAACAATCAAATCAAATTTAAATTGCCTACAACTATCAGTGGTAGTCTGTGATTCCAATTAAAAAGAGCGAAAACTAATTAAGGCGCAATAATTACGACCAATTAATAAAAAATCATTTTTACTGTTTTTGCATATATTTTAATAACTGCCTGGTTCGGTTTGCTTAATTCTTGTATTATAAATGCAACAATTGTGGAAAGAAATATATAATGTGTCCCTTATAACAATTATTCCTTGTCAGAGGAATGAGGTTACTGAAAAGTAGAATTGTAACACTAATACCAACTGTCTGTGTTGACAATATATAAACACGCTAAACAGGTACCATGTGCCCTTTTCCCAGATGGAACAGGGATTGGTGAGTAAATAATTTTAAAAATCCAGCACACCTAGTCACTGTATAACAACACACTAGAGCTCCAAATACCACTAACAACAATCATACGCACACACATACAAACAAATCATAAAAAAAAGAAAACACAAAGTACAAAGAAGTATTGCCCAGCACAATTGATCAAGCCTGATTTTCACTCTCATCTAGCCCTGAACATCAAGTATGTTCCTAGTTCACTGCCAGGTGAGGGCAGGTAAGTGATACACATCTTTCATCAGTTTTTAATAGACTAGTAGACATGTTCCCAATTGTGATTACATGGTTATTTGCTGTCAAGTATGCAAATACAGGTACCTTCATATATATGTGTTTATGTGTTCGGGTACTTAAAAACAATAGCATTATACATCATGCGATGCTGTGTGTTTAATTGCCATGTATTTCTCCCCTACCAGTCTTACTCACCACAGTGATGTAATCTATAAAGCAGGTCTTGAGGTCCTTTTTTTTTGCTTTATTATTTGCTGACACGCACCTTTAAAGGATTTTCTGTTCATGCTTCCGGCTTGGCTTGGTCTCACCTTTTATTTCATTCATGATCCAGCTCCCCGCAGTGACGAATTAAGTAAGGCAGGCCATAGTGTCATGATTTCTGGTCTGGTGGGTGCTATTTATTTGTTATTCTGTTGCCCATTTGGTTGGCACATTGGTGGTCGGCCCTGCAATGTTTTTACCCTCATGCCTGTGGTGTTTCTGTGTCAAATGTTTGCTCTCTTATTAACACACGGCATGTTAATATAAATCACATGTGTACAGTCTGATTGGTGTCGGTCCTTTGGCAGACAAGCTGTACTTGTAATTCTATAACACTAGGTAGTGCAATCTTCAGTGTTTTTATGCAATGCATAACTTTCTTCAATACTTTGTAGCAAACAAATTCAAAACCACATTAATCTGCTAGAACACTAGGCCAGTATGTAGGCTTTGCCAATATTTTTGTCAGATCACTTTTTTTCTTCCCTGTAGCAGTGAATACAAAAACGCATGCTCCTGGTAAATGTATTCAAATTTTGTTTCAATATCTCCTCTTTGGACCCTACCCAGCACATACCACAAGAAATGTGGCTTCTACTCACCAGCATACCAAGGTTGTAGAGTCAAAAATTCATAAAAAACGGAGTAAAGGCATGTATATATTACCATTATAAAAACCTTTCTATGGAATGCAGCTATCAGTGTTGTCTGTTTGAAAGGTTTAGCACAACGGTCAAACAGACTATACGAGAAAAATGTTAGAATCAAAACATTCACCTGATGCTAGTGGATTTTTTCATAGTAACACAATACTGAGCAGTCTTATTATGTGCCCTATTAAAATTCCAAGACATATGCCAAACGTTTGGCATTCCCCTTCCACAGAAAAGAAAAATTGGTCCCAATGCAAGCGTGTCATTGTTTTGGCATTGAATTAGATACTGTTGCATCGAGGCCTAGTTGTCTCCTGTAAAGATTAAAAAATGCTTGGAAAATGCAGAGGCCATATATCAACGTAAAAGGTCAGGATAAAGGAAATCCAGTGTGTAATTGGTGTCCCAAACTTTACATGCCCTGTGGTGCCAGGTAGTTCTTTTTTACGCCATCTCATTGACATCCCAAAAGGCATTCAACTCCAAAGACACCTTGTCAAAATCACAGCTCGACTTCAGGCTGACTTGAATGTCTGGAAAAAATCCTCCAGTCTTTCATTGGAAAAGAATTTTGCATCAATGGCGAATTTTGGCTTCTTTCCCCAATCTTAAAATTCTCACAGATGCAGGGTCGTCCCTTGGCTTTGTCATGCATTTCTGGGAACTTTTTGTTGATGGAACTAGGCTATCATTCATGAAAAAGTTTCATCTTTCATGTCTGATGCAGTGATTCATGTGCTAAATACAATGTCCTCCCCACACAAACAGCTAATGACACTGGCAGGACCCTTAGTACTAGCCTGTCTGAATAGTAAAATATATTTAAGGTTATGCACATTCCTGGGATCGTCAATACCAAAGCCGACCCCCTCCTCTGTTGAAGGTTTGTGACTTCAAAATTTAACAGGACACAAGAAATCAAACCCGATACTACATGCAATAGCTGTGCATCTAGGACCGGAAGCATTGTTTGGTCATATGCAGCCCAACTCATAACATCAGCTTAGGCATCCACAACGAGGGCCCTCTATGCAAAAACCTGGACCCATACTTGGATCTCCACAATGAATTCAATGGTAACAATTCCAACATGCCTGCCACAGAAGCCAATGTAATGTAGATCATTTCCTTCCTTAGCATGCACAATCAGTTGCCCAGTACCATTGCCTCTCATCTATCAGCTTTACCATATAAACATAGTTAATAATATGCCAGATCCGTCATGGTTTTTCAAAGTCAGAAAGAAATGCTTGCAAGCTGTGGGAAACTGAACTCCAAACAGATTGATAAAAAAACAAAAAACAAAAAAAAAACAAAAAAAACCCAGAAACAAAACAATCTTCTCTTAACTATGCAATGCTTTACAAGCACTGTTTGACACTGATTATATATGTTGTTTACAAAGTGGCTTTTTGTTTAGCATTTTATGCCTTTTTACAAGTTGGTGAGCCAAAGCCATCCAACTACCAACATGTCAATATATTCCAATTTGGGGATATTTTAACCCTGGCTAATTCTGGCAGTAAAGGTCACAAAGCACAAATGCACTTCAAGCATATAATTACTCAGGAAAATCCAATTACAGCACTCTTATGAATGCCAAACAACTTTTTGATGTCTTAGCCAGTTACAAAAGGGTCTAGGGCAACAGCCCTGGTCACTATTTGATTCAACAGGCTCATAACCTAATCTCTGGCAAAATATTTTCATGACTGCTGGCCTACACTTTGGAATGGTGAGGTTACAATCAAAATTCTTTCAAGACTCATTCTTCCCGAATTGGTGCTGCTACACTTGCAGCTAACACAAGGGTGTCAGAAGCACAGATAGAATATTTTTGATCAATGGAAAGCTGAAGCCTATTGCTACATATCAGGCAAGCACAAGCAATCTTCAAGTAGATTCATCATCCCTCTGGTGTCACTCTTTTTGTGTGGGGTTGCTGCTACAAGCCGTGGTGGGTAGTTCAGTTCACATCAAAAAGAGTAACCACCAGGTAGGTGCTTATCAAGAAAATAAATTGCAAGCAGCAGACAAAATACCTGTGAATCCTTTTATTTGGGTTGATGGAAGGGGGGGGGGGGCAGGGGTATCGTTAATAAGTCTATGCAGGCTTAAGGTGGCTAATGTGTACCCTGCACATTCAGATTACCTCCAATCACCATTATTAATTTTGGATAGTTGAAACCTAAACTACATGCTTCCAAAACTCAGATGTGTGAACATGCATTTTATATAAAAAAAATTAGCCCAAAATTTTAAGTTACACTGTATAGTTTCAGCAGTGCTAACCACATGGGGCTTATTTGCATGGGCAGGGTAATGAACCATGTCATTGTTTACACAGTCATTAGTTCATGAACCACTGCAACCATTGTGAGCCACAGGGGCCACTCATGGGGAAGAGAGAACCATTAGCCATGGAGAAAAGAATGGGCCAGTTAAGGCTAATCGCCCCCATTGTTCTGCCTACTTTGAAATTCGCTATTGATGTAAAAGCAAATCAGCAGAATCCAGTTATGGGGCTTGTAATATGGAAAACGACATGTGGAACCATACCCAAACAAGCCATGGATGCCTTCATTTGATATTCCCAAGTTTAAAAGAATGAGTTTAAAGCCACAAAATATACTTTTTTGAATGACAACATTACAGAAGAAAAGTTACAAGGTTATTTCACCCTATAATTAAACACAGGACAAATGAAGCAAGTAAGCATGATGTGTGTGTGTGTGTGTATGTGTGTGATTTTTTTTATTTCAATTTGAAAAAAAAAATGCGTCACTTCTTCCCAAATCCTACCAAGTCAATAAAAGGCTATAAATTATTCCTTAATGTCATAGGATACATAGTAAATTCAGAAGCCAGAGTAATATCTGATAATGCAACACTACCTTTCTGTGGATAATTCCATTACTGTTGCTTCAACTTTCAATCCCAATCTTACATTACCTGACAACTGGTCACACGATTGTCTAATGTCTTTGAACAATTTCAAATTAGACTCAATGCTTTTTTCACATAAGTGTGCTGTGATCCCTCATTTACGACCAGTTTTAACAAATATACAGATCTGAGTGTAACATTAAGATGATGAACAAACTCTTGATAACTGTAGGCCTATATCTCTTTTACCAGCTTTCTCTAAAATCTTTGAGAAAGTTGCTTACAACCAAATTTATTCATACTTTATTACACATTCTTTACTCCACTTAAGCCAGCATGGCTTTCGGAAATTACACTCAACAGAAACGGCTACTCTTGAATTCGTTGATAGAATTCATAAAGTCTTAGACTCTGGGGAATTACGCCTTGCTATATTCTTAGACCTGTCAAAGGCGTTCGATACTCTCGATCATAACATCCATCTCCGGAAATTGCACTACTATGGTGTTACTGGTCTTTCTTTGCACTGGTTTGAAAATTATCTGCAGAATAGATTTCAATACGTTTGTTTGAATGACGTGCATTCAACGTGATTACCAACGAATTGTGGAGCTCCACAGGGGTCCATTCTCGGATCCCTTCTCTTTCTCATTATGTAAATGACATGCATAAAGCATCTTCTAAATTTGATTCTATTTATTACGCTGATGATACTACTTTAGTAAGTTCATTATGTTATTTTGACCAAACAGCATCGCCAAACGAAGAGTGCATATCTGCCAATGTTAATTTGGAATTAGATAAAGTGTATAAATGGTTGTGTGCTAACAGGTTGTCTTTGAATATTTCTAAAACAAAATACATGATATTTCGATTCCTGCAACGCAAAATTGTCCAAAAATTTTACTTTCCGTATTGCCAACACAGTCATTGAAAAAATTTGCCATTTTGACTTTCTTGGGGTACTCATTGATGAAACTTTAAGTTGGAAGAATCATAACAATAAAATCGCAACTAAACTCTCAAGAATTGTTGGCCTTTTAAGTAAAGTTCGCAATTTTCTGCCCTTGAAAGCACTCCTTACGATCTACAATTCTCTATTTCTCCCGCATCTCCACTACTCAATTCTCGCCTGGGGTTATAGATGTGATAGGATAAACAAACTTCAAAAGCAGGCCGTAAGTACAATATGCTTCGCTACTTTCAATCCCCATACTGAGCCCCTATTTAAAAAATTGAATATTTTCAAATTAGGTGATTTGTTGCATTCCAGGGCACTTAAATTCTTTTACCACTATCGTAAAAATGAATTACCTGGATATTTCAACCAAATGTTCTCACCTTTACCTGTATCTCACCCTTATCCTACCCGCAATCGTAATATTCCCCGTTACCCAGTCCCATCCCACAATCTTACTAAAAAACGCATCTGAGTCTTCATCCCCACAGTACTTGATAACACACCTAATTCTGTAAAAGACAAAATAAACACTCATTCATACTCTGGTTTTTCTCTATACCTTAAATCATATCTAATCTCTCAATATTCCGACATTTGCACCGTTACTGATTGCCATGTCTGCAATCAATGATCAGATTATTTTGTTATTTTCTACCATTGAATATGTTTGACTGCTTTCATTCTTACGAAAAATGATTATATACGACATGTTGTGTAATTCATGTTTTCTTACCCTCCTGTTTATTAGTAACATAATACTTTACAAACTCTCATTTTACTTTGTTATATTCTTGTTTGAGTAAACGATTGTCTTTTGGTTATTTGAAGTTATCTGGAGTTGCAATGGTGAATTTTGTTTAAACACACCACAGGTGGCCCCAGCGTTAGCGGATCTATGCATCCTTAGCTGGGGTCATCCTGACCTCGTTATTGCATTGTTGCATTGTACATTGTTACTTTTTTCTTTTGGTCAAATAAAAGTGCTCTGACTCGGACTCTGAAACCTGACCTAAAATGGAAGGAACACAGAAAATACAGTACAAAACTCTAAGAAAGAGATGGATATTATGAAGTGTAAAACAGAGGGAATCAATAAAAGAATGGACAGTATGAAGTGAAAAATAGAGGATATCATGTATAAATCATACGTGCGGCCATTACTGAAATATCCTGGTATTACGGACGGTTGTGCACTGGCAGAGAATTACTTTACGAAAATGCCCAACTACTTGTGGCCGGATACTTATCAGGGCGATCAAAACCATATGCCAAACTATACAAAGAGTCTAGCTGGAATTATTGTCCAAACTGTGAAAAAGCAAAATTAATTCAAACGTATAAAATACTTCATTATTCAATTTCAAATTACGTTTGTAATAATGTATCAAGAATTCCGGTTTATACAACTATTTCGCCTTCATATACACAATATGAAAATTTGTCTTACTTCATTTCAGGGCATGTACTCATGTTTTTGGCAAATATATTTTTGCACCTTAGATATATCTTCCTTTACCTGTTCGAAATTTACCCTCATTATCACAGTTTAATAAATATATATATATATATATATATATATATATATATATATATATATATATATATATATATATATATATATATATATATATATTAAACTGGGATAATGAGGGTAAATTTCGAACAGGTAAAGGAATGTATATATATATATATATATATATATATATATATATATATATATATATATATACATATATACATAAATATATATATATATATATATATATGCCAATATTGGTCGTGCTGTGAATTACCCAAACTTACATTATATAAGCAAAAAGAAATGCCAATTTTGCATGCACAATTAAAACTGGTCATAAGCCTGCAGTCATCTATATCACATAGGAGTGATAGATGCACTAAAGTGTATTGGCGGTCATATTTCAGAAGATGTTTAAGTTTATCTCTTTAATTGTCATTTAGGGAACAGCTCACAACAAAATACATGCTAATATTATACATGCATCTCCTTTTATGCAGCAAATCATACTTACTGGTCCCACAGAATACATAAAATACACACGCAGTGAGACCAATTTGTGCACATGGACTTGGTCGATCACCAGGGTATCATAGTTACCGGAAATCTTGTAAGCCTCACTTCTTTTTGAATTTAATTGATGAACATCGTGGAGACAATGACATGGGTCTTGTAATTGTACTAAATGTTGGCTCAAGAGGTATATTTTGATGACGTTTTCTTTACATAAAGGCTTATGACTTATTCTTTTCTGAAATTCCCAAGAACACATTACTCAATATCAAAAAATAACTCACATTTGACAATATTCACCCACATGTCACAAACGTGACGCACTATATTGACACATTAAATCAGGTTTGGCAGCGAAATAGAGTTTTATTGTGTGTAGACTTCCAGAATGAGGAGTAAGTGAAGTCATGGGGTTTGTTTTACATTTCTAGTGCAGGATGTCCATTGTTACAGTACTTGTTCGGATTTGCCGCAGATAGTACAGGTGGTCTAGCTGTAACTGTTTAGTTTGTAATCCCTGGAACTGAATATAACACCCCAGTTTGTTTGTACTGCAGTTATACACTGACAGTTGGTTTAACTAAGGTAAGCTGCCCAGCTAGAAAGGGCACATACTGGTTCAGGGGTATGTCAAATTATTTTCGTTTGAACTTGGACTGTACAAATATTTCTTATGTTTGGTTTGACATGTATTATATATTCATATTGAAGCTCTGAATTTATAAGCAAAGCTTTCCTAATTTAGCTGACGCATCATTTGACATGATCATATATTTTTTCATTTGTATGTGGGTTGCCTTGTCTGAATATTTAGCTGCGACAAGGAGCCACAACTCGGAAAGAAATCTGCGGGCACAGGCTCCAAAACATGTTCTGAATAGCTATCTGCTTAAGCCCTTTTACCTTATTTGTGCTAATACAGACTATCTCAAAATTCTATGGAAGAAGGTGTGCAAAATGAACAATGACACTCCCATGTTTATATACGTTAGACAGTGACAGGTTAGCTTTATAAGGAGTGAAAAGAGTTCCGACTACAGAATATGGTAATGACTATCAGGAATTAGTTCTGGATGGAAAGACACAAATAAAATACCGGTACTATATTTCAATCGGTTTATCCAATAGTTATAAGCGGACAATTGTTAATAATATTGAAACAGTGTGCTGGTTTCCCTAATTTCCTTATTGCCACAATAACAATTAGAGTCAACTTCTGATAAATGAATTACGAACTGGAATGTTAAATCTGCAAGGGATTAACACATTATCAGCCAAAGGCTTCATTACAAAATGTTATGTTAACTTCCAAACAATTCTGAAGTCCAGTGTAACTTATATGTACAGCACCATGATAAGTTTTAGCACAAAACATACACGGATGTCCACAGATGTTACACAAATATAGTTTGTCCCCTCAAAACCTATGGGCGCTGGCCAATTTTCGATTTAAACTTCGTTTTAGGAGGGTCAAGACTTCTTTTGGAGACTGAATTGTTAAATATAACAACAAAAAGCACACCATGCGCTTTTTTTTAACTACAGGACTGCCATTGCGTACCTTTGTACAGAGAGCATCCGTGCAGCATATTTTGCAATGAGATTCATTTATAAAGCCATTTTACTACTATAGGTACGAACTTATATATGTGGGCCATTATTATTCGCTTGACATGATAACAGCAATATCAATTGCAAATCAACCTGGTGTGTCGTATCTTGGGACCAAAAAGCAATACCAAGTAACCCAACGTTTTAAATTTGGCCATGGGCATGGACCAAAACACAAATTATCGATCCACGTGCATTTCTCTTCCGTACCACAGACGTGTGAATAATTTTTACCTTTTAAAATCCAAATATCGAAAACTATCAACCCATTTGCGTTACGAATGTAGAATATTTCTCCATTATTAGAATAACGTCGTTGTTTTTACCAGTGCCCACAAAATTAATATTTACTTGTCAGGTGTATATAAATATAATCCTTCAGTTTCCTGAGGGCACAGTACACAGTACTTGTGAGCGACTGATTATAAAACTTGCAACTTTCTGTCGTGACAAAATTAATATTAACTAGGCAGGTGTATATAAATGTAATCTTTCAGTTTCCTGAGGGCACAGTACAGAGTACTTTGAGCAACCGATTATAAAACATGCAAATTTCTGTCATGGTGAGAGGTGGCTATTTTTTATCTGTGCAAATAAAAATCATTTTACCGTTGTATTGCTGTGTGAAATCGACAAGGGTTTCGATGAACTTGCCACAAGGGACCATTCCACCAAATTTCAGCATTATCTAAGTGACGGTTTTTGCCGAAGCAACAAATAGTGAATTCACACCAATCTACGCAAAAGATACTACTTACAACCGCAATACGACCTGTTTCCAAAAAAAAAAAAAAAAAAAAAAAAAAAAAGTCACAGGGGTCCCCAAATGTGTTCATATGCAATTTATATACTTGTTCAAGCCGTTAGGGCGTAGAGAATTTTGGATTTTGCCCCCAAAGTGAAACCAAATTTCATAAAAGTGCAAAATCACTGAAGCATAACCATTTGGCCTACCTTAGTTATACGTAAATGCCCAATTTGTTTGAAGAGGATCAATAATATAGATTGTAATCCCCCAGAAGTTCTGCAAAAAGTGAAAAATGTATATTGTTGAGAGACAGACGATATACGGACCAAAAATGGACGATATACGGACCAAAGACACATTACCAGGAAAAAAGCTCATCTGACAGACGAATCTGCTCAGGTAAAAGCAAAGACGAGGGGAAAAAAAGCAGAAAGAGCAGAAGGATAAGAAGAAGAAACAAGGTTTTGTAAGCATTGTGTTTTCCAATAAAATACCGTTTTACTTGTCCTTTATAAAAAAAACATTAGTATATATTTTCAACCATGCCCTCTGATGTCACAAACCCTTGTCAGTGTTAACCTGTCCGAGAGTAGGGTCACAGAGAAGTGATATTTATGATACATGTAAACGAAAGGGCTTCCCCAAACGACAAATCGTAAGTATTAAAATGATATCACCAGGAAAAATACAATTTGAAAAAAAAGCGAGAAAGGTATCCCTTCAGTGATGCAACCATTCCTTCGGTATACAAAATTGTGACACACAGAAAATAAAGGGCTTACCCAAATGACAATCCATAAGTATTAAAGCGATATCACCAGGAAAAATACAATTTGTGAAAAAAAAAAACGAGAAAGGTATACCATCAGGGATGCAACCATTCCTTCGATATACAAAATGATGTAATATTTCGTGAAATATATCACATAACACCAGTGTGGTAGCAGCAAATAATTTGTGAATCAGAGTTCCAGATAATAAAATCAGACTTTGATCAAGGAAATGAATAAAGTACAGAGAAACTATGAAGCTATTAGGAACTACGCAGTCAAGGGATTTGCAGGAGTGCAATGGGAAAACTCAAAAAGCAACGGACCCCTTTAACAAGTAATAACACCTCTTTTCTCTTTCTTTTGTAAAATAGATGCAAATATTAAAATGTATATTGAAACCAGCATATAATTGGTGCACTCAGTATGCCTTATGGTCTTTTCCTGAAGAAATGGTGTTGCGCAGCAGTGTCCTCACCATGGTAAACATGAAAACGTGGGATCTTTAAGGCTATAATTGGAAAAAAATACCACTTGATTTTTTTGTGTAATTTCAGAAAGTGTGCGTTTATATATTTAACAGCCACTCAGAATAAGTCTCAGCACCAAATTCATTCATAAAGGAATACAGTGTACCAACAAAAACATTCAAAGATATGAGTGGAAAATTAATATTGCTGAAATTTGTGTTACGCATAATCTTTGCCTTGTGTATTTTGGGTGGTTGTGTCAATGAAACTGTATGTGGTTTTCTATTCGAAGTGATGTTAGTTATTACCGCAGGAAAATATGTAACTTCCTGTTTTTTAGTAGGATGAAGATCAGATGTAAACGAAGAGCTAATTTCGCAGTTTGCCAATATCAGTTCGAGTCAAATCTGTTGTTACCAGCACATTTTACTCTTTTGTTTCTCCTCAGCTCAGTTGCTGTATGACTGGATTACATAAAAAACAAATCAGACAGAGCTGTCGGTGTTTCAATCATGTGGTCAGTGCTTTTCCAGCTAAACAGATGCTCTGACAGCAAATTATAAATGCAAGACAATGTGCTGTTTTGCCCCGTCTTCTGTCAGACGCTGTACTTAAAAGGATAAGACTGGTACCCTTATTAGATCCAGCAAAGTGAACGTAGCTGCACAGCTACAAATAAGGGAACCAACCTAAGCAAGGAGACGAAAGAAAATACCATAAATCATTTGTGGTTCTAACATAATATAAGTTTTTGTGTTGCATCGCCATGTACTGAATCAAAGAAAATATCTTACCACCCAGGGTCTATTCAAATTCCTCATATGTATTTTACCAATAAAGTGTATGCATGCTTTTTGAGATGGATTTTGAAACCTGGAGAAGAGTAAGGAAGCTAACTGTACAGATGAGTAGAAATGAAATATATCGAACGCGTAGGCCTATCATTTTCTACTTTTCTTTTACATTTTTTTTTTTTAATGTTAATGAGATACAGGAGATAGTTTGGTATAAATGGTGCCTCTCGTAATGATGGTTCTCTGTTAAGGAAGATGCGATCAATTTAAATCACTCTTGACCTTCATAGACTGCCACCTGTCTTACGTCAGGGATATTTGAAGTGCATCTCATTTTAGTATTGTGTCCTGATGAATCCAGTTTTTGATGTGATCAGGGCACGTGTGGAGTTTGTACTTTGCAGTTGATCAGTTTACGAGAAGAGCGTGTTAACATGGGTCGTGCAGCTGTTCAAAACTGTGATTTTTTTTGGGGGGTGGGGGTGGGAGGACAGCCAAAAGGCTGTATAGTAAACTTAAACTGCAAATGAATGTGTTTCCTGAGGTCTTTGCAACTATGTCCTCCAAATACATGTTTTAATAACAAAATTACAATTTTCGCAAGAAATATCATCTGCTGACAACTGCACGATTCAATGATGTCGATTTTTGCTCAGTCCCATTTACTATGGGACGATGTTGAGTGTGCTAGGGTGTTTAATGGTTCCTTAAATTCACTCATGGTGGATATTCAGTATGCCCTTTTAAGGCTTCTAAGGACAGCATCTGGGAGTAGTCAATTGCACAATTCTAATTATTAGCATAACAACAAATCACTTGTAAGCTATGATAAGCAAGTAGCCAAATGTATGCAAATAAACATAAATTCCAATATCGAAGCAGGTAACCCAAGTACATCTCTCACTCTATGAGACTACCCACAAAAAAACAGCCATTTCGTTTTTCCCCGCACCGTTGTAATCAGAAATGTAGCTATGTGAGCCCAAGCTTGATAGAGAATTTTTGTCAATGCATCGATTGTGAAGTATCATTGATGGTAATAGTAATACTCGTTTTGCGTAAACGTCTAACATACACCAAAGCAGTGAAACAGGGCTTTATCTAGGAGCTATCCTCTTCCCCATTCTCTACTATGTTTTAACCACGTTATTATGGTGCCCTCTGGAGTAAAATAGAGCTACATTGACTGTCAACGGGGACAGCACCATACTAAAAAAGGTTGTCTTATTCCTGAGTGAAGTTATATGCACATTTGTGTGACACTTATTAAACGAAATGGCCATACTTCTAGACTCTAACTAACGACGGGGCTATACAAACTTACCATATTTTTTCAGAGTAATCATTCCTCAGAAGGCGTATTATGAAGCATAACCGTCCATGAGATGTGAGCTGCTTCAGCTGACCCCTTCTTAAACAAGAGTCTGGAGGGCACAGAAATGATTTTGGCAGACAGCATAACCTCCTGTCTAGGTTCATTAACACATCAAACCTCCACATATTAATCAGGAAATATAAGTAACTGTCTTTATAATTTAATATATGTGACTCATTTTGTTTTTCATCCGGAAGATATGTACGTGTACATGTGAGATATTTTGCAAGGTCCAACATGTGTGAAGACCAGCAATGTTCGGGGTCATGCCTGATGCAAATGGGCTAAATATAAGAGAAGTTAAAGTAAAAAAAAAAAAAAAGAGAGAGATTCGCACCAAGGTTATATGGAATCTAGTATTCTTCAACCTTCCTGTTTGGATACATTTGATCGTTGGTCTAGCACACAATATCTGTGTATTATGGACAGCAACGGGGCCAAGCAATGGTAATACAGGAAGAAAAATCCATTGGTCATGTATGGCTGTGTCCACTGGTAGTCAAAATATCAGACAACAATTACCTTAAGTGGACAGAGGGAGAGCTATATGCCGTAGAGAGTTGCAGGTCCTTGCTGCCTTCCATGGGCATCAACGACAAACCCTCAATAAGTTGCCCCAAAATTCCCCCAAACTAATGCTTGGGATATGTTCTTGCATGGAGGCAAAATGTGACAAACTGGACGCACTACCGCCTTGCCTTCCGTGCAGAAACAGCACAGTAAAAGAAACACATTTCTGAGTATTAAACCAGGGGTACGCCCTGCGATACTACTAGGATCACACGGGATTTGTGGTCAAGGGCCATTTACTATGGTGAGCACCACTGGCCACCCAATGGACCAATTCGTGGCAATAGCCGCCCCCAATCCCACTATAAAATGAGAGAAATTGATATAACCACTATCTACACACCCCAAGCAGTGAAGTAGAACTTATGTTATGTAATAGAAATATAAACTTAGTGAAATGAAAATACCTTATAATGTCTTATGTGCGTCGCACACCGCATTTATGGTCAGTAAAGCGAAATATGTGAACACTTTAGTTGTTCCTAAACTCCACACGTCACCATAAAGCGATTGACAAGACAGCATATTTCATTTAACCACATATGCTATGTGCAGTTTGAAGAAAACTGATTTTAGTTTTTGGCTTCACGGTGGAATGATCTTACACTTACTGCACCAAACGAATTTTTTTATTCATCCCAATACACATAACACGCACGCACTGACAGGCACACACACACGCACACACACACACACACACACACACACACACACACACACATACATACATATATATATATATATATATATATATATATATATATATATATATATATATATATATATGTAAGTATGAATATATATATATATATATAATAGTTTTGCCTATGCCGATGATGTAACACTCCTTAGTGCCGCGGTGACCGACCTGCAAAACCTTATAGACATGTGTGTACAATACTCTGTGAAATGGAGGTTTAAATTTAACCCAGTCAAAACGAAATGTTTTATATCTGGAACACATCGGTTCTGTAAGGATCCTAAATGGTTTATTGGAAAAATGTGAGCGAAGTGTCCAATGAATTAGATATATTAGGTTCCACATTTAGTACAGATGGGAAAGGAAATGTCCATGTGGAACGGCGGATTAACTCTTGTAGATATAACTATTATGGACTTGGCGAAGTTGGCATGGTATACCCGGGCCTTGATACCAATACTAAACGTTATCTATGGAACTCTATGTGTGCACCTACTTAACTATAGGGAACAGAATGTTTATATATATGCAGCCCATCTCTGATACAAATGGAATTTTTACAGGGTTGCTTAATAAAACAGTGCTCTGGTCTGGGCAAACGCCACAGACACTCTAATTTATTAAAAGCGTTAGGTATTAAAACACCGTGGAGTCGCTCATCAGCGAGCGCTTTAGCTCACTACATTATAGTATAGTTAATATTGACTCCCCTGTGCAAGATCTGAACTTGTTCCTCTTAAATTTATTTTTAGTTACTGGTAAAACCATTGAAGGTGCACCGAGACATGGTATAGTGAATCAGGGAAGCTCTCTTTTCTCAGTAGCTTTAGGTTCTTGGCCAAGCACAGCTCTTCAAAATTCCGAAGGTCATGGTGTTGTTGACTCCATCAAGTTTTTAGTTTTTCATGAATATTTTATAAAACCGTACAAGGAGGAGCACCTACTGGTATCACTCCTTATAAGAGAAATTAAAGCGGATTCACACTTGGCCGCTGTGCTTTGTGAATAAGACTTGTAGGGGTCCACGTCTGCGGTGGATGGTCCTATCGATTGCGCGGCGTGCTGACCGGTTGTCATGGTGTTGGTCTGGGGGCTATGTGCCAGCATGCCTTGGGTCTGCGAAAATTGCAGACCCGAGGTGTGCCGGCGCTTTGCTGCTGGGCCGGGGTGGGGGCCCTCGGCTATTATGGTGCCTGTTGGTGGGTCGGTTTGCCGGGCACGGGGACCATATATTGGTTTATATTTTTATATGTACATGCTCTGCAGGTAATTCTTTTATTGGTTTGTATTACATGTATATCGGTATCCTTAAATTATATGGATCTTTGTTTTTCTTCATTTCATGTTGATGTACTCATTTCCCCGACTGCCGGGGTCTTAATAAAAGTATTATTATTATATTGAAAACAGTCGATGCAATAAATTGGTTGTTTGTGTGTGTGTGTGTGTGTGTGTGTGTGAGTTTTGGCGTTAAAGGGAACGAAGGTAATAAGCTTTATTCAAAGCCACCATTGGCAAAAATGGATAGCATCAGTTATAGATGCTTGAATATGCACACCCACCCACACAAAACAATAATAAAATAAAATAAAATAAAAAGTAGATCTACTCTATGTTTAAGGCTGAGTTGTCATTTTCTGTAGTGAAATTCCAAAGAAGTTAATCATGGTAGGTCATATAACCTGAGCATTGTTACAAGTAAATGGTGACGTGCCAAAATCAGTGACGTTGTGTTTTAAATTTAGACAGTATCGACTGTACGTGAGAATATATTTGATTACACATCATGCGTGGTGTAAATTCCTGCAACAAACGTAAGCAAGTACGGTACACAAGATTCGTGTTGAATGTAGGCCTTGGGCATATTTTGGGGATGAATGCCCATATAAAGGGCAGGTCTCAAAAAGGCAAACCAGACATATTTCGCCTAATTTGACTCCCCTCTATACGATAAAATGAAAATTACCACGATCTGCAGCTCTGTATTCAAAGTTATCGCGGTTTTTAACTGCTCCTTGCATCCTTGTGAACAAAAAGCGGAGATCGTGCTTTTCCGGGAAGCGTAATGAATATGCATTAAAAATAGATCATGTGACCTAGAGTTGTCCAATGCAAAATGGCGGCACGCCCGAAGCGGGCCAGTCAAAAGTGCTGCGTGAAATTCTGCAGCAAGACAAACTTGGACCGCGTTTCCCTGTTTAGTTTCCCAAGGGATGATACTTTGTGGAAACAGTGGGTCAAGTTTGTCAAATCATGGAGGTATTACCTCCATGGTCAAATGCAAACGAAGTGATGACTGGGTGCCTGGGTCTGGGAATATACATGTATGCTCTGACCATTTTACCATTCACGATTTCGACCATGTCACTTTTTGTCAGGTAAAGTAGGCCTACTAATCGAAGTCGTCAAGAGAAGACACACGAGCCCAGGGCCAGGGTACCAAGCCGCAGGTCAAAGTTAAAGTCCGAGTTTTCAACCTGATAACTGCGCATGCATAATGAAGCTAATTGAAAACGACATAATGAAGTCGACTCAACTCTGTTCTCTTTACAGACAGGACTTCATGTGTACAGTAATGACTGACAGCACATGATGGCGTGACAGTGTTTGTAACAAGTAGGATTTTCCTACTTTTGTAAGATTTGGGAATAATTGTAGGATTTAGTAGGATTTTGAGTGAAAATACTCAAATTTGTAGGATTTTTGCCTCCAATTCATAAAAATGTATGTTAATTTGAGCGTTTTTACACGCTGTTAGACTTTCTGTAGCTTTGACAACAGGGCAAAGAAAACTCACAAATGACAATTTATATTAACAAGGAATGCTTCAGTTAAATTTGATCTCATAAAAGCTTAAAATTGGCTAAAATACTCCCGGTTTGTGGGTTTTGGCATCAAAGATATACCACATTCACAATGCTGTAACACCTAACCCGGAAAAGGAAGATTTTTTGTCAATCATTGTTACAAACACTGCTTGAGCACCTTGGTACCCGAGTCCCGAGTCATTAATCTGTCAAACCAAATCCCCCAATCTGTTTGCCTGGCTGCCCGCCTGCCTGATCACCCAAGCGTAAAGCTTCACTTTTTAAAGAATCAATTGCAGTTATATGTATCATGGTAACTCCAAAAATCATGCAGAATTTGCCTGAAAAGGCACAAACAAAACACACACACACACACACACACACACACACACACAAAGCAATCCTGTTGGTATAATAGTCTAGTAGTAATAAACACATATTTAATTTTTCAGCATTAATTTTGTTTCTTCCATTGTCAATATCAAGGCTGTTGATATTCGAAGTGAATGTGATATTTAATACAAAGAAAAACTTAACAAACCTAATTCTGTAAGCCCATGTACCGTTTGAACACTATCAATATGGTATATCAATAGTACATCTATATGAGAAAAAAAAACCTACCTGATTGAATACTTCTATTGATTCTATAGATTTAGCTTTGATTATTATTTATTTTTTTATTTTATTTTTTTTTGGCTTATCAGTTTGACCATGGCTTCTAAAGTTGTCAGTTTTATGCAGTATACTTAATGGTATTGAAGATCTCATTCAGAAAAAAAATATCTCGTTAAAAAATTCTCACAAGGCATTTCAAAAAAGGTAACTTGTGTATTGCACAAACCTGGTCATGGATTTGATGGAATGTCACCACTATTGATGTGTTCGTAAAACAAGAGGGATGTGTGAACAGCCCATGCTCAGCTGACCTATGCTTGAACAAATATGGTACAGACACATCTACTGTACACTGCCAGCAAGTTTGAAGTGAATGTGGCAAACAGTTTTGGAGATGAAGTCAAAAGTGTGAATATGCATTGCAATGACCAATGACTTGCATAGTAATCAGTAAGAATGGTGTATTTTCCAATAAGCATCAGAAAATAGAAAAAGATTGCAGTGCCACCTGGTGAACAAATTCAGAACTAGGAGTCCCTAGGAGTGTTTCTGTGTGATATCAAAGCAATTGGGTGAGCGGTTTCAGAGAAGAAGATTTTTTAAGATTTGCCCCCCAAAAAGCACAAAATAATTCAATAAAAATCCAAAATCACTGAAGCATGACCATTTGAATACGATTGGTAGAAACCCACCCAAGGTACATTGCCACCAAGTTTGAAGTGAATCTGGCTGACAGTTTTGGAGAAGAAGTCGAAAATGTGTGTTAGCATTAGAATGCCCAATGACTTACATAGTAATCAATAAGGAAAGGTACATTTACCGATAAGTACCCGAATTGAAAAAATCATTAAAAATGAGGAATCCACAGCAGTGCCACCTAGTATATAACTTTGTTTGACCCTTTCACAACAAAGCTATCCACCAAGTTTCAGCTCAATCTGAGTGATGGTTCTGGAGAAGAAGTCCAAAATAGTGAAAACACACAAAACAATCATAAAAATATAGAAAAAGATTGCAGCGCCACCTGGTGAACAAATTCAAAGCAAGGAGCCCCTAGGGGTATTTCTGTGTGATATGAAAGCAATTGGGTGAGCAGTTTTGGAGAATAAGAATTTTTAAGATTTGCCCCCCCCCCCCCCCCAAAAAAAATTCAAAAATTCATAAAAAAATAAAAAAATCACTGGACCATCCATTTGTACAAACTAGGTAGAGATCCACCCAAGGTACATTGCCACCAAGTTTGAAGTGAATCTGGCAGGCGGCTTCGGAGAAGAAGTCGAAAATGTGAATTAGCATTAGAATGCCCATTAACTTATACATTACTCAATAGGAAAGGTGCATTTACCCATAGGTACCCGAATTGAAAAAAATCGTTAAAAATCAGAAATCCACAGCAGCGCCACCTAGTGAACAACTTTGTTTGATCTTTTCACAAGGAACATATCCACCAAGTTTCAGCTTAATCTGTGTAACGGTTCTTGAGAAGAAGTCGAAGATTGCGAAAACACAAAAATTCATAAAAAAATTGAAAAACTTGCAGCACCACATCTTGAACAAATTAGGGTCTAGGAGTCTCCAGAAGTCTTCCTATGCAAATTTGAAGCAATTGGCTGAGCGGTTTTGGAGGGGATTTTTTTAAGATTAGCCCCAAATATGAACAAAAAAATTCATAAAAAATCCAAAAATCACTGGACCGTGTCTATTTGAACAAACTTGGTAGAGACCCACCCAAGGCACATCCCCACCAGGTTTGAAGTGGATCTGGCCAGTAGTTTTGGAGAAGAAGTCGAAAATGTAAATTGTTGACGACGGACAGATGATGGACGGAGGACCATAAGATAAGCTCAGCTGACTGACAAGTCAGCTGAGCTAAAAAACAAACCCATTGGTAACTGTACTAAAATCAAGGTCAAGAATGCACACAGCCAGACAGATGTACAACCCGAGAACAGAAGGGGTCCCCCCATGGGACGGACCCGTAAAAAAAAAAAAAAAAAAAAAAAAAAACAGCAGCAGCAAAACCTGGAGAACAGATTTCTGGAGGTCAAGAAATCGTAGTATTGGCAACAAGCACAGTGGTCCTCCCCTTGTAAGGCCTGTCACTAATGTGTCCATCCCTCTTAAAAGGCCATTCTTGTAAAAAAAAAAGTGTTGCATTACAACTACATTGTCTGTATGTGGAAAGTGCATCCTTCTTGTAAGGTGGAGAGCACTTTTGAGCTGCAGTGGCAGTGGCCTTAGAAGGGGGAAAACCAATGCAAATTGAATTGTTACTCTTCTGAAGAATGTATTTCTTATAAATGTACACAAGTTTTTGAATTGATCACAGTTTTTGGGCAAATTTGAAATTCAATCAACTGAATAATCATTTATATTTTGGAGGGCAAAATTTTTTTTAAATGAACCCAAATCAGCATTTTCTCAGTTTTACTTGCTGTTTTATCAACATAGATATTACATTCACTTCCCCCCCCCCCGTCAAATATTCCAGAATACCACCACTCAGGAAAAAAATTGAACATTTGACATTTGTTGGGGCTGTAAATATTATTTATTGTGAAGATAATGAATATATTTTCTTCCTCTTCAATAAATTATCCATCACATACCATAGTTGGTGCCACTAGTATTTCACATCCTTATCACCTTTCATCTCAGTAATACACCTGTAATGTTACACTGATATATATGTACAATTAAACATCCAAATGAACCATATGTGCACATATATACTAATTTAATCTTGTGAAGTTCACGACAGTGGGTCCAATAATTTTGGATGTACGCACAATATAAGTTTCATGTTACAAGTGAGACATACAAATCGATAAGAACAAATCTATACCACCCCTTGCTGGGGGCATTAAAAAAAAGAGAAGGAACTGCACATTATCTATCTATCTATCTATCTATCTATCTATCTATCTATCTATCTATCTATCTATCTATCTATCTATCTATCTATCTATCTATCTATCTATCTATCTATCTATCTATCTATCTATCTATCTATCTATCTATCTATCTATCTATCTATCTATCTATCTATCTATCTATCTATCTATCTATCTATCTATCTATCTATCTATCTATCTATCTATCTATCTATCTATCTATCTATCTATCTATCTATTCCCCTTTTTGTGCTGTGCAGGTGTATCAAAAAAAGTCCATATTAGCAAGCAATCAGAGTGTGGTGATGTTGGCCACTGGAAAAAGGCCATTTCACTGCACCTATACTGGTGTGCAGCATCTACATACGCTAATATACAAGGACAAGCAGAAGTAATTCCAAGCAAAAGGGAGGACACACTACATCACATACAGAATAAAGCAAAGCACCCAAATTTTGAAAACCAGATATAATAGACCTAAGCTTGCTAAATTCACATAGAATAAAGACCATCTCAGAGTATAAAATCTTGTTGAGGCTTAAAAAAAATATATTAAATGTGCTTCCCCTCATGGACCAATTTTTTTTTTTTTTTGGGGGGGGGGGCAGGTAGGCAGATAATTTGGGTGGGTCGGTATGTTTTTTTGTTAAATGTGCCACAATTTTGGGTAGGTAGATGTTTGTTGTTTTTTTTTTTTTTTGAGAAAGGTCGTTTCAGTTAGGGGAAACACACTATTTTTTTTTGCCTGACAGTGACTGATTTTGACCGGATATTTCAAGGTCACTTGAGCTTTAAAAAGAAAACCACCACACAAAGGATACTAGGAGAAACATGCTTGTTCATGGCTGTATCAGTGCTCATGTGCTTACACTCACTCATACTGATCATGCCAGGGGCACAACTTGGATTTAATCAATTTTGAAACCTGGTAAGGATGTCTCTGTCCAAAGTTATATTGACAGAGAAATACTACTATACAACACAATTTTTTGTTTTAATCAAAATAAATCTTATATCAGAATCTAAAGGAGATGTGCTCCTGGAAGAGGCTTTGCTAAAACCCAAACTGTTGAGGGACACTGGCATGCTTTCACCGGTGTACCAGACTTCCATCCTTGAAGCAAAGCACAGCTTGGATATACAATTTGTACCTAAGAATGCTGCATTCTCTTACTGGGGCAATGTATGTGAGGTGAGATCACAAGAGACCTTTCTTCTATGTTTACATCTATTTAAGCACTTATACATATGCTTCTCTCGGATGAAAGTTGAATACCATATCCTATGCAAATCACGAAATTACCCAGTTTGTTAAGAAAATTCATGTACACCTGTGGCTATCATAAACAATACTTCAATTCACACACCAGCCCTGAATGTTGCCATCATTTAGGAGCAAAATGATGACAAAATTTGAACAAATGCTGCTAAATACTTCCACTTAAATTGACTCAAAAAGCCAAATATACTTTGATTCAGCATCAAAATGTTTCAAGGTGCATTATCTCTAGGAGCTAACTGCTCTGTAGCCACTGAAAGCAACTTTCAGCCCAACACATGATAAACAAAATATAAGTTATATGAACTATGTCAGCTTTTGAAAATGTACTGAATGAATGAAATGAATACAAAAATGCACCATTTGTATGGGTTGAAATCACTGGTCAGTCTCTGATAAGCCCTAGAAGTGGTAGACAGCAGTAGCTCATTATTACCAAAAAGTTACTTAATTTTGTTGACTGTCAGAGACATTTGATAGCACCATCCACAACATGCTGTCATGCCACTTGCGCATTGCTGTTTTTCTGCATCACAGTCCTTGGTACAACTTACTGCAAATACATTAAATAGGGATTGCTCTAAAGTATCCTCCCTGTCCATGACAGGACTGTAACCCTTTGCTCCTCTAAATTTTAGATTGTTCATATCTGCCATGCATTTCAACTAGAATGCAGACGGAATGCAAGCAACCAAAAAGATGGGAGACCATGCTACACCCTGAGCTTCTCAAAAGCAAAGGAAGGGGCAGCTGTACTGCGCATGGAAAAAAACAAAGCCAACATATGGTTAGCCATATGCATCCATGGGGCTTTCTCATTTACAAACTTTCATACTGCTTTCTATTATCATAACAAATGGCTGTGTGGTTAACCAAGTCAAGATGCCTCAGATTACATGTATTGATCACAGCTACATGTAGTACCTCAATTTATCTACACATGTAGGAAAAAAATCCCACTTCAAAATAGCTCATTAAAACGAAGGTCAGCATCTTGTAGAACTTGCTCATCTCAGTGCACTTTTAGCATGTACTCAAAATGTTGCTGTACTTGTACAGTTACCCCCCCCCCCCATCATTAAGATTGAAAAAAAATGCACACATATTGAATGTTTTTCATTAACAATGCAAATAGACACTTGACAGCCAGTACATTTAAAACCCAATCACTGCAAATGTACCCCCCCCCCCCATGACATTGAAAAAAGGCCAAGGTTGCTGAATGTTGAAGTATACTTAACTTCCCACAAGTTGCTTCCACAGTATAACTTTCATGATCATAGCTTTATTTTTTTCTTTTTCAAAAGCTACTGCATCCAAGAAGAATGGATAAAGGAACACATGCAGGAGATGACACACAAACATGACCACAATCATCAACTATACCCTGTTGGCCTGTTCAGGCCACAGGGTAAAAATTATGAAAGCAGGCCACATCTTTACTTCAGGCCAGTTTTGGCTACTTTATGGGGGGAAAGGTTAATCATGATCTACAAATCTGGCTTGATTTTATTTTTTTTAAAAGAATATGTACTGCAAATAATTGGAAATCTGTTCCAAGGTTATGCTGAATGCCTGTCCGACCTAAAGGCATGTACATGGAGAGGCACAGACAACAGACTCCGCAGACACTATCTCCCAGCTGCGAACGTCCCGACATAGATACCTCTGTCAAGGAGTTAAGTGTCCCGTTATTGGTGTGACCAGTTGGTCCAGTGAACTGACACAAAGTTTAGAATGTACCTTGCTGATTTAGTATCATGCCAGTTCATCCAGGTCTACAGGGGCCTCATGATACCCCTCAAAGACCAAAGATGGGAAACGGTCACAGACTATGTTGACCACGCACGATGGCGAGGGCACTTGGCTGTTCTTTCCCAGGAATCCCCAACACCACCGAACGAACTGCCTACAGGCAATGTATCTGTAGTGTCTGTAAAAAAAAAATAAAAAGTGTTGACCACTCGACTAAATACATGCATACTGATAATGAAAGCTTCTATGACAAAACCAGATGCATCAGTGCTTGAAATTAACTGATTTAGGGGATTAGTATTTGTAAAATATTACATTAGAAAGACTAGGCAACTGTTGATAAGAGCAGATACACTGTGTACCAAATGTGCCTGACTCCTTTGATCATTCACTGGACTCATCAGAGGTTAATGCATACCAGGGTAATAACTCACCACAAGTTCAGCATAACTATGTCTTACGCTCACAAGTACAGGGAGTTGATATCTTTCAACCCCACTACTGTCCGTTGTATTGTATTGCATTTCTTACAAATAATGTGTGCATTCTCTGTGCTGAATGTAGGAGTTGTTGCAATGTCAAGCCTGAAGTGTCTTGGTGAACATTCTTCATAAATATTATGTGCAAAGACATATACTTGTATATGTAACAACACGACATTATTGTTTAAGTTGTCTGGTTTCTAGAAAGTTAAGTAAGAATGGTAATAATTTCCCTTCCAAAACATGAACATCCATGGACAGGCTCTTAGGAAGAAGCCTTCTAAACACAAGTATTATCTAAAACATTTTATCATGATGATTGTGTGCCTGTATATTGGAGAAAACACAATGATAAGGCAAGAAGGGTACAGCAGACAAAGAGCATACCTTTTGCTCTTTTGGGCCTAAAAGCTTGGAAATAAAACAAACCAAAAAAGTTTGGTTTCTGTCATAAGCTTAGTCCCAGCTGATTATTACAGGTGTCTGCTTCGGGTACATGTGATAGTCCAACATTCTGCTCTGAAATTTAATAAGTCAGTGGTGAAATAGACTTTACACTCTTGTTTGGAAACTACATGGAATTTGTAACAAGCCTAAGAAGAGAAAAGACCCCCCCCCCAACACACACACACACACACACACACACACACACACACACACACACACACACACACACACAAAAATATGGTACCTGTGAGATGGACCAGCCCAAACTCCATATTCCTGTATTGTAGGTAAGCACAATCAAATGCATACCTAGCTAGGCATACTTGTGCAAACCCAGGGTGTTGAGTGATGCACCTGATGTTCATCCCATCGTCTACCTCCTGATAGACTGGCTCCCTCATTATCTGCTCCAATTCGTCCACTCATGGCAACAAGAGGATTCGTCCTCAGTGGGCATAGGTTGACAAACCTCACACAGGCATCTGCATACATATATACATGTATGAAAGTTTAAGTCATCCAACTCCTACATGTACCATGAGATTTGTTTTTTCTCAGAGGTAAGAGATTTAAGAAGGAAACTGATTCATGTTACCTGGTCTGCAGTACATGTATATGCATGGAAGTTCATTTCATAAAATGGATACATGTGCCACAAGATAGAAAGGGTGTGAATGTGCTTTTTTTTCTCACAGATACAACACACATGAAAGAAATCACGTGTGCACATGCCATAAACTTGTATGTCTGCTTTCCTGCAAACATAACTGATCTGCATACATGTAAAATGCTGACGGGATAATGTAATTATCATAATCAGGATAATACACATACATGTATAGTGTGTTCTGGCTACATTTCCCACAAATTTGCATATCTGTTTGCCTGGAAAAAGCCCAAAATCAACTCAGGGCCAGAATTCTATACAATAAATAGTTATAAATATATTATGCACTGTACCCATTAAATTTGCTTTCATTAGTTCAGTAAACATGCCATATGACCAGATGGCACATCATTTACAAAAAACGGCAAATGTAGGGAGAAAATATTGGGGTGCCATCAAGGAAGAGAAGTACTAATCACCCAAAGTTACAACTGTCAGACTTGTATCTGCAGTAGGCCTACAGCAGTTGCAAACTCTTGATTATAACCAACCCTCCTGCCTTGAGATGGTCACATCTGGCAGCTGATCATATATATATATATATATATATATATATATATATATGTATATATATATATATATGTATATATATATGTATATATATATATAGATATATATATATGTATATATATATATGTATATATATATATATATATATATATATATATATATATATATATATATATATATATATATATATATATATATATATATATATATATATATGCACATACATGCATTTACAAATATTCAACAACCCATGTTTTCTATTAACATGTCTCAAAGAGGTAAATATCTTGACCACTATGCCTATTACTCTTGTACACACAACACACACACACACACACACACACACACACACACACACACACACACAATTGTGTTGTGCTACGTTTTGTAACCCAAGACGGCACCGAGTTTATCTGAAAACTGTAATAATGAAAAAGAGCTCAAGTCGGAAGCATAATTTTAAAAAATTACAGAGTGTTTTAGTGCATGTATATGTTTTCAGTAACTCTGCCTTGGGTACAGATGGATGGCATCCGTATTTCCTTTAGCCTCAAGATGCCACAACCAGTGCATATTTCTGTTAACTGGCATTACAGTACCCCCGTGGACATCATGGTTGATTACCCATGTTCATTGTGGTTTTATTCCTTATTTTACATGCAACCTGTTGTCAATTAAAAGCGGAAGATGTTACCTGCACTTTTCATATGTGCCCATTCACTAAGCTCTGAGCTACATAAATCCTGATGAAAGCTTTACCATTTAAGCCGTTCATCAGATTTAACCTTTCACAAAAATAAAATGTTTCTCAGTAAGTTTAATTAGTCCACAGGGCTGGCAGATCATATAAACAATCTTGGCATTTTAGGCTGAAGTCCTGCGATAATCATTATTTTTACTCCTGTTGTATTATATAGATATGAAAAAAGTGTGAGAAGTACCAGTTAATTACTCACAATTTCCTGTTATTATGATACAACATCACATATCTGGTGTTTATACTCAGGATGGACATGAATGAATATTTTTTTTTCTTTTTTTTCAGAATAAGTTTATCAAAGAATCGAAGAGTTGTTATACAAAACAGTGGCATTGACTTTTTTGTAAATAGTTTGTATTTCAAATGTACAAAAACGTAAATGACAGCATTACTATCTGACAAGAATGGAGATAACCAAATGTGATTGCATCAATTATGTCTGAATAAAAAAAAAGTTCATTTTTAAAAAGTGATACCAGTTACCACAGAGTTGTTGTAATACCATAGATATAATTCAAAATTGAAATGGTATAAAGGAGTCTAGGCTCCTTGTTGGTTAAGAGGGTATAGTTGTTTTAAAGTAGTTGATTTAAAACTCAGAACCCATATCTTATTTGAAATTGCAATGGTGAATCCATCAAAGTTTGAGCTGCACACATACATATTCACCAAGCAGAGATTAGTAGTGCAGGTCAGTGTTTTTGATACACAGTGAATCTATACTAGGAAGCCTAAAATGCTGTAAAATGTTTAGGCAAAGAAATGTATTCAATACATCTGAATGCTACTGCAGCACACTACTACCACCACTCCATACATGCAGTAGGTTGTAATTGTACTCACACTAGTTCAGAAATAGGCATTAACATTCTATCATCAGGTCATCGGGAATCCAAAACCTGTCGAGGAATGTAAACAATAAAATTGAATTGGTAGGATATCAATTCTGAGCCAGGAGCCAGGGACAATGGCCAACAATTGAACCGGCTTAATGTTACAGGGCCTAGGCCTACTCGGAGTACTCAGCCTACAACTACCGACTGCAGCAAAACGGACATCTTGGACTATTGCACTTCTTCATTGAGTCTGACTGCCCAAAACCTCTCCGATCGTCTCATTCATCTACTCTTTTACTTCGTGGATTTATTAAACAGGGATCCTTTCCAAGCTCAATTGAGCTGTCAGGTTATCCACTACGCCCACGACCAGGACGACCATTGTAATGCAGCACGTGTTACTGTCACTCACTCTGTTCAGGGTTTCTTATTTAAATAGCAACAACCACACAAAGGTCTCAATTTCAAGTGCTGGTCTCAGGTAGCCACAAATATAATTAATATAATCACTTTTTAAACAATGACATTGACTTGTACATTTATAGTCGTATGATATGAAACTGTTTTGTTTACCAATCTGTGTTTCCCAGGCATCGTGGCGGAGCTTCACCCTGCCTAATGTTGCCCCCCCCCCCCCCCACTTCCATGGCTTCTGGATCGGCAGCCCTCGCCACTGGCTCATACTGCCACTCAAATAGCGGCAGGTTGACAGATTCTTCAGAATCTGTTTCCCTCGCACCAGCATACAGGCCCAGATCCTCTCCAGACACAACGGAGTCTGAGAACTTGGAATTGTGCCACTGTCAGACATGTTATCTCGCTTTCCATCTTCCAAAAGTGTCACACCCGTGACGTCACAAGTGTGCAACCGAATCATCGGCCGTTTCCGTGAACCTGCTTCTTTCGCCCAATAGAAAACCATCACCCAGTGACATTTGGCGCGAAAAAATATATGCGTGGTATCTGAGTACCATGATTGACAAAACTGAAAATTAAAAGTTATTTTGATACCTGCCCTTTAAAGATAGAATAAACAAAATCTTACAGGGCTGGAGTGTGAGTCACTATTTTTCTCTCACTGGGGTTAGTTGATGGTGTGAAGAATCACTCGTGACCTGTGGTCACACATGATTCCTCCATGCCTCATGTCAGAAAAACAGTAAATCACTTTGAGCCATGTAAGATTCTCTCGACACACTTAAGGTCATAACAGAGTTGACGTATCACAGTACTAAAACCTGGCCTGATATTGAAACATCACAGGGAGGACTTGCATCTTTCAAACCATAACCCAAAACCGGACATTTTAATATCATCATGTTTCAGGTGGGAAAAAACTTCTTTTTTCACCCCCAAACCGAAATGGGCATCTGCAAGTGTAGAAGCTTATCTGAGATAAAGGGTATCAAGAAGTGCAGGTAAATAAACAATATGGGTGTCAATATGTGGATGTATGCTTGTGTTTCAGCTTCCCTGAATGACAAGAGTGGCACACGCTGTAAAAGGTACTGTTGAGTGTATCCGACAACTTTTCTTTCTGATGTAAGTTTTTGGCCTCACAGCTTGCAAAATCCTATAATGGGTAATCAATCTACTTTGTATTTGCTTGTCTCGCCATCTGTTGTATACTCTGCTCTGTCAGCAAGTGTTGTAAAGGCAGGTAATGCTTTTGACATGAATCGATTACATGACCTGACAGAAATATAGATTTCATTATAAAAATGTGCTAAATGATCATTAATAATCTACAAATGAAGCAAGATCAACAGTCAGCCAACAGATTGCCCTCATATGCGGATCATGCAAGGTCTAGATTTTAAAAACACATTATGATGGCTCTCTGCAATGCTTTTCACGGAATGGCCTGATAAAAGTATGGTAGTCGTCTGAGTGGGCAGTTACAAATAAGAAGCAATAAGAGTACTAACCACACGAAACTAACTAAAGTTCCCCTCTACAAACAGAGATGTATAGGACCGATTTCACAATTCTGTGTGTAGTACTTGTCAAGAAATGTCTGCAACAGAATTGTCTTGAAACACTAATGAAAGGATCAACGGATACCATTATAATTTTACACTCCCACTGCCCATATTTTGCTTTTGGGAATTAAATAAAAGTGTCTGTAGATTCTCCCCGAGGTTTCATGGTGATGTACCTCTGATGGCCCTTCATATGTCTTTGCAATGTTTCTACCTGCATTTCCTTCATGTGCAACATGCATGAAGTGCAGTTTCCAATTTCATACTTCAGTTGAAATACAGAATTCGAATTGGTTGTTCAAGCAGTTGACAGCACACAGTCACCTTCAACATTGGCTTTTTTGACCTGTCAAACCTCATGTTTGATATTTGTCGTCTTCCTGCATTCATATTTGAATCTACCACTTACACAGAGATGATGCCCAGGGGGAGATTTGGTCAGGTTATGAAGTGCTCTCTACCTCAAAAAGCATAAATTACACAAGGCGGACCTATTAACATTGTTGTATTTCACTGACTTCGTTGACTTCTGGTTATTTTGAACTTTCGAGTTGTTTGCCTGATCCACCAGGGTCTCTTTATATTCAGTTAATTTTCACTGACAGGTCAGTGTGGTAACATAATACGTCAGTCGATCCGCTACCATGGATATTAAATATACAAATCCAGCTCCAAGAAATACACCACTAATTCAGTGTTTCACAAAATGGGCTTTGTCCTTTCATCATCGGACATGATTCTTGACCTACATCTTCACAGACCACAGAACCAAATCTTGAGATGTTACCTAATGTACATGACTGTACACACATAAAATTATAAAAAAAATTCCTGAACCGGCAAAAGAGAAGTGGTGCTACTGGTAACGCCAAGGTCACTGCCAATTTATAAATAAAAATATGAAACTTCACCCACATGGATAAGACTGAATATAATACGTGACGCCACACGCCATTAAAAATGTCACCAAAGAAGACAACACTGTATGTCGACACTGGGTAATTCACCAGAAAAAAATAAGATAAAAAGCCATAAGGGCACTGGATCAAAGTATTTAAAACGAATCAATCAGAACCAGTCATATATTTCCAATGTAGTCAGACCCACTCAAATATTTCTCAAATATGAGTTCATCACTGCTAGTCACAGATTCCAATATCAACTACCATTCGCCTATCCAAACACCATAAACAATTTCCAACACTCGAATTTTTTAGAGAGGATGGGAAGTTTGTAAATACCTATTACGTCTATACAACTAACATCCGCAGACTCTTGCAGCAAGTGAGTTCAAATTTTTTTATTCCAATATCTACCAAAAAAAAGACCGCACATACACCCAAGTTTGAAGTTGGTTTGACGAACGGTGTGGGACAAAACTACGCATAACAGCATATACACTGAAATCCAAATTATGACCATGCTGTTCACATGTGCTCTCATGTAATTTTTTTTAAAATCATAAAAAGTTAGCAAATGACAGTTTCCCATTTAATGGCCAGTCTCTTGTTAGAGGTTGAGTTACATTTCATTTCTACCATATTCAAAGCCAATTCAGCATGTATTTCGGTAGTTGTCGTGAAAAATCTATAAAACACAGACACAGATACAAACACACACACACACACACACACGTACACACACACACACATCCATAGCAATTTTTTTTCTAAATTAATGTATATATATATCCAAATATCAAGTAACTGGACCGTTACCAGTTAGATAGACTTGCCACACGGCTCACAGTGTATATATCAAGCTAGTGTAGGGTTAATCCGGCTAGTGGTTTTGGAGAAGTCAAAATGCCAATGCCCATTGCAATTTCTCACATAGTATTCTATTGAAATATATGCATTACCCTAACTAAAAAAATGCATTAGAAAGTTTCAACTTGCTCTATTTTATTGCCATCAATTTCAAGATCGCCATCCATTTCAAGATCAAGTGGGCTTGCGTTTCGTAATTTGTAAGAACTTCCAAAGAGCAACACTTGGTTTTATCTATATTTAGAGTTAATCTATTTGTGAAGAGCCACTTCGATACTATGTCTAAATCATGATTTAGAACCTGCTTGATCTTTGAGATGTCATGATTTCTGTACAACAAAGCTGTATCGTCTGCATACAGCACTGTTATACAGCTTTTAGGGAAATCTGGTAGATCATTTATATAAAGAGTGAACAGTAGAGGGCCGAGTATCGAGCCTTGAGGGACGCCACAGCATATGGGCAAAATATCAGAAAAACAGCCATTAACATTAACTGCTTGCTTACGATCCAAAAGATAAGACTTAAACCACATACGCTCACTTCCCTGAATACCATACTACTCCAATTTCTCAAATAATATCTCATGATCAGCTGTATCAAAAGCCTTTTTAAGGTCAAGAAAAATCATACCAGTATAGTTGCTTTTGTCCATTTGGTTTAAAATAGTGTCTGTAACATGAATGAGAGCAGTAACTGTAACTATTGAGAAACCTTGACGGAAACCTGACTGCCATCTCGTGATAAGTTGTCTCGGTTGTAGGAATTGATACAGTTGATCGTGGACAGCCCGTTCGAATATTTTAGAAATTATGGGTACAATAGAAATGGGTCTATAATTACTTGTATTATCACGATCCCCACCTTTGTAGAGTGGAACTATTTTTGTCTGCTTCCACTCAGTGGGAACATTCCCGCTATGCAATGAAAAATTGACCAGATAGGTCAGGGATGGTGTAATGTAGGGGGATGCAACCTTCAATAATCTAGAGCTGATCCTATCCATGCCTGTTGCTTTTGCAATGGATTATTATGATAATTCCTTTTGGACAAAACATTCCTGTATTGGCTGTAAAACAAATTTATCAGTTGTCCTTTTTTTCTTGGGGGAAGTGTTGTGTAATTCTACCGGATAATTGTTTGGACAGCTTAGCACCTATAAAAGCAACAAACTCGTTAAAGCAGGTGGCAATGCTCTTAGAGTTTGTGACTTCTTGATTGTCCTCGGCTTTAAGCAAATTCACAGTCTCAGAATTGCCGTGTTGTTTGCCGAGCATATTTTTGAGAGTTTTCCACAGTTTAGATGGGTTTGATGAACTTTCAGCAATTTAATTTTGAAAATAATCTGCTTTTAATTCTCCACTCAGGTTATGGATATGGTTCTGTTTTGCTTTGAACTGGGACCACAAAGCAGGATCTCCTAAACTTTCCGCCCTGTTTTTAAGGTGATCTCGTTCAGACGTCAGAGCAATATATTCATCTGTAACCCAACGGGTTTTCTCTCCTCGAACTTTGATTGTTTTGCAGGCGGCATGTTCATCGGTTACGTCTAGAAAAAGATGTTTCCAGCACAACCATGGATCATTCATGTCATAAAATGCTTCTGTGCATGACCACGGTACATGCTTTATGTCGTTGGTGAAAGATAGTTCATCGAATTTTTTTAAAAACGTTGTGTAAATCTACCTGGGCTCACATTTTTGTTTATGCGCTTTCCGAACACAAAAACAAAATAGTTTATGATCACTGAGCCCGCAATATAGTGCTCCTTGGTCTACAATACACCCGGGTCTAGTACAGTTTATGTGATCAATCAGTGTTTTATTTTTAATGGAAAACAAGATGTAACAGTTCATTTACGTATCTCACGTCACTCAAGATCAAACTTAGTGCACATCAAGAAATTTAAAAGTACTGACCTATAAGTGTTTAATAGTAACTTTGCTCTAGGATCCACTGTTGCTGAGATATTAATTATTTAGTCAGCTTGACCTTACAAGATAACTCAATGTGAAAACGAAAACCAAAAGGTACTATCCTATTAGTGTTTAGTATTGGCCGGCCATAGGACTAGGATCCACCATTAATCAGTTAGCAGTACGGACATCACACTTAGTGCTACTCTTAAGGTACCAATGCGCATATGTACATGTATCCTTATTGATGAGTAATAATATAGAAACCTAACAACAACAAAAAAAAAAAAAAAAATCATGACATGCCAAGTGTCTTGGTTAGTGAACACTGTCACTACAGGTCAAGTTACGGTACATTCCCATCAAATTTTGAAGAAAATACACACTGCAAAAATGACCACAATCAGTACAATCATTGAATATACATCGTACCCAGTTTTACCTTAACCAAACAGACAGGATCTATTAGTTGAAAAGCGTCCCAATGAAAATAATTCTAAAATATTAAAAATATACACAACAAAATAGAAAAGTCACAGTATCAGTGGTGACGAATGAAAGTGTGGGAGTACCTAGAAGTGGTTTGCAGAGATTCGATTAGGGCAAGTATTATTAGACAAAATGTAGTAGGGATTACAAAACAAACAAAAAAAAGAATAAAACAATCATAAAATATCCAAGGATCACCAATGGAATAAACAAGGCAGAAATTTACCTAATATGCACATACCTCTGTTATGTTACTGAAAGGGAAAATCTCCTTTCAAAAAATATAGACCCAAAGACAGAGCATTGGTCTTTGAGACACCCCTCCAAGGTGCAGAAGAAGTCTTAAGCGGCCATCAAAGATGTGATAGAAAGCTATGCCCATTAAATTTCGGCCTTTATTCATTCGATCAGAGTATTAATGATTATTTCAGCAGAGTATCGTTGATACTGCAATATAAAATATAAAGAAATAAATGACTCACGTAAATGATTCAAATGGTTGAAGGCTTTGCACATTACATACCAACAGGTAAATGTGCCAAATCTGATTTCGCTGTGGTGTGTCAGTTTACTACAATTCTTAAGCTTATTCAGTAGTTGAGAAATAAGATAATAACACCGTTCTACATGAATATTTTAACATTAGTTAAGTTAAAGTAGGCAGACCCAAATTAGTTAATTGAACATCCTATATGGTATTACCCACACTCTTTATTCATGGTTTCCATCACTTTTGCCTTGTACTGTTTACCAGAAAATATTCATGCAGGCCACAACCTTATATTACCCGTGGCTCAAAAATTGAAGAATCCCCTGGGGGAGTTATCGATTAAAATTCATGACCAAGCATATCATCTTTATATATATATATGTGGCACCAGAACTGAAACAAACTCTCAATTAATGCATGAACACAGATGCAAATCTGTGTCCTTTTACAGCAACGCAGTCAATAAGCTTTTCCATTGAATTTCAAACAGAGAGGTCCATCTTTGCTCCACATATTTCATCTGTTCACGAATCAAGCTAACTCTCAACTTTCGTTGCAAAATTTGAAGTCACAGAGGCACGAAGGCCTGCCTCCATGATGTCATGCTTTGAAGCCACATTGTCGCTATCACTGTTTGAGAGATCGCTGAAGAATTCTCCGCACTTCAAAGGCTCTTTATTCACGTGATTGATAATTGATAGACAACCTCACCAAATGTTGAGGGATGAGGTTTTCCCCGTTTTGTACAAAAACAGCTTACCTCAAGCATACAGTGTTCTTTAAGAATCAAACGATTAACAGCTAAAGCTTTTGAAGCTCGTTTTCTTAGAAAGGATAATCGAATGAGAACCCCACCTAGTTTAGAGAAAATGTAATTCCTGGACAAAAGCTGGGCAAAATGTAATCTGGTATACGGCCTTTGATTTTGTCATGTCTCAACTTTAAATTAGATTCATACATTTTCAAAATTTTTGCTTGGTTCTTTTCCAATGAAATAAACAAATGGAACATCCAGAAAAACAAAGGGAAAATTGAAATGTCAAACTTTGATGTTGGATAAGGAAAAACTTAGCCAAATAAAAAAAAAGAAAAACACAGGATGGTTTTTCTTTAAAAATTTGTGAGTATTAAGATGCAACTGTAATAATGGTTTTTATCTCCAATAATTACTGACTTATATCGACATTTAAGGGGTTGTTGGTTTGCGATCAACTTTTGATTCCTTATGCAAAAATTAAAATCACAGATACCCATACACGAGGTATAAAAATTTGTTTGAGTATGACGACTACATGCATATTTGATTTGTTATCCTGATGCAAGTACATTTTTAGCTATGATCGATTGAAGTGGAATATTTATGGTGTCTTAGCTATCCTTAAGCCTCGGCTTAATATATGAAACAATATTTCCTGGAATAAATACACTTTGATCTGGAGTACAATAGCATTTCATTTAATAAAACTTACTTAAAACCAGCACTTTATCTGTTAAGCTGGATCAACATCTGGATCAAATTAACATCAATAATATGCTTTGTACAATAGCTATAAAAATGTTGGCTCACACTAAAATTGGTCGTGCAACCAAAGATTAACGAATGTCGGATCAAAGCGAGTTAATTTTAATTTTGGTCCTAAGTTTATCAGATTGAAATTCTTTGTGAATATGGCCGCTGGTATTTATTCCTTACACTATTGGCAGTGTGGCCCACAAATATTTTATATGTTGGGGTCAAAGTCCTCCTAAACTTTTGTTCAGGAGCAGGTGCTCCAACAGTACCAAGGCAGGAATGGACTACCATTATTTACTACAGTAAATGAAGGTAAAGCAGCAATGAAATGTTTTTCGATACTGTTAAATATTCACTTTGCAGGTGGTTTGTTATGTATATGTTTGATAAAATGATTAAATCCGTGAAACTAGTTGCAAAACCAGGTCGTTATACAGAAGCCTCTCAAGGTGAGAGGGTAGAGTTCGTCATCAAAAAGTGATGTGGGTATGTGTGTTTTGGAAAAAACAAATTAAAGGCTGTTGCTATTTAGGAATGTATTTAACGTTTGAAAGGACCAGTTCAAACAACCAGATAAAGCATATCTGGTTGTTTCAAATCGCCTTATCAACTTTTGAGATAGATTCTTCTTTAACTACACACGTTATATATTTTTTTCAAACACAGACAGGCTTAACAACTTAAAATCCAAAGGTTGTCAATTGCGTGGAAGATAACAGGAGACATGGTATGCATTCCACCTTTTGCTACTCCCAACTGATCAGTCAGATGGTTTGACAGCAAAAGAAGAAAGCAGGTTTATATTGGTTCCGAGATTTGTATGAACCTGAAACATTGTAAAACGCTCAACCTCCACTCTAACTATGAGACGGACAACATAGGCCACAGCGCAACATAGCCACGAAATTCTTTATCAAATAGTTCTGACCAAAAAAAATTACCACATTCATAAATTTCAACTCAACAATAAGAGCAAAGTTACATAGAGCAAAAGCTGGTATTTATCAAAAGCTACAGTAACGTCAATATTCATCCTCCAATTCTAATGTAAAGGAAATGGAGTTTTTTTAAATGGGTTAACAAAACAAATTCCTATGGAGTTATATTAGATTATTAAAGTGAATTCAAATTGGATTCAAAGAGATATATGTGTCTGAATTACGCAAGTTTAAAGTACTGGGGATTCTGAACTGCACAAAATCCCCTCATTTGCATATTCATAGATTACGATTTTTAAACTTTACTTTTAAAACCTTGCATATTGTTGAATTATTTAACTCTTTGATCATGTGTGACTTCATAATTATTGGATATTGTGCTAATATATATGTGCTTACTTTGAAAGTTTAAAGAAGCCAAAAACCTTCATGTTATTTAAACACAAAACTGTTTCATTAACATGTAGAATCGTATTATATTCCCACTGAACTTGTCATAAGACAAGCATTAAGTAAAACTAAATTATATGAATGCACTTAGCTTCGCAAGTGTGAATTTCCACAGTTTGCATCTCATGCATTGTACTGATGTTCAATTTCACTATGTTGATCTTATCTCCTTCTATAGCAATGTTAGAATGCTATTGCCTGTGCTTACATTTTGATGTATTTGTGCCAATTAAAAGGGAAAGAAATGCAGAACAAAATTAATCAGCTCAAGGTACAGGAAAAATGTACATGTTTTTATGTATACAAGATAAACCATATATGAAAACTTCACTCTGGGAACTTATCCATTCCATTTTCATACGATGATGGACTGAAAAAAGCATGGTAACAAATTTTAAAGTTCTCGCGGAAGAACCGCATGTTCAGGATATTTGCCGAATGCTTTCTGTCACAGCAAATGCAGTCCTAATCCTTTATTGTCCCAAAGATCAATAAGACATGAAGCATTTTTCTTCATAAAGATTTCTGACCACTTCACCACAATGGCCACCTTTCCACTGCAAACGCATCAAGTGAAGGACTGAATTTGCAAGTGGTTTGTTCAAAGTAAAAACTATCCCAATAAACTGTACAAGGTTATTCTTTCGACTCCCTCGAACATACTGTGGTGGCTTGTTGTGAATAATTTTATTGCAAAAAGAATGCTTTGCGTCAAAGAATAAATGTATATCTTAAAAGAATCCATGCTGTTGACAGAACCCAAAATAAATGAAAATTCAATTCACAAATGAAATTTTTGCTTTGACCACAAAAATAACAGATGCAACACATATGTGGCTAGGTTTTCTTCAGATTTCACGCCAATGTGCCTGTGGTGCTGTCCTTTTCTGTCTTAACTTCATTTACCTGGTTGCATTTGTTTTAACGTCACATACAACATCCAGCAATTCATTCATTGTTTTACTTGAAATGGAAGTGCAGGATTCTGATTAGGCGTTAAAACAGTTGTCATTGTCCACAATTGACGACAGCCAGGAGTTTATGGATCAGCTCATAAGTTGATACACAGCTCCTGCAGGCAAACAATCCCTGACTCACAGCATGTCCACCCTTCATTCTTTGTCTGCCTTTATTCATATATTCCTATTTGACAACTTGCACAGAGACGACGACCACAGACAGATTTAGTCAGGTGGTAAAGCTGGATGCATTTAATGTGGGGGACTCAGAAAGACTCTGACGGTATAAAGTGACCCATCCAACGTATAAAAAATATAGATTGTGATGTTTATAATATGTGAGATCGATAGTTTTCAGTATGCTAAAATTACAAATGTTGCTAAAAAAAACGCTCTTTTCCTCCAACAATGACAATATTCACATTGTATCACCTTGAATGAACATGATATACTACTTCTGAGCTGCACAAATTGTTATCTATCTATTAAACAATCTTTCATCCTGCCTATAACAACGCCTCGGATACCAAAACCCTGAATACCACTATATTCAAGCTTTAAACATAAAAAAGTATAATGACAGTATCAAAGGTTTTTTTTCGAATCCAAGAATATACCTAAATTAAAATTTCTCCTTTTACAGTTGTTGGTATACAAAATTAGCGAATTCACATATAACTATATTTGTACTCTAATTTTGTCTAAAACCAAACTGTAGCTTATAAAAGAATGAACACTATTTAAGAATCGCAACATTCTTTCAGAGATGTCTTTCACGTAGTATTGAAAGAGTGATCAGCACAAAGATATGATAGTAATTACTTAGGACCTCTCTATCTCGGTCCTTACAATTGGAGCAACAGGCGCAATTTCCATAAGGTTAGGAAATTAACCTGCCGCAATTGGTGAAATAATGCACTTATGAGGAGGCTAATGAGGCTACTTCTGAGGTCACATATGTTTTATTACTGAACACCCGTCAACCAAGTTAAAAGGGCAGGTAGGAGCCAATGGCCTTCATGTAATACCACCTATCACCACAGCAATTGAAAACGGCATGCTCAAACGTGGATAACATGCAATGTCACAATTACGGAAAGGAAGGTAAAACTAAAACTCCTTCTAGCTAATTACCGGAACCCCCCCCCCCTAAAAAAAACAAATGGGACTGTTATATAGTTTGATGCCAAAACTTTTCACCTGCTACACTATTAACGCAAGTAAAATTCCCTTTCCTAGTAAAATGACTTCCCATATATGTATTTCATTAGCTAGAGACAATCGTTTGGACTGTACACCTGTTAAATGTTACGTCTAAACGGGCAAAACATAGTCCTTTATGTAATGATTTGAGCGAGAAGAAATAATACCTCAGGCCCTGCTAAAAACTGTAAAGACGTAGCAACTTTAAAATGTAAATGCCATTATGGAGATCGTTAGCACCAACATGCAGAGGGGCACTTACTGTACATAGTTCTATGGGATGACATGGACACATTGGCAAACATAACATAGGCGCCTAAGACCACAAAAGTTAATGAACTATTTCATATGCAAACACATAAGCATGCGACTTGTACATTTATGCTAATAAACAATGCAAGATAATAAATATTTTTTTATTCATACACCAAACAGCATACCATATATTTATTATTATTTGTTTTTTTTTATTTTTTTTCATTTTCCCCCTTAATTTATCTTTTGGATACCTGAAACACAGCATTGAGACCCCGGCATGCCATGTGCCCTACCCACCCCCACCCCTTGGCTTCCAAGAGTCAAATCCATTACTGTCGCTGAGCTCGTCAAAATCTTTGTAAACCAGAGCATAATTTTAATGAAGGTTTGCCATGGTTGTCATACAGTCCAAGACTCATTTACCATAACTTATCTAACCATATATTTACTAACATATCAAGAGTACCTTACCTTCGGTACAAGTAGCAATATGACGCCATAAAAATGATTCTGCCTTCTCCTACTCCTCCTTCCCACCTTTATCCTCCTCATCCGCCTAACCCTCCTCTATCTACTAACAACACCACATATTTCTCCCATCCCCTAATTGTATGTGGACAGACAGCTGACATTATTACGACAATATCTCTAGTTTAAATTTGGCCGAGGGGTAAATTTCCATGGATACCCTTTGGAATATTCAAATTTATGGAACACAATTGTCATTTATGAAAACCAAAACAAAATAAAAATCCGAAAGATTCATAGTATAACCCTTTGGCACACAGTAAACACATTAGTCCCGTCAAATAAGGTACAAGGGGTTTACATTTATGGAACACCTCTGTGTACGACAGAGCATGCCATCTAGCTTGATTGACAGATGTCATGTTGATTGATGTTTTTTTTTTCAGTTATGCTGATTAGGATGTTAAACAAGGTTGACGTGGTATGCGATATGTATTAATAACATTGTCAATAACATTCTTCTTTACAGTATTAATTATGATGCTGTTTACGGTGTCAATTATGACATCAGAGGTATTCGCAAGTGTGCACATCTGTGGTTGCACCATAACTATTACTTTACCTTCTACTTTCATTTAAGTAAGTGTACCTCCACAATGCATTGCTTCTGAGCATGAGCAGTGTAATATGACAACCTAGTTCACAAGAACAACAAACTTATAATAACAAAGGAATATACAGTCCAAATTACTGTTAGTTGTTTATGTGAGACATAAATACCTGCGCTTAAGGTTAGGTGACAAGCAAATGGGCTGATAGCGTGGCTTTCCCTTCCATTGTCATTTCAATAATCAGTCAAAACTTTCACATTTTAGACTTCTCAAATCCCCTCAGCCAGATGCACTTCAAAATTGGAGGAGATTTTGCTTTGGTGAATGCGCACCATATGTGTTTAAATGCTCATATTCCACAGATGTTTGCATTGGCATAGGTTTCCTTGCTCACTTTCGACAAAATGTTAAAACGTGGGCTACATAATTCAGCCTTGATGATTTGCCAGTCGGCAGAGCTTAAAAACGCCAGTTGCGTCCATCCGTCCATCAGACTTCACGACTTCACAAAAACTTTGAATATAATGTTTTGATTTCACACACTTGGAGTTCCACCACATGCTCCAAGCACCTAAAGGTTACAGACCACAGTTGTGATTGGCTGGTTGCGCATCCCAATGGAGAAAGTCCGTAATTGTGAAAATACTGCGTTTTCAGCATGCTGTAGCTTCTGTTTAAATAAAGTAAGGTAAGTCAGGTTTGCTGCATCGCAGAGTTGCTTCATTGTTGGTCATATAGGTGCAATGTCTTCCAGGCCAGGTGGGAACTTTATGGTGGGGAAGGACAGTGATGTGACCCTGGCAAGAGCACAGTTCATACACCTGTATAAAGCTGACATCCAGGTGTTGTTTCGTATTTCAATTATCACAAATTAACGAGCTTGAAATTGTATGACAAAAATCCATCCATGTTTTTCTGACATGTTTATCTGTTAAATGCCGTTCACGGAATTTTTAAATGCCAAAATGCTGATTTTTTAGACTGAAAAATGCTAATAGGAAAAATAGAAGGATTCATAACTGTGGTCTGTGGCCTATTAGGGCTAACTCTGTATGCATTGGGACTCACATGGTCATGTTGTTATTCTATTTTCGTCCATCAAGCAAGTTAAAAATGGGTAGTCAGCACTTTTTAACAGCTGCCTGGACAATTTTGAGTGATCCTAACAATTTTTTACATGGATGGAGCATACACGATATGGTCCTGGGACTGTAGATCGCAAGGCAAATGGTCTGGGCTATGGTATTGTGTACCTAAGGCCAGCTTATGGAAGGAGAAAAGACTTTTACACCCACAGATTGGCTCTGAATATCAAGTTTACCAGTCTCAATATTCCAAAAATTCTTGAAGTATCACATTTATGTCACAAATCATTGTGCATAGACATGTTGCTTCTATCAGTGGAACCACACTGCACAAATAATAACAGGATTCACTGCAAGACATTTAACAAGTGCACAGGCCATGCTTCCTTTGCTGACTGCTTGGTGAATAGATAGCTTCCATAGCCCTTGATATTTAGCGATACCTCACAAGTACCACCCAGGTAATCATATATGTGCTTGAGGAATTAACAATGCCAATATGATATGAATAAATTATGCTAATCGCATTGATATGAAACTTAGTAACCCTGTGTTTCAAACTTTTAATTCTGTGGCATTGTCATTGTAGGCCTACGGCCTCCATTCATATGCAGAGCTGTTTATACCAAATCATGCCAAAGTGATTTTCGGGCACACCAGAAAAAATGCGCATTGTCTGTCAGTAATGCTGCACAAATCATACGTAAAATGTGAATTTCTTCGTTTTTTTGTTTTGTTTTTTGTTTTTGTTCCCCCCCCCCCCTATTTTATTTTTTTATTTATTTTTGTTTTGTTGCAGACAAAAGCTTGTCATATATGTGTGTCATTTGACTCGGGTAAATCAATTAAAATCAGGCATGCTGACTTTGTTGAGCTGTTGAGTTCATCAGCATATTATTTTCCCATAAATGAATCAATTTATATCCATGAATATGGATGACAGCACTTATGAACTGCAGATTTTATAACTTTTACCAAGCTAGTGTACATAGGTGGCAAAAGATTTGAACATCGACATACAAGCACATATAATTACAAGAGTTTCAGAAAATGAAACAAGAGGAAAAAAAGTAAGCTTCCATTAAACGTTTGCCTTAAAATACTCGTGCCCAATAATTGGATTGATAATTGCATGCTTATCAAATTAAAAATCAGAGCACTTGTGAATACAAATATGAATTTACGATATTGGAGTAACTGTACAAACTTTTGTCATTTTCTTTTTAAAATAAGTGCACATACATCAGAAACCATGTCAATAAAGCACAACTTATGCAGTCTACTGCAGAAAAAAGGCATCGCACTATTGGTTTGTGGAAGCTGGATCACCCAACTGCTTTTCTAAATAATGGGCGTGTTAAAATTCCATAATTTTAGTACCAAAAAACATAATTTGCTGAACACTGCTACTCTAATCTGTGACCTACTGGTCTTAAACTGTGCACTTTAATGGTTCAATAATGTTTAAACACTGAAACTATTCCATTGTCTGCCATAATTCAGATTATATCAGGAAAATACTGCCATAATGACTGGTGTTAGATGCTGACTTGGTGTAACTGATACTCCCCCCATACCCCATGAATGCCTCAGCAGTGATAGATGTCATTTTTTTTTGTAGACATATCTTACGGATATATCCATAGAGAGCAAAATAATCACCAATTTCACCTAAAAATTAATAAAGTTTTGGCACTTTATTCAAAATTAGGCTTAAAATTAAGTGGTGGGGCATTGTAATTTGATCTCTCATTGTAAGGACAGGACAGGCAGGCAAGTGATTATGGGTTTGCATCATAACCCATTGTATATCGTATTCACATTGGACAGAAAAGAATTGATTGGATGCAATTATATAATTTTCCTCAAATTTTTACTCTTTTATTTCATTTGTCATAAAAAACTGATATTTCATATTTCAAGGTTGCTTGCAAAAAGTTGATATTTTCCTTAATATTCAAGTTTGGTGAAGTTAATGCAAATCCTTTGCAGAAAACAAGTTGTTGCTTCAGTTAAAGAAGTTTTAAAAATTTTGACAAGTCTATTAGGTTACAGACCACAGTTGTGATTGGCTGGTTGCGCATCCCAACAGAGATAGTCCGTAATTGTGAAAATACTGTGTTTTCAGCATGCTGTAGCTTCTGTTTAAATAAAGTAAGGTAAGTCAGGTTTGCTGCATCACAGAGTTGTTTCATTGGTGGTCATATAGGTGCACTGTCTTCCAGGCCAGGTGGGAACTTTATGGTGGGGAAGGACAGTGATGTGACCCTGGCAAGAGCACAGTTCATAAACCTGTATAAAGCTGACATCCAGGTGTTGTTTCGTAATTCAATTATCACAAATTAACGAGCTTGAAATTGCATGATAAAAATCCATCCATGTTTTTGTGACATTTTTATCTGTTAAATGCCGTTCACGGAATTTTAAAATACCAAAATGCTGATTTTTTAGACTGAAAAATGCTAATATGAAAAATAGAAGGATTTATAACTGTGGTCTGTGGCCTAAACAGAAATATTTGAAACATCAAATTAGGATCTACTTAAAGATGATGAACCTACACTTAAGGGATACATATGTATTACTTCTCTATAAAATTTAGGGATATCACCTTACTACTGCCGTACAAGTGTATATGACAGCTTCACAGTGCATGTATTGCAATTCTGAGACAACTTTTGTTTTGAATGCTTTCTTTTTACACATGGATGAGCTGAACGAAATTGGTAACAGATAGAATGATTAAATGAATACGCCACTTCTGACAGCAGATATGTGGTGTTTTGTAGACTCATTGTTTAAAGTAACTCAACAAATCTATGAAATTGGCTTTATCGCGTATAGATGGATCCTGGGCCCATGGCTATCACTGAACCGTTTTAAGTACCTTTGGGACGGTTTTTTTTTTTATTTGACCTTACGTGACCTTGGAATGCAAAATTGACATGTTGGCTTATATCTTGGTAATGGTGAATCCAAGCCGCATAATTAATAAAAAGGTTAAAAAGAAATCATTAATTGGGTTTCTTCTTGTGTTGATTTTGAGGACACGTGACAGAGGTCAAACTGAAATACTACCGCCTATCTTAGTAATGCAGGATCCTACCACTGTTGTTACTGCAATTATAGCTCTAAAAGTGTGTGAGCAATGATATGCTTGGCACAGACAGGGATGGTCTTGTACATTGGTCAACTTGACAGTCCATATAGGTGACATTGATGTCACGTTTCTCAGGGCAGAGGATACTCGAGTTTATTGCACTATTTGCTTGACCACACGAAAAGTATTTCAGTTCCTGCTTTAATGTTGCAAGTACTGATGGACATATATCAGGGCTAAAGTCAAATTGCATCTTCCATAGTCATGCCAAACTCAGAAAATTAAATTTTTTAGTTGTATCTTCAGACGTATTGTGCTCTTGTGATGAGCAGTAACTTGAGAACTAAATTCAGTCAGTGCTTGGATATTTGCACACGATGAAAAAGGTTAAGTAAATCCCATCCCAATGGTCATAAAGGCCAGAATTCTGTGGTCCAAGGTCAGTTGAGTATAAACTGTCACAGTCATTTTTTTTCATCCTCCTCAACACAGCTTTGCTGACTTCGTTTGTTTTTGTTGAATGACTGATAACTCTGTATCAAGAAAAACTATTACTTTCGAATCAGTATTAAATTTGTTTTATAGCTAATAAAATTTAAGGCGATGGCTTTACCTAAGTCTGCAGATTTCGAGGTTTATGCACAGAAACTGCCAGAATGGTTCATCATGCACCAAGTTGCTTACTGTTTCACAGTGTTACAAAATCACAACTTAAATGAGGCCATTAATCAAAATATTCTTTGCTGCGCCAAACATTTACTCTCCCCTATAAATAAATTGGTCATACACTGTAGACAGAGTACGAAAACTTTCAGTAAACCACTAGCATATATTGACTTTAATTGCACCCAGATGAAAAAAATCAGCATCAAAGTATATATTACACTACATTTAAAACTGACATGTGCGTTTTTTTATACGTATTTCATGGGATCAATAAGAGTCCTCGATGGCTGTAGTTTGGATGCACCATCTTTACTGTACGTCAATTTATATAGATTTTCGAGACCAGTGGACACAATTACCGCTCTGTCGAGCAGCGGAACTGTGTGCCTTCACGTACGTTCACAGTCAAGGGGGATTCATGCTACATATGAAGCCATTAACTATACTTCAAATGTAGAGAGCATATATGGGTTCGCCTGAAGCAGGTGTCTACTTTTTCTAAAGAGTCATTTTATTCCACAAATGCTGATGCTTATGCCTCACTGTTTTCATTCCCTGATGCCAAGTTGTTCACAACGCTGACATAAGGCCAACGTCATAAAACCATGGCCATTGAAAGGCCCATATACAGCTGCATGTGGAGACTTGTTTGCATTAGTACAGCCAAACGACGCTTGTAAGGCTTGGACACATTGGCAAATTTCTATGCCTGATGATCACACTGTTGCCATTACCATTGTCAGTATGAAATCCCTATATTCTGGCAAGGGATGTCTAGGAATGTTTTTAGAATTTTCAAATTTTGGACCCAAAACTCATTTGGCGAATTTCAAAAAACAGATTGGACGTTTCTGCGGAAAACTTAAAAATGTGTCTTTGCTCTCTGCTTCTAATGCTGTTTTCATTTGGTTTCAAGTAAAGTTATACCCAAACCACATTCTTGCGAGTCCTACCTTAAGGAACCTGTCAGTCTCGTTTTTGTTAATGTATTCTGTCTCGAAAGCTATCTCTGCTTTTCGTGCATGCAAAACATCATCAGGGCGAGAGAGCACATTTATGTTCAATCTTAGCAAATCATCTCAAATTGATTCCTCCATTTATCAATTTTCATATATTTGGATATACAAAGTAGATGAATCTCAGCGACATATACTGCGGACAAGTGCAGATTTGCTGACACAAGACAAACTTATCCTTATCTTATACGAAGGACCACAGAGTATGTCTTGGTGCTTGAACAAAAGTATAGTCCTCCCAGGGTTAATTGTTCATGATACAGTAACACTCACGTCAACAGCTCATTTTATCAGTGTTTACCTACTGTTTTATGTTACATATCTAGGGTCGGGATATATCAGGGCTAGCTCAACATCTACACCAGCATTGCCAGCATCAATTGCAAGTTTTTATGCTACACAGCACGGCATATACAACATATCTTTTACAACAGGCAGACTTGGCCACTACAGATATAATCCTGTTGTGAACATGGTTATTCTAAGGGTACGGATTGGACATTTTGTATATATCCTTCTCTCCCCAGAGAACATCATCAGGAAATTCTAAAGACTATAAAAATGAATTGCGTATAAATCTTCTGCCCCCAGAAGTCAATTTTGCTATTTATACAAATACTTGTTTTTCCTTAGGAGGTTACTCAGAAGATTACGAGATGGCTTTACGATGTGTGATCAAGCTAACAGTTGTACCAAAACAAATATATACCACTGAAATCATAACAAACTATGAGGAAGAGCCAAATTTTGACATGAAGTGCCGTCGCGTTTGGCCAGTAACCTGTGGAACGAATTTTGAACTAAGCCAGCCTTTTCGCTATGGTCATACAAAAGGAACAAAACCTCAACATAAAACTGGTGATTTTCACCTGAAAACCAATCTATGTCATTGTGACCATCATAATCTAGATTTTATAATATTCGTCAATTTTAAAATTATAGACTGCAGGCCAATGTACATAAATCAAACGCGCTATTATCTTATTCCGTTACCTGAGTGTCTTTTTAACTTGATTATTCTTATAAACACAGTGTGCACATATTTCAGACTGTGTATTCCCCAACGTGATTCTTACACATCCGTAACATTACATCTAACACCACTTACACTCTATCACTGCTCAAACAGTTTTATTATAAAAATATGGGCTTATCCCAAAAGGTTTCAAGAAACCATAGATTTACCGGAATTATGCTAAAAAGAAACATACAGAGTTTCATGGGCATGGAAGATGACTGGTCTTAGTAGTTATGATATGGAATTTGAGACCCCCTTTTCAACAAATGATGTGCATGTTTATTGTCAGGCAATTCTTGTGACTCAACCAGTGTTCAAAAGTAGCTGTGAAATGCGTGTACAATTAAAAATATTAGGCGGATTTTTTTCGAAACCGTCATGTGTTTCTTCACTGCTGGTCACATGACATTACAGAGTTCCCAAATTATTGGATATTCAAAGGCAGTTACTATGCGTCATCGGGTCACACTTACCGAAATGAGACTACATTAATTTATGGGGAAAACAGTTGGATGAAAGCCCTTGCAATATGTTGGAAATTACATGGATATCTGTGAACAATAAGCGATCAAGAAGAAATCATATTTTGGCAAATCCAGTCAGCTAAGTATGATTATCATTACGCTTTTTTCCTTCAACAATTTTTTGTCTACATTGGACTGATCAGAACATTTGTAAGTAACACATGGATCGTTTTGTATACATAATTTCTTCATATTTTGTTACAGGCTAATTAGAACGTTTATGTGCCCTTTCTGGTCACTACAGAGTACCAAACCCAGTATCTATGTATTTGTTAAAACTGTAACACAAACAAACTCACTCTTGATCTTTTATGCCTGCCAGAAATATAACTGCAACATGCAAACTTTTAGGGTAACTCGCGTTTGATGAAGAATAGATACAATCTTTTTCTTCCTGAAAAAAAAAAAAAAAAAATATATATATATATATATATATATATATATATATATATATATATATATATATATATATATATATATATATATATATATATATATATATATTATGCAGTCTTTAAAGGATAAAATCGAATTTCTTCATGTGATGACAAGAACCGTAGGCAATAAAATAGAAAATGGGCTCTATTCACGGAAAAGTGATAAAAAACACCTTTATTTAAATGTAGAATGTTAATATCTTGCGTTAGTCAAACCTTCCATTCCCTTTAGACTTGGGAAAAGAGCCAAAAGGATATGTTCTGACATAACATATTAAACTTGTGCACTTGGGGCGTTTGTATAAAACAGGCCCAGTGTAGTCTAGTTTAGTGATTTATTTATATGGGAACGTAATACAATTCCTCTAATATAAGGTAAAATAAAAATAAGGTAAATCAATGATGTTATCTTAAGAGAGGAAAATAGAGGATCATGTGTATAGATCGCAGTGAGAACACCTAGATATGTCATCCTCAAAATAAGTCCAAATATCAGTTGTGCTAAGCTTCAGCTACAGTTCAAGGCACGCAAGATGAACTAAGTAAAACTGAGATGACCCAAACTTTAAGCTGATGGTACATATGCATTATGTAGATGTGCACGCTGTTGACTGAGTACCCAAGAGACTTGACGCATGTGTACAGAGTTCATAAACACATGTGAAGATAACAAAACGGTACAGGGCCAGGGCAAATGGCAAAATGACTTGTTCCGGCAACATTGTTTTTAAATCTGGGGTCCCCTCCCCTGATAAATTACCTTTATGTGGGAGCACCTGCATTTGCTTGTGATGAATGCCATTCCCATATGTCAATGTTGAAGATTAGTTCTGGCGATATATATATATATTTTTTCCTTATGTGGAAAATATTTTGCTGCCTACCCTATAGTTTTGGGCCTTTTCTACTTGGTATCCCATTTCAGCATCACTTTTATGCTGGAAGATTTTGAAGGTCAACAGTATGTGCTTCATGTGCATGCAAAGAAAGGTCAATGTCAAGTTTGAAATAAGGGTTATACACATGGTGGACATATTTTTATACAATCGCTGTGTCTAATGGGAACTTAAATCAAATTATATATTAAATGACCAGGCTAATCCGATGGGGAACCCTAAAGCCCTATCAAAGTGCAAAAAACAGGCATGACTGGTTTTAATTTCAAAGAAAAATCAGAAAGCTATAAGACGCTTTACATAGCAGGGGGTAGCATTAGTAGTTAACTTTATGCACACGCCATTTGTAACACAGACAGTGTTGGTCTGAACGAAAGGGATGCCTTGCATGGCGTTTGGAAGTCCAACATACATCACGTGAGCAAGTAGCCAAACTAAACTACAGTCAGTATTGAGGACATTCTACATAACAGCTTGCCTCGCAAGGAGCATGGACATCAGCAGAAAATACTAATTTATTATAATGTTCCAGATTCACAAACATCATTAAAACAATGTAGGCCTATTTTCTTCTGTTGCTGTTGATTTACCTGACTAGTAATTCAGGACAACCAAAACTTGACTGGCCTACACTGTCTCTTTGCCTCTTTGGCGCAGGTTATGCAGTTTGGGTTTTAAGGATGAGCATCGGGTTCAGTGCTATTTTGAAGGTGCTTGTAAAGATTCTATCACAAAACAGTTAATATGCATAAAAACTGCCCCAAACTATACATTTTTGGAAAGCTAACAAACTACTGATTTGTTTTCTTCCACTGTTCTGTGTGTATGTTGTCCTATGTTGATACAGGAACCATGCTAAGTGTCATTCTCCATTTCAGTGAACCTTGAAGAAACTTGGATTCAATTGTTTTTGTTTTCTGGTGTAAAGACATTAAATTTGTGGCAAACTGTTCATAACAATGTAAACTGCAATTGGTGTTTATTCATCAAAGCCCTGACACACCATCGGTGTGCATGGAAGCAAAATCAATATACTATAAACATTTGATGAAAACATTCATGTTAAGTCGAGAAATGACATTTTCCTTGGCAACAAGAAAAACATGCAAGGATTCATTGACATGCTGAGTCAGTTTCTCAGCCAAGGAGAGTGTCTAGTGCTTCATGCTGATGTTGATGCTCATCATCTGGTCGAGACTGGCTGTGCTTGACAGGGCAACACAGTTCTTGTGGGAGATGACACTGGTCTGGTGATTCCCATCTTGTACCATACTAAAGAAGATATGCACGGCAAATTCGTATTATCTGAGCCACAGAAAGGTAGTGACAGACGGGTTTGGGACACAAAAGCTGTCGATAGGATGTTAAGTTTTTATGTTTGTGACAGTATACTGTTTCTCCATTCAATCAGTGGCTGTTAGTCTACCTCTCACCTGCACGGCATTGGAATGACAGCCTCCTTAAAAAGCTGCAGACTGATTGTGTGTTTAACAAGCCCAGGCACTTAGATGGCCACAATTGACTAAAACCCTTCAACATCTGCTGGTGAAAAGGGTCTGGTGCTCCTATATAATTGCAAACTGGGAAAGACTCTTGGCCAGTTACTATGCAGGAGGTTCCTTGCAAGATCAGCAACAGCAGCAGTTCACATAAAACCACTGATATACCACCCACTTCGTCCGCATGCAAGTATCACAGCTGTAATGTCTATATCCAGATGCGCGAGTGGCTCGGATTAAAGCTTCTGCCACATGGATGGGGCTGGTGAATATCGGATGGTGTATTTGTGCTTGAAATAATTGATATGTCCACTTGTCCAGATTACTTACTCAAACTGGTCCATAGCAATTGCAAGGCACATTGTAGTACAGACAGATGAACCTGTCACAAGAGCACTTTGTGCTGCTCCAGTGCCTTTGGCCAATGCTAAGGTGTTGAATGTGTCAAAGTAAAAATGAAAGATGTAGACATAGATGGCTGATTCATTGCAAACCAATGCCCTTAACTAGACTTTAATATCAAAGCAAAGTGCGAAGTTGTTCATGTCAAATTCATTCTTTTCTTATTAGTTGGATTCACTTGATGGTGACCAACTATGTCAAATAATTAGGTCACAATGGCATCCATTCTTTTCTCTCCATTTCTTGTGTTTGGAAATGCTGACATCAATGTTATAACCCAAACTGGCCAGCCTGCCTGCTATGTTTATGGGGGTGTTGCATGTGTGTAATCCCCAAAGCCAAGAGGCCATAGAGCCTGCCGTCTGCCGATATACTGGGATTTAAAGAATCCCAATAGCTGGTCAGTTTTCTAAGGTACCAATTAAAATGTTAGTCGAAGGGTGCCCCTGGACAATTCGAGTCCATGCGAATTGGTTCTCTAACATTTCCAAAACCAAACACACCACCCCTGAATGTTAGGACGGTGTTTAGTAAGTTAATTTAATCGCTTGGTATGCCTATGACTCAACGCCCATCATGGTGTTGATTCAAGAAATGTGCTGTGAGGGATAACAATAAGCTGGAAATTTAGCATTGAAATTGTTACTTCGCTTGTCGTTCAAGATCGATCTGGCCCTTACATCATGTATTTTCCCTCATGCTTTTTCATAAAAGTGTTGGAAAAGTTTGATATAGAACGTGCCCTGTTACATTTGAGCAACCTCTCCACTTTAAGGCAGCTGACATAGTCCAATCACCCAAACTAGACCTGAAGAATATTGTCAGACTTGAAGGTTTTCACCTGCTTATGTTATAAATGGGGTTAGTTGCACACATTACGGATGGCGGTGGCTTGGAGAATTTGTTGGAGACTGCTTTTGCTCCCAAAATTGTAATACAACATAATGGCAGGCAATGCGCATGCAGGTGCACTGTGTTCAAGTCGTTTCACATCTGTAGCCTCCATATCCCTTTTGCTGCAGATGTCCAATGGCCTCTACAGTGTGGAGCCTACAACCCCCCCCCCCCCCCCAGCCAGTGCACAAGGGTTTACTGAATGGATAATACCCAATTTCCATTGTAGAAAATGAGGCATGTGTACATCAGTTAACCCAAATTGTGTGTTGTTTGATGGAAGGTAATGACTGTCAAGAGAGAACTGGAAACCTGTGGGTTAAATATTTTAAACAAATGTCTGTCCCTGAACGCTTTATATGGGTAGAACATATCAGAGACTAGAACTTACATCTCCAACAATCAATGCTGTGTCTCTTTTAATCCTTGACCAAGGTGACAAATTGTGGGTTTTAGTGGGTAAAGCCTATAGAAAAAACAATTGTTATCATCTTTGGGTTTGAAAAGAGAGGCAATATAGCCAAGCAGAATTTCCAAGCAAATGCCAGGACCAAGGCTTGGCTGACAGGCAAACTGATACCAACGTTTGAGACCTGAGATTTGAAGGCATAGCAAAGCCTTGTAGAAGCTGACTGGATGATTATGTCAGTAGCCATCGATACTACTGACAGACACAATGTATCTGTAGTTGAAATTGACACTGATACTGATGTATAAGGGATACTGGCTGCACAGGACTACCCACTTATGAATCTGCCTCTGACCTTTCGCTCGAAAAGTACGGCATCAGTGACATCCATACAGCCTTCTGTTGCATAGGGCATGCCTTAATGCTTGTACATGCTATGACTGGCTGATACTCTATCTTCTCTTTACAATCAGGGACAGAAAAAGCCCTAGTTTTATTATGTGGCAGAGAAAACCGAGATTTCAATAACAAATTCTTTCATGCAAACTGCACAATATAAAATTGCACATGCTAGTGAGCAATTCGTCTCAAACTTTTTTGTTTCATAAGAAGCCCTGGAGAAGCACCGTCACATAATGTGAGGGTGTCAATGCAAGAAAAGACTATGTTCCAATTGAAACAGTGCATACATGTTGCTCCAAGAAAGATATTAGAAATACTCTGTGGTAGTCAGATTGTTTGGTAAATCTTGTGGCTCCTTTTAGACTGCCTTGGAGTGTACTCTGTTATAAACTGTTTACGGTGGTCGAAACTGCAAAAACTAACATCAACTTGACATGAGTAATGAATGAAATATCCAGAGTTATAAAATGACATTATGGTCCAGGTATTGATGATTAAATAAAATAAAATGAAGTGATGTTGAATCATTTTGATTGCAATTATATTTCAACAAACACCTTCGAATAAATACAAAATAATATGCCATGTTGATTTAGTTCCAAGGTCACTGTTTAATAAGAATTTTAATCTAAAGGATTCAACCTTACTTAATTTTCTTTAATGATAACAAAAGGGGATACTGTGTCCTTTGGAAAGTTAGCACCATTTTGTTTTTCTATTGTAACTTTTATTTATGTTTATTTATAGCCTATAATTTCCATATTGCCTACTTTGGAAACTTAACATGTAGGCAGAAATACAAAACAAATACCCTTAAGGGACAATAACATCAGTATCTGAATCTGCCCAGACCTCCTGGCTTTTTCTAGTAGTCCCCCTACAGCCGATTTGTGCCTTTTGTTGTATATTATACAGATAAATAAAAGTGCGAAGCATTGCTCAAAATAATGATGTACACACAAAATATCTTACGAGAATGCCTACACACACTAGTATATGGATTTATAAAATGATATCACTGAAACAGATTTAATTATTGAGAAAATATTGTTGACATAGACGTTTTTATTCAGGACTCATAGTTATAATAGAGGCAGCGTATCTGTATAATGTTGCAGAATTATAAATATCACAAAAAATATGCACACCTAGCCTGTTGTTTTGCTGTAAATCAACCTGACCAACAAGTCAGGAGAACCAAAGGGTAGTAAGACCATTATGTTTCAATATTTTAGTTTGCAATCAAAACGTTCCGGCGCAAGTGATGAAATTTGGTTTTTAAGCGATCAGGCCTATATGTTTGAGAAAATTTAAGTCTTTAGTGAATAAAGAATATTTCGAAGGTTGAAAGGACCGGTTTAAACCACCAGCTACCTTTTATGGCTGACTGCTTGTCCCACGTCTGGAGCGCAATTTGATTCTTCACATTGATATAGGATGATTTTGTTCTCGTATATTTTAGATCTCTTGCTTGTCATTTTTTTATTGAAATTTATCTGATTGCTTATACTGGTGACAGTTTTCAATTCAATTAATATTATTTACTAAAGGTCGCAGGGCTTTTTGTCACTTCTGTAGATTCAGTTTACATTTAAGCATGTAATTGGATGCACGATTCAACGTCCTTAAGCTTGGATCTCTGGTTAAGACGAAGGGGTGGTTTTTTGTTTTTTTTTTGTTTTTTGTTTGTTTTTTTGTTTGTTTGTTTGTTTTTTGTTGTTGTTGTCGTTCTTTTTTTTTTGTTTTTTGTTGTTGTTGTTGATCCTTGCACTGGAGACCATCTTGAATTTTTAGCATGTTTCGGGGGTAAATTCATTGGCCTTATCATGGCCATCATTGATGTCCTGCTGTTTGTCTAATGCTCCTGTACTGTCAACTGTGAATCTTCCTGCTGTGGAACTGGTGAATTGCACACATAAGCTTCAGCTCAAACTATGTCAAATTAGTGCTTTGCTTCAAATTCGTAAAAGATATTTGCTTTGCCTGTAGGCAAGCTTTTATGTGCAGGATTGAGTAGACGGAATCGAATACTCCATTCCACAAAGTGAAATTTTAAGAGAATAGCCTTTATTCGTACATCCTTAATCAAGAGGGCACTTGTATAATTGGCAATTGGTATGTGGAGTAATGTGTTATTTGATACCAGGAGCATTCCCACTGATAGTATTTTTAAGAGAAAAATGAAATGTGTACACATCCCTCCTACATTTGGCAACCTGAGTTACACATCCCATAAAAATAAAAAAATATGTATAACTTGGTCCAGGACCCTTCAGTGTTCAGATCCTGAATTTGCTTTTTCGGTGTGGTTTGTAGGTTCGCCTGATCCTCTGAGCCAAAATTGATTGTTGAAAGGTCCATTGTTGAATGGTGAAAGATAGACAGTGAAAATTTCGTCAAAACTGTATGAAGAATGTTCAGACGTTAGAATGCAGAAAGGGCATAGATTGTATAGTTTGTTTTTAAAGTTTTTTGGTGCATTAATTTTCTACATAAATATTTTGGTCTTTTTGCTTCCAACCTCTCACCTGCCCCCGCCCCGCTCTGCCCCTTTTTCATAATTGAAGCTTCTTCACAAAATAAAAACACGGCCAATATTTAACTGTCTCCAAACTAAATATCATTCAGTCAACAGAGTTTTCCATTTGTGGTTGTTAGACTATTTCTCTGTCACAGGTCTCTTGATAAGTATCTTTGTGATGGTTCAGGTGACTTTAGTTCTTTCATTGTTAACTAAATAAAACGTACTGCTCTCAATTAAAACAAGGGAGCAAGATCCATGTTCATTTTAAAGACCCTACATTTCAGGCTCAGCATGCCTCTGGTTACATAAAATATACTGGACCAGCTAAACAGATTTCCTCGGCAAGCTTTGGGCGCGTTGCACAGAGGAGAGCTGCTGATTCAGTCCAAAATGTGGCATTGAAAGAGTTGAGCAATACGTCCAGTTATGAGAAGTGAATGTGTCGTTTAACTTTGTTTAGACATTTTATCCATGGAAGAGTACAATTAGGATATAGAACAATCCCCTATGTTCAACTCTCCTGCACATATAGAAAGTGGGATTAGAAACAAGTCACTGACCTAAACACAAATTACTGGTGAGACTGCTACCACAATTTAAAAGCAAAGTGGCGGGGTAACACGGGTTCAACAAAACCAATGTACAGGACACATGGAGAATGCAGCAACCTCAATAGGACGAATATATAATTTTCATGAGTAATTGCTACAAACTTCATATTTATGCCTCTTTTCAGGAGAACACACTGCGGTGGATAACAGGGAATCCTGTAACATTCTCTCTGAAAATAAAACCAGAACATATGAATCGTTGTTACTCTGCATATTTTGAAGATCTGGTTCCTTCAAGTTTTGACCCATTTCCGGCTGTTCAGGAACAGAACTATCCAAAGTATCAGGCTGTGCTTCAGTGCGGTGCCATGATTGTGTGCCTCCCGCACTCTGATTCACATTGGGTGATAATACCTTGTGATAAAGTATTTTCAAACCATGCATTTATTTGCGAAAATGAAAGTAAAAAGTTCAGTGGTATACATGCAGGTCCAAGAACTTCTACCATGAAGTTTTCTATATTTGTGCCTTCACCTGAGCCTTATTGCATATATCCCTGGGTATTAGTTGCTGCTAAATGTCTATTGCTCCGCTCTAATTCCAATATTATGACAAGCTTCACAGCTTTCACTGTATGTGCAGAATATCAGGTTCGCCCAACAGTTTTGCCTCAAAGTCAGCTCAGGTTTATTCTCAGACCACATACCTATAATCCTTTTGAAAGTCAATTTTGGAGAAATTGTTTTCATGTTACTAGAATATTTCGAAGAACCATTGAACAATTTGAAATATGGACGTTGTTTAACACTCACCCAGTATTGATTAACATTAGGAAAAAAGGTTCACCATCTCCCACCATGGCAGCAGTTGAGCTAGTTACATATTTTCACACGGATATACAGTGCCGTGTAATTTGTCAGAACTTTTCTGGAAGACATAAATATAGGAAATGCAATATATTCTTACCTCCAATCAAATTTGATATTGTGTGTCATGAAGCTTCAAATTGTACCACACTACGCTCAGTGCTGTGCGAAAGGGCACCCAACGTAATTGAAAACTGTCATCCAGGGCAGTTTCAATGTCCTGACAAAACATGTATTCCAGAGCACTATGTATGCGATGGTGTGAATGATTGTCCCATGGTTGTGCTTTTGGGAAAGGACGATGAGTATAATTGTTCACATAACTGTTTCTTTAAAAACGGCAAAACGGCAACCCCGCATTTGTGTAATAAGTATTGTCAAGTAGAGGCATGTATATGCAACCACTTTTATTACCAGTGTCAGCAAGGTGGATGCATTCCTGTGTCGCTTCTTTGCAATACGTTTGCGGATTGTAATGAAAAAGTGACGAAACTATATGCACATTTAGCGTTTTTTAAGATATTCTACTAAGCGATGGTGACACACTTAATGCAAGTGCAACACCGTTTAGGGTAGGAGGTCCAAGCATTGACGTTAAACCTTCTCTTGGGAAAATAATTCCAGCAAATTGCTCATTACCCAATTGGCTACCATGTTTAGACACACATGGCGCCCCATGCTACCATATTGACAGAGTATGCGAATATGATTATGATTCACAGGGAATCTTACTTTCGTGTATTAATGGCATGCATTTGCAGAATTGCAAGAATGTCCAATGCTCAAGAAGGTTCAAATGTCCTCTATCGTATTGTGTGCCTGTCAGAAGGGTTTGTGACATGATATGGGACTGTCAAAGTGGAGCAGATGAATCCTTCTGTAAACAAATAAATTGTTCTTTTTATTTTGTATGCAAAGAGGGAGCGTCATGCATTCACGCTTCCGATGTGTGCAATGGAAAAGTTGACTGTTTAAAACATTTTGATGATGAAGTTGTATGTTATATTGCTAAATGTCCAGTTCCATGTCGTTGTCGGGGTTATGCAGTAGACTGTTTAAACTGAAATAAAACAGCAATGCCTTTTGTATCACCATTTATGAGAGTGATCTCCTTTGAGGGCAATTTCATCCAGAGACTGACATTAAACGAAATTGGCACCTGTCATTTTCTATATTATCTTGCGTCAGTCATGATTATATCATTGTAATTGCCTTGAATACATTCTCTCTCTGTCCAATGTTAAGCGAACTTGATTTAAGCTATAATCTGCTTACAAGTGTAAAAGGCTACAGTTTGCAGGGCCTTTTAAACCTTAGTCTTGAATTTAAAGAGCAATTTCATCAAATACGTCGATCTTTTAGCTTTAGGTCCCCTGGTATCTTTGAAGACATTGTGTCTGGAGGGAAACAAAATGAGGTTCATTACATCAGTAATGTTTGAAACACTGAGAGAGCTAAACAGTCTTGATCTGGCAGAAAATGAAATTCAGGCCCTCGAGAACAATGTATTTCAATACTTACGTCAGGTAACATTAATTAATATCACTCGAAACAATATAGTTCACACAGATGGCAGTGTTTTTCAACAAACTTACAAGCTAAATATTCTCTGCACAAATCAAGTTGAAATATGCTGTCTGTCTCATATGGCTACCAGGTGTGTGCCTGAAGTCCACAAACAAGACGAATGTTGCCTGCTGATAGAAAAAATTGAATAAAAGTTCATAATCGGGTTGTTTGCAGTATGGTATATTTTGCAAAATGTTGTTTCTTTAGTCACGTGCTTGCAAAAACAAAAGAAAATTTGCAAATATGCCTTTTGAGGCATATCTTTCCTTTACAGATTGTCTAGTTGGCTTTTATTTGTGTATTATTTGCTTGGCGGATCTAATGTACGGGGGTAACTTTTTAGTCTATTACAGATTATGGATTTCGAGTTCATGGTGCAAATTGGCTGGTTTCCTGTCTGTGTTTAACAACATTGGCTCCATGTATGCAGTTAGTCTTATAACTTTTCAGCGATTTTTAGGTGTGGTTCTTGTTTTTACATTAAAAAATTGGGGACGAGAAAGGGGTTTTTTCATAACATGTTCTTGCTTTACTACTTTAGTTTTGTTCAACATAAAAGTTATTATCTATTGGTATCACATATTTGAAAAAAAAACACATTTGTTTATCATCAGTCTGTTTCCCTTTAATTCTGTTCTCGTCATATAATATACCGTTGCGCAGCTTAGCATCTCTATTTATCTCAATAGGTCTTGTTTTAACAATTTGTGGAAATTTTGCCTGCATAGTAGCTATTCAGAAGAGCAATAACCGATTTTGGACCAATCAACGATATATTCAGGTCAATGGAAAACTTATGTTAACAATAATGTTCACTGTGATCATCTATGCTTCACTTCTTGGCTTAATTTTGGTCTTTCCAGGTCTACCGTACACAAACATGAAACTGGGAAAGGTATTTATTTTTTTTATATTGCCATTAGGCCCCATCGTAAATCCTGTTCTGTACACACAAAACATAGTTATGAAAACCAAAGGACTAATCCAAGAAACATCCAAGCAGAGCATAACCTATTTAGTTGTATGTGCATTAAAAGTTAGACACAGAGAAAAACAGGTGGCACACAGAAAACAATCAAATCAAATTTAAATTGCTTACAACTATCAGTGGCAGTCCAATGAAAGAGGGAAAACTAATTAAGGCGCAATATTTATGACCAATTAATAAAAATTATTTTAACTGTCTTGGCATATATTTTAATAACTGCCTGGTTTAGTTTGCCTAATTCTTGTCTTATAAATGCAACAATTGTGCAAAGAAATATATAATGTGTCCCTTATAACAATTATTCCTTGTCAGAGGAATGAGGTGGCTAAACAGTAGAATTGTAACACTAATATCAACTGTCTGTGTTGACAACATATAAACACTCTAAACTGGTACCATGTGCCCTTTTCCCAGACGGAACAGGGATTGGTGAGTAAATATTTTTAAAAATCCAGCACACCTAGTCACTGTATAACAACACACTAGAGCTCCAAATACAACTAACAACAATCATAGGCACACACATACAAACATATCATAAAAAAAGAAAAACACAAAGTACAAAGAAGTATTGCCCAGCACAATTGATTAAGCCTGATTTCCACTCTCATCTAGCCCTGAATATCAGGTATGTTCCTAGTTCACTGCCAGGTGAGGGCAGGTAAGTGACAAACATCTTTCATCAGTTTCTAATAGACTAGTAGACATATTCCCAATTGTGATTTCATGGTTATTTGTTGTCAAGTATGCAAATACAGGTCCCTTCACATATATGTGTATATGTGTGTTCAGGTACTTAAAAAACATATATACTTCATGCGATGCTGTGTGTTTAATTGCCATGTATTTCTCCCCTACCAGTCTTACTCACCACAGTGATGGGATCTATAAAGCAGGTTTTGAGGTCCTTTTTTTTTTTTTTTTTTGTTGCTTTATTATTTGCTGACACGTAACTTTAAAGAATTTTTTGTTCATGCTTCCAGCTTGGATTGGTCTCACCTTTTATTTCATTCATGATCCAGCTCACCGCAGTGAAGAATTAAGTAAGGCAAGCCATAGTGCCATGATTTCTGGTCTGGTGGGTGCTATTTATTTGTTATTCTGTTGCCCATTTGGTTGGCACATTGGTGGTCGGCCCTGCAATGTTGGTACCCTCACGCCTGTGGTGTTTCTGTGTCAAATATTTCCTCTCTTATTAATACATGGCGTGTTAATATAAATCACATATGTACAGTCTGATTGATGTCGGGCCTTTGGCTGACAAGCTGTACTTGTAATTCTATAACACCAGGTAGAGCACTCTTCAGTGTTTTTATGCAGTGCATAACTTTCTTCAATACCTTTGTACCAAACAAATTAAAAACCACATTAATCTGCTAGAACACTGGGCCAGTAAGTAGGCTTAGCCCATATTTTTGTCAGATCATTTTTTTTTCTTCCCTGTAGCAGTGAATACAAAAACGCATGCTCCTGGTAAACGTATTCAAATTTTGTTTCAATATCTCCTCTTTGGATCCTACCCAGCACATACCACAAGAAATGTGGCTTCTACTCACCAACATACCCAGGTTGTTGACTCCAAAATTTATAAAAAAGGGGAGTAAAGGCGTGTTTATATTACTATTATAACAACCTTTCTATGGAATGCAGCTATCAGCGTTGTCTTTTCGAGAGGGTTTAGCACAACGGTCAAACAGACTGTGCAAGAAAAAATGTTAGAATCAAAACATTCACCTTATGCTGGTGGATTTTTTCATAGTAACACAGTACTGAGCAGTCTTATTATGTGCCCTATTAAAATTCCAAGACATGTGCCAAACGTTTGGCATTCCCTTCCACAGAAAACAAAAATTGGTCCCAATGCAAAAGTGTCATTGTTTGGTATTGAATAAGATACTGTTGCATGGAGGCCTAGTTGTCTCCTGTAAAGATTAAAAAATGATTGGAAAATGCAGAGGCCATATATCAATGTAAAAGGTCAGGGCAAAGGAAATCTAGCGTGTAATTGGTGTCCCAAACTTTACATGCCCTGTGGTGCCAGGTAGTTCATTTTTATAGCATCTCATTGACATCCCAAAAGGCATTCAGCTCCAAAGACACCTTGTCAGAATCACAGCTCGAGTTCAGGCAGATTTGAATGTTTGGAAAAATTCCTCCAGTCTTTCATTGGAAAAGAATTTTGCATCAATGGCGAATTTGGCTTTCCCCAATCTTAAACTTCTCACAGATGCAGGGTCCTCCCTTGGCTTTATGATGCATTTCTGAGAACTTTTTGTTGATGGAACTAGGCTACCATTCATGAAAAAGTTTCATCTTTCATGTCTGACGCAGTGATTCATGTGCTAAATACAATGTCCTCCCCACACAAACAGCTAATGACACTGGTCGGACCCTTAGTACTAGCCTGTCTGAATAGTAACATATATTTAAGGCTGTGCACATTCCTGGGATCATCAATACCAAAGTCGACCCCCTCCTCGATTGAAGGTTTGTGACTTCAAAATCAACAGGACACAAGAAACCAAACCCGATGCTAGATGCAATAGCTGTGCATCTAGGACCGGAAGCATTGATTGGTCACATGCAGCCCAACTCTTTACATCAGCTTAGGCATCCACAACGAGGGCCCTCGTTGCAAAAACCTGGACCCATACTTGGATCTCCACAATGAATTACATGGTAACAATTCCAACATGCCTCCCACAGAAACCAATGTAATGTAGCTCATTCCTTCCTTAGCATGCACAATCAGTCGCCCAGTACCATTGCCTCTCATCTATCAGCTTTACCATATAAACATAGTTAATAATATGCCAGATATGTCACAGTTTTTCAAAGTCAGAATAATATGCTTACAAGCTGTGGGAAACTGAACTCCAAAGAGATTGATGAAAAAAAAAAAACAAGAAACAAAACAATCTCATCTTAACTATGTAATACTTTACAAGCACTGTCTGACACTGATTATAATGTTGTTTTTACAAAGCGGCTTTTTGTTTAGCATTTTAGGCCTTTTTACAAGTGGAAGAGCCAAAGCCATCCAACCACCAACATGTCAATATATTCCAATTTGGGGATATTCTAACCCTGGCTAATTCTGGCAGTAAAGGTTACAAAGCACAAATGCACTTGAAGCAGTCAAATCACTAAGGGGAATCCATTTACAGCACTATCATAAACACCAAACAATTTTTGATGTCTTAGCCAGTTACAAAAGGGTCTGGGGCAACAACCCTGGTCACTATTTGATTGAGCAGGCTCATAACCTAATCTCTGGCAAAATATTTTCCTGAGTGCTGGTCTCCACTTTGGAATGGTGAGGTTACAATCAAAATTCTTTCAAGACTCATTCTTCCCGAATTGGTGCTGCTACACATGCAGCTAAAACAAGGGTGTCAGAAGCACAGATAAAATATTTTTGATCATTGGAAAGCTGAAGCCTATTGCTACATATTAGACAAGCAGAAGCAATCTTCAATTAGATTCATCACCCCTCTGCTGTCCCTCTTTTTGTGTGGGGTTGCCGCTACAAGCTGTGGTGGGTAGTTCAGTTCACATCAAAAAGAGTAACCACCAGGTAGGTGCTTATCAAGAAAAAAACTTGCAAACAGCATGAAATACCTGTGAATCTTTTTATTTGGGTTGATGGAAAGGGGGGGGGGGGCAGGGGTAGCTTTAATAAGTCTATGCAGGCTTAAGGTGGAAAATGTGTACCCTGCACATTCAGATAACCTCCAATTACCTTTATCATTTTTGGATAGTTGAAACCTAAACTACATGCTTCCAAAACTCAGATGTGTGAACGTGGAATTTTATTTTTAAAAATGGCCCAAAATGTTTAGTTACACTGTATAATTTCAGCAGTGCTAACCACATGGGGCTTATTTGCATGGGCAGGGTAATAAACCATGTCATTGTTTACACAGTCATTAGTCCAAGAACCATTGCAACCAGGGTGAGCCACAGGGGCCACTCATATGAAAGAGGGAACCATTAGCCATGGAGAGAAGAATGGGCCAGTTCAGACTAATCACTCCCATTGTTCTGACTACTTTGAAATTCGCTATTGATGTGAAAACAAATCAGCACAATCCAGTTATGGGGCTTGTAATATGGAAAATGACATGTGGAACCATACCCAAACAAGCCATGGCTTCCTTCTTTTGATATTCCCAAGTTAAAAAAAAAATGAGTTTTAAGCCACAAAACGTACTTTTTTGAATAACAACACCACAGAGAAAAAGCTACAAGGTTATTTCACACTATAATAAAACACAGGACAGATGAAGGAAGTAAGCATGATATTACAGCCATTAATGCATAAAAATTGGCACATGTTCCTTCAATGCCATTATCTCGGAACTGTTTTTTGCTCAACCTGTGCAATTTGTATCTAGCCTCACAAACAAACAAATCACCCCATCTTTATTAAAATCAATGAATATCAATATCAATATATATATATATATATATATATATATATATATATATATATATATATATATATATATATATATATATATATATATATATATATATATATATGTATGTATATATATATGCATATATATCCAGGATTGGTTTCAAGAATTTTTCTTCCCCAAAACCCATCCATGACTTTTACAGCAATTTCCAGAAAGAAAATGAACAACCCAAACTTCTAACTTTTTATTTATGCAACTTCAGGACTCAGCATTGGATTTTATCCTGCACACACACACACACACACACACACACACACACACACACACACACAGAAAGAGAGAGAGAGACATACACATATGTATATATATATATATATATATATATATATATATATACATATGCATATATATATATATACATATGTATATATATACATATGCATATATATATATGTGTGTATATATATATACATACATATATAAACAATGAAATCTATTGTAGTTGAATTATTTTGTTACAGTTAGAACTAACAATGCATCAGTGGATGGTCTTCTTGGTCCTGTTGGGATGAGTGGCTTTAGCCGTAACACAGAATATGAGATATATATATATATGTATACGTGTGTGTGTGTGTATGTATGAGTATGTGTGTGATTTTTTCTCTCAGTTTGAAAAAATGAAAATGCGGCACTTCTTCCCAAATCCTTCCAAGTCAATAAAAATGCTATAAATTCTTCATAAATGATATAGGTTACATAGTAAATTCACGAGCCAGAGTAACATCTGATGATGCGACGTTACCTTTCTGTGGATAATTTCATTACTGTTGCTTCAACTTTCAATCCCAATCTTACATTACCTGACAACTGGTCACACGATTGCCTAATGTTTTTGAATAGTTTCAAATTAGACACAATGCTTTTTTCACATAAGTGTGCTGTGACCCCTCATTTGCTGCCAGTTTTAACAAATATACAGATCTGAGTGTAACAGTAAAAGCTGACTTAAAATGGAAGGAAAACAGAAAATACAGTACAAAAATCAATGAAAGAGATGGATATTATGAAGTGTAAAACAGTGGGAATCAAGGAAGGAATGGACATTATGAAGTGTAAAATAGAGGATATCATATATAAATCATACGTGCGGCTATTACTGAAATATCCTGGTATTACGGGACGGTTGCGCATTGGCAGACGAATTACTTAAGTGTATTGGTGGTCATATTTCAGAAGATGTTTAAGTTTATATCTTTAATTGTCATTTAGGGAACAGCTCACAACAAAATACATGCTCATATTATACATGCATGTCCTTTTATGCAGCAAATCATACTTACTGGTACCACAGAATGCATAAAATACACACACAGTAAGAGCAATTTGTGCACATGTACTTGGTCAATCATCAGGGTATCATAGTTACCGGAAATCTTGTAAGCCTCACTTCTTTTTGAATTTAATTGATGAACATCGTGGAGAAAATGACATGGGTCTTGTAATTAACAGAGCACAATGATATGGGTCATGGTCTAACATATAAAACAAAATTAAATCACAACAATTTTGAACCAGCCTTTTTCAGTCTATATGGCCCTGTTTCACTTTTGAATGGACAAAACAAATCGCAAACACCAAAACATCAATGCCCCCATACAAGTGTTCCATTCAACAGAGTGACTTTAGCTTAAGGTGGACACAGCACCAGGACAGGTGCGCCTGTTGCATGTTGGGATATCCCGCTTTTGTTTGCAACTATATGGCTGGATACATTAGTAGAGTCTGAGAATATCCTGCCATAATTGTCCAACTTTAATAGGCTCGTACAGATGATTGGTCAGAATTTAAATGATTGATTCTTCCATTGTGCACAATATTGCATACATTTTTATACACAATCAAAGGCTGACATTGACACAAAATCTCATTAATTTATTGTGACTCATTTTACCACGCATGATTGGATGTAGTTGCTTGTGAAGTGTTCCTGTACATGTAGCGCCCATAGATCAGAGTAAAAGCTTATAGTAACCTTTCGAAACAACCTTATAAGATACGCAATATACAGAGACAGGATGTCATGGGCTTTTACCACCTCATCAACATTGTATATTTCCTCATGCGTAATCATTTTGAAACCAATGGCCACAAAAAATTCAATGCGTAATAAAATAGTATGTGTCTTAGCTCAAGTAATAATCATAATTTAAATATCATTACTGCAAAAGAAGCATGTTTCTGATGTTTTGCCTTTATAAGAATTTGCATTTATATATACATTGTGGCATAACAGTAAATCACCACCTGATATGAGTGTCCGTAAAATGCTACATTCAAGAGCTACCAAAGTGCATTAGTTAAATGCCATGTAGCCCATGTGATTGTGCAGGTAAGCCAGTGCTGCAGCTTTTATTTTAAAAAAAATCAATGCTATTTTGGTTTCAACATCTTATTAAGGCAAACAACATTATTTTACATTAAATAATACGCAGCAATTGGGAAAGGATCAACGTAATAATATTAATCCCTCTTGCAAAACAAGGGGAACGACAAAAAACAGGATGTTACATAACATTACACGAGCAGTCAATGTTCAGAGTTGCCCAATCATGCAACAGGAACAAGGCCAAGAAGAAGTTTACATTGGACAGAAGACAGATAGACAGGCATACTTCAGATAATTTTATCCATTGATCTGTATTCATTAATATTGTTAGCAGACATACTCATTTATATTTTGAGAAACCTACACTAGTTTAACCAATAAGATTTGGCCAAAAACGAGGGGAAAGATTATATAATCTTGAACCGGCAAAAAAAAAACTGAACTGGTCAAAAGCAAGACATATTTCCTGGTAGATTTTAACCAATTGATTGATAGTAGAGTCGCCAGGCGTAAAGCCAGACTGGTTGGCAGAAATAAAAGAATTGTCTCTGAAAAAAAAAATGTGCCTGTAAACATCATTTCAAATACTTTGTCAACGCAGAGTAGAAAGAAGACAGGTCTATAATTATTGTTTATGTTTTCAACAATTTTTCTATGAAGCAGAGTTACTGTAGCTTGCTTCCATATAGCAGGGGAAGTATCACACCTAAGGGATAGATTAACAGGTTTTGTGAGAGACTTATATATTGAAGACGCCTCCTCTTTCAAAAGTTTTTTAAATATACCATCGGGTCCAGTGGCTTTACAAACATCAAAGCAATGCAGTATTTCGAAGACTTCTTCATCTGTAACAGATATTGATCACATTGTGTTTGGTGGATCGATATTTAAACCCAGGTAAGTAGCAGTTCATGAATCAAGAGTACAGTGCTTGAGAAAAAAAAATGTTGGCGTTTGGCAGACTATCAGTAATATGTCTGTCTTCATGCAAGAGAAATAGAATAAAAGTCGTGTGACTGTGATTTAGAAAAGACTTCACATGGCGTGACCAGCTCTTCATTTCAGCCAGACTATAGTAAGGTCAACTTGATTGAATGGTTACCACAAATTAGAGGGTTGTTGTGGAGAGTAGTTAGACATGATGTCTGAAAACCAAAATGTAAAATTTATTTTCCAATGGTGTTTTCTAGGTCCAATTTTGCATCACATTTGTGACATGAAAGTGTGGGAATTTTCTCCAATCATGGCCTGATGTGGAAAGGTGTAAGTGACGTCACAACTGCAACCCACTGGCTATGGTGTATGTGTTATAAACCAAAGTACCTTCAGTTTGCCAAGAGTCATGGCACATGAGGGAGAGCATAGTGGTTATATAAAATGCCGGGGGATACGGATGTCAGTATTAGGTCGCCACATGATCCAGTACCGCCAAGTGTATATCCTACTAACCTTGACACATTTGCAAAGATTTATGTTTCTATAGCTGTTGTTGAGCTAACGCTGCCATCCAGGCTATCCAATAGTTCTTTCTTTCCTAACCATCGCCAGTGTTTCGTCCAAATATTGGTCTTGTGAACCATTACAGTTAGATTTTTTTTTTTTAATTTGGTGTCAATATAACCAATTGCTTGGGTAAAATTTGGTCTTGCTAACAGGAGCCATAATTATGTTGAAAATTATGTCAATTGGATGCATACTCAATCACAAGTTTTCACTTTCATCAAGACTGCAATAAATAGCAGGCAGTTTTGCTTGTGGACATGTTTTGACCACAATGCATATATGGCCAACAAATATTGATATCATTAACCTATTCCTACACAAATTAGAAAAAAATATTTTTAATTTGAATAATAATGGGCATATTTAATCCTACATGAAAAAATTACCTTGCACGCCCGCTAGCCACCCAAAAAAGCTATTGAAAGTCCAGCTTTAAAAAAAAATATATTGAATCTGTCACAGAAAGTTGATCCAAATTTGTCATACAGGGTTCTCCGCAATTTCTGCAAGACTGTTACCACCCGAAAAAGCTATTGAAAGTCCAGCTTTAAAAAAAAAAAAATAACGAATCTGTCACAGAAAGTTGATCCAAATTTGTCATACAGGGTTCTCCGCAATTTCTGCAAGACTGTTACCATCACCTGTAACAGAGCATATTTCCTTTCCGTTTTTCTTTTTCACAATGCAAGTTTTCCGGATCCCTACTTAATGCCCAACTACAGGACATTTTCAAATCTAAGGCGCCTCAGAGAAGCTCTCAGTGTACCAGATCGGGCCCTGAAAGGGCTTTTTTCTTTCACTATTGATATATCTGTTTACAGTGCCAAAGAGAAAGATAAATACTGTATCTGAGGGTATTCATTTATCATTTATGTAGATAATTATGTAAGTCATTGTATCAATAAGTAATAAGATAAAATGCTTCATCCTACTAATTCCATCTAGACAGTTGTAGATGGTTATTAACTTAATCCTGTTATGTGGCATAAAATGTAATTGGATGAAGTGCGTGTGTTACAACATGTTTTAATGGTCAGGCTTCTAGGTTACAGTGTATGCAATTGCATCAATACTTTAATCTGTGTATTAGACGTTTATCTTTCTATCTGATTCCAAGGTCAGATTGTTATGCACCAAAAAGTTCTTTATTTTCTAATATTTCATACAGAATTTAATATGAAAATGTTGCTTTAGACTGAATACAATGTAATTAAACAATGTGATTTGAAATCAATTCAATGTAATCAAGCATTTGCTTCAAATTGTATGCAGTTACATCAACATAATATATTCATTATATATCGTATTATCACGTTACATATACTTCAAGGTTTTTTTTCTCTCTCTGGTCTGAATTAAAAGGTACAACCATTGAATAGCATGACAAGATACAAGTGTGTAGTAGCTGCAAATAAAACTTCCCAAGTCATTTCCTGGATTACTGTAACAGCAATACATATGATCACAATTGTAGATCTGAAAATAAATCAGAGTACAAGTGTCAGTTTTTGCTGAGCAACAATAACACCACACGTCACAGGTACATATTGGGAGAGAAGGTTTGTTGGCACACAGGGTTAGGTCGTTATGCCAACTGAGAGCACATTTACGCAACATGTTTCCACAGAAGTGACACTGGAAGTAGGGCACACACATTGGCTTAGAATCTCTTTTTGAACCTTCACGTTTTGGGCACCTCATTTTTGACCTCTGTAAAGACTTCTCAAAATAAACAACTACAAAGTTATAAAATACCATTCCAAAACTTGACAGTTTGGTACTTAGATCAGTTGTCTTTGTAAAGTTTTTGTTCCTTTAACTCCTCACATCTACCTCAGTTATATTGTGAACTACTTATATTTAGTATTTTTTTTAAGACTTGCCTTGATACATCATATTATTCTCTTCTAAGAGATAAAATCATATCTACAATTTAGAAACAAACTCGGACAAGACATTTCTGACACTTGAATGAGAGTATGGTAAAATTGACACTTGACAAGGAAAAAACGTTTTTATTGAATAGTCCAAGACCTTATCTGCTATGAATAGGAATACAGACATGTAAATATCATGCCTGCAGAATGTTATCAATTAAGCTGTACATTGTTGCAATTTGGGTTTTACTGTCATATTTTACATTTACGTCAGCAGCTATTTCATAACCTGCAGAAACGTCTAAACATTGATTCACCAATTCTTCACTGAATTCGGAATCCTCTTGGTAGAGCAATTTACTTGTGATATCTGCTATGCTTATTCCCATGCAACGTTGCGATAAAAAAATACACAGTGCTGTCTACATGTTGTGTTATGTCAACTTTGAACCCTCCCTTAATTTCAAACATAGTCATGTGGCCATGCAAACACAAACTTTTCTACGCTTTCTACAAAACATGCCATTCCAAGAGGGTCATAGTACTCTACACATCCATACTCAAATCTTTGGGGCACATATACTGCTACCCAGTGTTCTTCTTCCTGTGTTGATGGTGCTGTATTTATGACAAGCAACTTCCCACACTGTGTGATCCGGGAAACTTGTCCCTGGCAACCTCTCCACCAAATTGAGATATTGTTGCTGGCTCTTGTCTGCCCGAGATGTATGTGATAGTGTTGGTGTCCATGTTATAAGGCTGATAACACTACTTGCTTTGTCAATCTCTATCACATTGTCATATTCTGTGTAGACGATCATGCACACTGCTGACTTCAGAGCATTAGCAAATGTCACATCCAGATCTACACTTCCCTTCTTCAGCAGGTGATAGTGACCTGAAGCACGGAAAAGGTCTGGTGTCAAATCAAAGGCAAAGAGAGTATACCCCATTGCAAATGTTCTGGTGTGATGTCGTTACCAAAATCTTCCTTCAGCTTTCAAATGCCTGGGTACAGGATGAGAAATTCTCTGGTAAGATGCCTCCAGGAAAGTACAGTCTGAATGGTTCCAGACTGCCTCCAGCATCTTCAAATGACTGATTTGTTAAATCATAATGTTTGAAATGAAATGGATTCTTCCTGAGTGATCCATCATAGGCATCATTGTCCACAGATCCAATGATGAACCTTTTTGGAATTTTGCTTTTGAGCAGATCTTGTACGTGTTCAGATGTGATGTTACTAGGCCACATATGAGTTCATATAACACTCCTCCTGATCGGGCATTTGACTGTGCTGGTTTCTAATGCTCTTGCATGTCCCATATGCACTCCGGCTTCCACTCTTACTTTGCAAACATAAAGGACTACTTGAAGTATATTCGTCCCAAATGGGCCAGTGGCTGAAGACATCAAATGAAATTATGCTATTGACCTGTGCAGTTTGATTCAAACGTCAACACCATTCACTAGCAGCCTGTCTTGATTGAATATGGTGATATTTAGTGGTCCCATGAGTTCTACTAGCTTGTGGACTTTATTTTGTTGACTTCTTTTGTCAAAGCCTGTATTCTTGGCAGGGACAGTGGAATTGCCCAGCTTCGATTCATCCATATGTTTAGCAGTATCAACAGATCACACCATGCTCTGAGGTTGACTGTTTTTGGCATCACCCTCATAGGTGAGCAAATTTTCCAGATATGCTTGGTAGGCATAACCTGAAAACAATTTGGTTACGCTCACATTATTTAACTCTACTTCTAACCTCCTGAATAAACTGTACATCCAGTTGTCCCCTGGTCCAACATTGGTAGGATCATCAAGGTCTGTGCCATACTCTTTGGTGATTTTCACTTGCAACGGCAAACTGGTATTGTTTAAATCCATGTAATTGTCTCCAGATCCATTGATTTCAAACTGGTTGGGAGCATCATCATCCAAAGAGGTAACAGGATGATGGGGATCCCATGACCAAGCTTCTACTCCAGTCTGGGTAAGTGGTAACGTGAAGAGACCTAGCTCAGACATGCTGCTGAGTACACTCTTTTCTTGCACTAATGAAGTCACCATGACAGGTCTTTATCCACAGATGTCTTCTTGTCTTCCCTTTTATTGCTCACTGCCTTCCACTTTTTGGGTCGTTTTTGTGATGGAACAGCTCTGTCCAGAAGATTTGTGCCAAGTTGCCTTCTCCTCTTTTCTGCTGAAGTTTTGATATCTTGACCGCTCATAAAGCCCTTGGCCAATCCCACTCCAAAATTCAAAGAATCTCATCTTACGATTTTAGCTGCAGATTTCAAAAGTGGGACTGCAGATCTGAAGAAGCCACCAATAATGTTACCAATACCATGCCCCCTTTGCAGTCCAGAACCTTGATAAACTGGAATCCCCTGACCAGTTTGATTAATGTCGTAATTTTGGGGATAATGTTAGCAGGACCAATATACTCGGAACCTTTTTCATATGGCAGTAGTCTTCAACTTCTAGGCCGAAAATGAAGTGTAACAATTGCTCGACCTCTGTTAATTAGGAGTGGATGACTGGTCTGAGATACCATTTTTATGGTTATGATATCGAAAGTATTGGTTTTTACAGGTTGATAAAGTGGTGCATTGTAAGTCGCAGTGCTCTGACGTCCATGTTCTTCTGTGACTTCAAAGAGTTGTAGCCAACATATCTCCAATCACTGTATGTTCAATCACATCTGTATACACAGATATAGAGTGTAATCCTGCATCCAAATTTACTTCATAATTATGAAGTTTCAGTTTCAGTGCACAGGGGTAGTTTGATATCATCAGTACCAGAGCTGAATTTGCACTGTTCAAATCAAAGGACTTGATAAAACTGTCTACTTGAAATTTGCAGCTCTACATAATACAATTTCATCTTTATCATCATCTCGAGTCTGACTTTGTTGTACATAAAGCTGATGCCATGATCTGCACAAGCATTGTTCACAACCTTTTTAAAGCATTTGGATTTCTGTTAAAAAAACAAAATCTTTAATTTGATTGTTGAGTATGCACCCTGATAACCTGGGGTTCCTATTTTGAGATAAGTATCAGCAGCTGGGATGTCATCCCAGTTATAGGGATACAATATTTCTGCCATGCCAACTTCATACAATCCATGTAATTCTATTTAAAAAGCTTAACCTTCAATTCAGTTGCAGTATTATCTGAAAAGTACTGCTTTGAACTGTCAGACAGACGGATTAAGTAAAATTCTGCTATTATTCTGATTGATCTAAAGTGCTGTTGTTACCACTGTATCCCATAAGTCTGTCCTGAAGCTTTGCTATAAAGACTTTTACCAAGAGAGCCACATTCCTACCCCGAGGAAAGCTAATGATTTACTGACATCTTTCAGATCTATGTCACCATCTTTGTGTACATCCTGTACATTTCCCTTGCTGGTCCATGTGGTATTCATGGCAACATTTTCCTTCTTGAATGATGGGGAAAAATTGTAATAGCCTGGATATACAACCTATTTTATCCTTGCCACACATCTTTCCATTGAGCCTGATACCCTTTTTAAATGGTCCCTTGGTATGTACTATTCAAACAAAATCATCTATTTTCAGGTTTGGTTTACCTCTCTTCTTTTCTCTGTGCAGTGGCATGTCTCCATACTGCATACCCCACAGATCATTATCACTGACATGTAACCTTGCATATCATGGTGTTGAACCATTCAGTGACGAGTGTGGAGAATTGTTGTAGGCAGTCAGTAAATTGGGTAACACATTGAGATACCTATGCGAACCCTGATGGGAAAAATATTGCCACACCCTCTCTTTAAGGGTATATTAAACCTTTCAACCATTGCTGCTTTGATATCTTCGTTTTTAGTAGAAACGTGTTCTATTCCATGCTGCTTCATCAGCGGTTGGAAGGAAGAATTATAAACCCAGGTCCAAGGTCAGTTTGGATACGTTTCACAGTGGTTACAGCCTTTCTAAATAGTTTCTGCATTGCTTTGTTGATCGCCTGTGCAATTTTACTCTACACTGAGACTGCAAAATGGTATAAGTAATCAGTCACTGTCATGATATATAGATTACCATTGTTGTATCTGGCCATTGAAGGAAGATCACACAGATCAACTTGCCACTGTTCATCTGTTTCTTGTACAACAATGCATCTTCGAGGTAATTTTCTCTCAGGTTGATTGTGAAAAGTGTGCACTCTCTGTTTTATTAACCAACTTTTTGGTTAAATTTCATTGGTGGCAGCAGCTTTGCAAAGTCTCCTAATGCCCTTATAGCTGCCAGGACTAGAAAGGTTGTAGTAAATAGCTGCCAGTTTGGGATCCATTCCTCTTAAGTTTTCCCACTGACGGCCTATAATTTTATGTCCCCTTTTCACTCCCACAGCTGAAAATTTGTCAGTAGGTTGTTTGGGGTGGCCCTGGTTTATCTTGGTGCATCACGAATAACTGATTGAGGAACTATGGTCTTAGGTGTGTTGGATCTCCATAGGATGTCATTAAATTTACTCAGACCAGGAACATCTTGAATATTGTACCTCTTCGTCATGGAGTTGGGAATTAGATCCTCTATGTGGCTACATTTTATCAATTACCTTTCACTTCCATTTCTCTACTGCTGTTAATGAACAGATCACTTTTTTTTAAATACTCAACAAGTGGATCAGCATTCTTGCTCAAACTCTTTCAAACATTGATAATTGGTTCTGCATATAGGTTTACAATTTTTTGCCTTTCAGCTTCTCCAAAGACAGATGTTGCTCCTAGTGGTTGGGAAGATGATTGGGAAGATGTTTCCTGTGGTGACTGATATGGTGGCAGATTATTTTGCTGCTCCCCCGTCTTCTACATGTTTTGTGGTATTCATTCAGAGATGGCTCATATGCTACCTTATCATTATGTTGCACTGCAGTCGTCAGATGATCATTGATCTCCAACAGTTTTGACATAGAGGGATTTGTAAGCATCTTGGTGGGTCTTACAGTGACTGCTTGAGTTTTGAGTGCTGGTGCAGCATCCATATTCACTAACTGCATCCTTTTGAAGGTGTTCATCTCAGGCAGGTTTGAAGAGACTGCTTGGAAGTGACGCCACCAATGATAAAAATACAGACAGGAATCCTCTCCTCTGGTTAAGGATTTTCTTCTTCTATCCTCTTGATACACATTTTGTAACCAGCTTACGTAATTTGTGCTTATGTTTTTGTAATACTCCTTTTGACTCTTGGGAAGTGTCATGTTACCTCTGAGTATGTTCAGCACTCATTCACAAATGGCATCTATCAAATCAGGAGGTGTTGTTTGTATCATGCTACTTCTCATGCGTGCTGTGCATGCATTTGAATAAGACAGTATGATGACATTCCTCCACAGCCACTAGGAATTTTTTCTCTTTACATCCACACCTTCCTGTTTTGACTATTTTCTCCACACCATCATGTGTGCTTGATCATGAACACAATAAATTCTGAACAAAAAATCTCAGTGCAGTATCTTATATTTCTGGGTGTTACAGGTGCACAATCGATGAAGAGGTAGGCATGCCTGTCCTTGGTTGCTTCTTCAAATCCTTCCACTACAGCTCAACTTCTGTTAGGTTCGAGCTCCCTGGCTAACACAGCTAGTTGTTGTCTGTTCTTTTTTGAAAACCACAAGATAAGGAGTATTCAAACTGATGGTACGAAAAATTTGTTTTCAGCAAAACAATTTTGAACAATTTATATGATATCTGAATTCTGATGGTGGATTTTTTGTGAACACATCCAGCATGCACCTGTCCACTTCATCCATCATGTCATCAACTACCACCAGGATGGGCACATTTCCATGTGTATCAGCTGGTCCATCCAGACCAGAAACAAGGTTAACTTTAGGCTGGATGCCATCATACACAGTTTTCCACATCCCATAGTGCCATACCACTTTGATTATAGGGGAATTATCATTTTTCCATATTTTTATCACATGTTTTACCTATTCTGTTTTTTTCCAGATTGACTTCGTCCAGCTACAACACAAGTGAAAGGATACTTGAGCTTTGGGTCCATACCAGCAATTGATTCAGCTTCACGCAGGCTTAAGATAACAAAGCATCGGTTTGGGAATCAATTAATGCCCAAAAGCTAAAGTTGATGTACCATCATTTAAAATAGAATGCTTGTCGTCATATGCAGACAGAGCTAACTTGTTTACTGCTTCTGTCATCAGTTGGTAATGATAGGAATGTATTTTTCTGCCCCTTTTTTATGATATATGTAACAGTTTTCAGTACATGCAAGTAATCATAAAAAGTCTTCTGATATCGCAATGAGTCATTGCTGTGAACATAAGGCCCAAAAATTGCTCATTGAACAGTGGTTGCATCTTCTGATTATAGAACTGGTACATAAGTACCTTTGAAAGGTACAAGACTGCTAATCCTATGTATATGGGCTTCTTCAAAGGGATCTGTGTTGTGATTTTACATGTTTCTTACCAAATCCTCATGGGAAATAGGATGAGCCTTGCAGTTTGGTGCGACTAAATGCCTCTATAGTTTTTTTGTCATCCGTGACGAGCTTATTTTGAATGGGATTGCAAATAGTTTACATTGTTTTGCCAAAAACAGCATTATTTATTAGTTTGAAGGGTCTTTTTCAAAATCTGAAGTAGTATCTCTCCGCAAGTCAGTGTTCTTTTGTATGTACGGCTCAACCAAAGACTGTTCCTTGAAAAGCAGCACAAAGCACATGCATGAATGACAGATGGTTTCCATGGGTCGAGATATGGAAGCAGCTTTGGATCCAAGGGTCCCCTTAATGTTTTCAACAGTTATGCAAAATGTGGAGAAATCATGTCTGACATTACTTGAAATTTTTTGGCATAAAAGGCAAATCATTGTGTAGTTCATGGATTTCAGATGGGTAATCAAGGTCTACTTCTGCAACCTAGTTTGTACCTTCTGTTGTAAGCATGTTGACCCATTTTAATCAACCAACTAGAAACGATTGCATAATAGGAATGGCAATACAAATAATTCACATCCATATACAACAGTTTACTCTCTCCATCTTTTCTTTCTGCATAAGATTGGGTTATCATGGATACTCCAGCTCCTATTCCTTTCTCTATCATTTGATGCATATCTACATCACCTAGTACCTTGGGTGACACTCCAGACATTTTCAGGGCTCATTTTAAGCCAGCCCTGGAGCTGTGTAATAGTGAGCTTGGTTTAGACAACATTCACTCAAAGAAAGGGTGTTGAAATTTTCAAAAACGTCAGCCAAAAGAAGGACATCTGTCAATAAGTACAGATCATAACAGTTACCTAATGTTTGCAAGCCAAACATTGCCCATACTTTCTGTGCATGTGCATACCTCTCTTGACTAATTCCTTGTCTAACAAGTGTATTGTAAAAGGCATCGATGGATGGGAGGCAGGTCTCATCAAAACGTGCGACTGAGTCCATGTATTTGTGGGGATACGCCTTTCCTTGTCAACAGATCTTTCTGAATTCCGTGGAAATATCGATTCACAATTTCAAATTCCTTCACCCCTCCAGCTTATTCGTCGAGACTCCAATTCAGAAACTGCAATGACCCTATGGTGAACATTTCATAATCAAATGGAAACAAACTTTATAAGAAGTTTGTTGAATACAGTTTACCTGAGGCCACTTTACAATGGCCTCCATCACTAGGTGAGCATCATATATTTTAAAGTTGTGAATCACCATAGGAATGATGTATTTGCATTGCAAAGTGCTTGTGTCAGCATATGCAGCATCTTCATCTGATTTATAATTACTTTGCGCTTGAACGGATTGTCCAACATGTCTCTTTTCTTCTTACCTCTGAAGTAAGCCTGTATATTACACTGTTGGTGTGCTGTGCCCTGATATTGCCCATTCAAGTACTGGTGATCTCTCACCTTTGTGTGACCAATTGACTAATTGTTTTTCACAAAAAGTAGCAAATATTTTCTTGCTGAAATTTCTGCTGATCTTTCTCTGTCATCATAATAGGCTTAGAATCATATAATTTATTAATAACCCTACATATTTCTACTTTCAGATGCTATAAAAAGTACATGGCAATATTCTCACCCCTCTATAATTTCTGTGTGTTTGATGAAAATCGATGTTCCTATATGCACTCTGTGTACATGAAAAATCCTGAGGGAATGTGAAGAGCTTTTTTTTTACAGTGTGTGTACCTTGGTGCTCATTGAGTGGAACAAATATAGGCTCAAAGTCAACAGAATTAACAAATGAAGCAGGCAATTTGTTTCCTTTATTCTTGAAGGTACATCTGCTGCCTGGTTTTGGCATCCTGGTTTTCTGTAGACAGTATGAATGCTGTTTTTGCTTGCTGTGACACACATTAGAAATAAAGTCTTTCCCTCAAGAGCATCAACATTGATACAAAGTCAAGGATTCAACATTTCACACTTGGCAATGTCTGTAATTTTGACAAGAGAGCAAATGTCTGCAAAGTTCAGTTCTTCTTGATAGGCAGTGCAATTCCTTATTCTTTCTACATGACTTAATGCTGGATATAAAGCTGACAAAACAGCCCACATAAAGCATTTTTCATCCCGATTCCTTACAATTATGACTGAGTGGGTGTTGGATATCCATTTTGTGGTGGGAACATATGATGAGCCCCTGTGTGTCATGTTCCCACTTTGATTATTAATTCAAGTACTTCTTCCGGACGCCATCCGGAGCCTTCATGAACAAATTTATCTACATTGCCAATAAAATGACTTGATGGCCCTTTCACAAATGTGTCAATGTTGTCAGAAGCTAGCAGGGTCCTTGATGCACTATGGAAAGCTGGGATTGTTTCCATTTTCCTCTCATCTATTGGGTTCAGTTTAATCTATCTTGCCCATGAGATCAAAAGAAATTTACCATACCATACTTACTACAATACCACTGCCCATTAGCAATTAAACAATTGCAAAAATTGCATCTGTTGACACAGCCTTGAACGATTTGCCTGCACGAATCACACAACCGGTCATTCAGACTGGTTAATGGAGACTTGCAACATCTACAACATACCATAAGGAAGCACCTTGCAAGTAATCCTTTTGGTCTCTTTGCACTCTTTTTACAATCTATGATGGCTCAGTTGGGTTGGAAAGAAACAAAGAAATGAGAGTCCAAATCATTGTAATTACAGCAGAGAAAAAATATACACTTATCACACCCCTTTTTATTTTGGCTTGGACATACACAAAAGCCAAGATGTACAGAACGTTGGCTCTGATATTACCACACTGAGAGAAGGCCTCTGGTGATGTGAGCTGGCTGCTTCTTGCAAACAGCTTGACTGTTGCACAAAAAGTAATGATGTGTGGGAGATTATGAGCTGCATTTATAAGGAAGGAACAAAAGTCACAGAAAAGGGGCATAGGAATGGTCAATGTATGTGTTAATCAGAGTGACAAGAACTCATGATATTGTAATTTCCAAACAGATTTAGGAAGGAATTTGTATCTTAAACTCATTTTTGCATTCATGTCTAGATGGTTCCCAAATAAATTAAAGATAAATAGACAATCATATTTCTCAGGCATCTTCAGTTTCATCATTAAACTTGTTGACTTTACCTTTGCCCTGTTACCAGTGAAAGAATATTGTAGAGGACAGGGCTGACAAATCTGTGCCTGCATGTGGTTTTCAACAAAACAGTAAGACATGGCATAGGAAATGTATCTTACCCTTCATTTTGACACCAAATTATTGGTAAGTCATGGTAATCTGTGCCTTTTTAAACACTCACAACTGCTGACTGTTAAGATTTAAAGAAAATCACATTAAATCCAGCAGTAAAACTTTACTTTACGCATGTTACATATGGATTGTTTATCTCTTTCAATGCCCAATGTAAAACTTGGAGACTGCATATCGATCGCGAAAACGCAAAATCACCTATCTGGGTTTTTTTTTACAATTTCGAGTAAAAGAGAAATGAAGTTTTGCAGATCTTAAAATAGCATAAAAAACAGCATATACTCAAATGTTTTGGACATATTTTCTTGATTTTCATCACAGTATTAACAAAAACGATCCTTTCCAAAAAATTGTGGAAAAAAAAGTTTTTTTAGCTCTGTCAGCAATATTTATGTAGCAAATAGGAGGTTTTGAGCTTTAGAGATTTTTTTAAATGGGTTTAAACGGGCGGTTAGAAGGTTTTGCACTTATGTATACTAGGCAGCAATGATCTCCATTTGAATTGTTCATTAAGTAATGGTTTAAACTGTGTTTTTCCTTGATTACTCCAAAACTAAATGTCGTTACCATGGTAACCAATGAAAACATATATCAGCCATTAAGTTGATAGTACACTTTACCTCACCTTTAACTTCAGGTTTTTATCGTCCAATCAATACCCAATTTAGCTGGGTATTTTTTGTTTAAGGAAAGATTTACCATCAGTATTATCACATGTATCATTTCTCAGCAACGCGCAGCGCTAGCCATAAGATTGCCATATCCACAAAAATCTACTCATTTTCAGTTATTTATACATTTGAAAGAACGTTGCTAGGCGACCCAAAACACTCTTTCATCTCTCAATTGACCTCATTGTTAGTGCAGAAAGCCTCTCTTTACATTTTAACATCAAATGTGATAAAAATTATTCTTGATAATTAAACCTATAAATAAGTTTATAATGTTTAATTGCAAATTTAAGTGACTTTTACAAATATTCTGTTACCATGACAACCATCTTTTGACACTTACTACCTCGAACTGGTTTCTTATGAAACGCTTCTATGGTAGGTATGCTGATGTAAAGTTGTGTATGTGTGTTAAGTTATGCATTATTATAAAGTGTTTTTCCCTTCATTTCATGAAAAACTTAATTCCGTTGCCATGGTAACCAAAATAAATACAAATTGACCATGAAATTGATTATACACCCTACCTAACTTTAAACTTCAGGTTCTTATCTTTTGATTGATACCAAATCCAGCCGGGTATTTTTCCGGTTGAACAAAAACTGAAAATAAATTTTCAATAAGCCTTTTTGAAAATTTAGCTGTTCTACTATATCTAACAAGGGATGAAGTGCATTTTAGTCTTAGGGACCCATGCATTATCGTAACTTTGGTTATTTCTTGTTAAAAAAACCCAAAACGATGTCATTTTCAATGTTTGTATAAAAACCTAGAGCAAATACAATTGTTGTGAGCGTTTGAGCACTCCCAGACACTTTTTGGCCTAGTATGACCAATGATACAATATTTTACCAACAGTTTGTAAATTTTTTCATCAATTTGACTTTCCGCTGTTATTTAATATTTATTTCGGTTACCAAACACCACCTTGTGTTTGTATCTTGCTTAATGGTTAGATCAAATAACAAGATTCGACAGGTTAACTATATACGATTTACTAAGAGAATGTTTGAAGTGACACACTTTGACACTGATTTATCCGATGCACATTGGAGGTTTTGCGCTTTATAATTTCAGAGCACTGGAGATAGGAGTTTTCGACTTGCGGCTGCTGTTATGACTAAAACGGGAATTTGGATTTGGGAATAGTCACGAAACATCGATCTTAAGTAGAGGAAGAATCGTCCATTGGAAGCTGGAAATCGTACTTTTTTTCACTTGGGAGGTTTTGCGTTTTCGCCATCGATATGTAATCATGATGACAATCGAGTGTGACAAAATGGCAACAATGATACAAAATCAAGGTCTAAAGTGTATCTTTGAAACAAAAATTACCACCTATTGATTTTGTGCCCAGATTTGCTCAATGTTATAAATGTCAAATACAGTTGAGTCGTATTTGATTTTTGTTGTTGTTGTCCTCGTTGTGTGACGCAGGTTTCACCCCTGTCTGCTGCTTTTCCCCTTTTTTGTCTCGTTGTGGGTTTACTCTGTACTTGTCCGACCTCGTTGACTGTGACCCAGCTGTTGCCCGCGCGTTCTGGCGCATATATAAAGCCGAAGAATCTTGTTGCGGCCCCCTGCTTGTCAACCGGCGTCGCTGTTCACTGGGAGTGGAAGAATTCTGGTTACGTTACCCGCTTGCGGGCGCCTTGGGACTATGTTCCCCATATATTGTACATAATTAACGAACACATGGGAGCTAATAGTAAGTGCTTGTCCATTTCCCGTCGATTTACTTCCAATTTGTGACGAGTATTCAACTCGTTACTTTTGCCCACGTGAAATTTGATGGAGTTATATCTCGGTTTTTTATTCATGCGGTTCTTTTTTGTAGCTGCACTTGTTACAGGCACGTAGGGTGCGTGCATTTGGCCAATGCACAGTTCACTTCTGTAACTAATATGGGGTGGTTGTAACGCAGACACTGCAATAGTGTTCCTGTAAGTATATTAAGTTAAACTTGATATTGAAAAGTAAGTGTACATACTTAAATGAACTCCTAACTAAATGTACGCATCGTTCAAAAAAGGCAACTCGTGAAAACGCGTTTTACTGGGTCATGCTTTTTGCCGTTAAAGTGCGCTTACATGTACGAGTTTATGAAATATATTGAGGTTTTTCAAACTTCATGTATTGTTTGGTAAAACTTTGGTGAATTACATGTGCGCGTTGTATGTTTATAGTAAGACTTGCCAGGACGCGTATATGCCACGCTGTGTCAAGTAAAAGCATTATTGTTATTTTATGTGATGGTTTCAAACTAGAATTGGAGGGTTTTCTTTTGTATTATACGGTCGTGCCGTTCATTTGCACATAAGAATAAATATTGTTGGTTTTGGTACTTGTGCACGACGTGTTGAAGGTGGCAAAAGGCCGGGTAGGTATTCCGTAATATTGTAAGCATAGTTATTTGCTTTTCACGTCGTAGTTGAAAATGATTGATTGAGTATTTGTTACCATAAAGTACTTTGAAGTTTGACGGTAATTGGATCAACTTTGTGTGGTTTACAATTTTTGTTCATGGTAATATGTGACAAAAGGGCCGCGCTTAATGTATACAATTTGGACTTTTCGTTTAAATGCAATCGTATGAATTTATGCGTGATAAATGGATAAGACCTAGTGAGGTGTAAGCGACCAGCGTCATGTGAAGTGTACACAAATCAACGTTATTAAAGGCAGCAGTTCTGTGTGTGCACTCGTAGTTGTTCCGAGTCATCAATTAGCCCCGTGTAGTTCACAGAAAGATTAAAGGAACACTACCGTCGTAAAATGGACTAACATAGATTTACAAATGGAAAATCGCCGCAAGCTTGGAAGTAAGCGCACAGACTAATATGGACCAACTTCTGTATCTGCCGCCGAAGGAGCTGCATAGGACATTTTTTTGTTGATTTCATTCAAGGTCTGTGGTTTTTTCTTCATATATATATTTGTTACAGGAAATTGTATGAATGATATATGTGTATTGTTCTTGTTGTCCGTGTGTGTGTTAACACACGTTACACACGCCATGTCGACTTTGGCAGAGGCCAAAGCGGCACGTAAAGTGTCAAAAACAAAGGTAACCAGGTTGAGTAATAAGATTTCCCAGTTTTTCGCAGAGGACGACAACCTGTCGGAAATTTCAACTTTGGTATCGCAGGTAAAGCTGGCATTCAGTGAATTTACAGCTTCACATGAGCAGGTAGTGAATCTTGACACGGATGAAAATGTAGATCATGATGCGTATTTTGAACAGGTACAAACTAACTACATAAAAGTATTGAGTGGAACCAAGAGCATAAAACCAGTGCCGGCTCATGAAGGTAAATCAATTTTGGTTCCTGGTCCAGAGGTGTTTAACCTGTTGAGTTTGCCAAAAGTGGAGCTAGAAGTGTTCAAAGGTGATCCGTTGCAATATCACACATTTATCAAGTCGTTTCAACTGAGTGTTGAGAAATGCTGCGCTGACCCAGACGCGAAGCTAACTAGGCTACTGCAATATACTGCTGGTGACGCTAAAGAAGCCATCCGTAGCTCAATTTTTCTTGGTGGTGAAAGTGGTTACAAAAATGCCTTAGACACATTACGAAATCTGTACGGGTTCCCACACAGGGTAACACAAGATGTTATAAGAACACTGAGAAATTCCAAATCAGTCAAATCTGCATCTGACATGCGTACCTTGTCTCACGAGTTGCGTAATTCCTTTCAGATTCTGCAAAATATAGATGGTCTGGGTGAGGTTGATTCACAGGTTGTGATTTTTGATATCGTAGCTCGTTTGCCAAATTTTGCACAAAATCGGTGGTATAAGGAAGAACTAAAACACAAAAGAACATCAGGTACTTACCTAAAATTCAAGGACTTAGTTGAATTCGTGGAAATGATTAGTGATGAAATGAATGACCCGCTTTGCGGGAATGCCGCCCGGTCTGATCGCTTTCAGCAAAGAAAGCAGGTCACATCCCATAATGCTCAAACACAATTAGGTGCACATGCAGATCAGAGTGCATGCAGTCACGAGTCAGTCCCTTTTTATGATAACGGTGTAGAGTCCACTTCCACCAATGTCCCGGGGACTAAGTTTGAAATTAATGGGTTCATACATGAACAACGTAATTCACGTTCAACTCGCACACACCCTCCTTGTAAACTGTGTACTCAGCCACATTTCATTATGAGGTGTCCCCAGTTCAGAAGCATGAAAGTTCGTGACCGCATAGCTTTTGTGAAGGTACATCAATTATGTAACAATTGCCTGCGTGACAATCATCAAACTTCTGTATGCACAAGCAAGAGCCGATGCTTTGTTTGTGAAGGTAAGCATACAAGTTTTTTGCATACCGACCAAGCGTCTGCGAACTTCGCTACCGACGCTAATAATTGCCTGATGCCCATAGTCAGAGTACAGGTAAATGGAAACGTATGGGTTAATGCTGCTTTAGACACTTTCTCGTCGTCTTCATTTTGTACAGAAAAGCTTGCCAATCTGTTGCATTTGAAAGGAGCAAACCAGCATTACATGTTAAAGACGATGAGTGGTACAACTCCCATTGTTTCAAAACAGGTGTCTTTGAAGGTCACATCAGGTCATGAGTCCATGGTTTTGTCCGGGGTGAAAGTCATCCCCCATATTCCTGCCTCAACAGGTACAATAGACCTCAATGAGTATTCTCATTTACAAGGAATTGATTTGTCCGCTGGGTTAAATTGTCAAGAAATTGACATTTTGATAGGACAGGACTTTTCAGACGCTTTAATCCCACTGGAAGTCCGTAGTGGCTTGCCTGGCCAACCCTATGCCATAAAATACAAGTTTGGATGGACTGTCAGCGGTAGGATTCCCAAAACTGACATCAGCAATGTCGTCATTTGCAATTTTGTCTCCGCTTGTCCTGTTGAAACAGAACCAAACAATGCAGCTCCAATTGCTGACATAAACAAATTGTGGGAATTGGAAAATGGGGCTTTTGATCGACCTGGTCTGTCTGTACTTGATAAGAAAGTTATTGACCTGTGGGATGATAGCTGTAAAGAGGTTGATGGTCACTATGAGCTTCCCATTCCTTGGAAGTGCCCTGAGGAAGATCTCCCTAACATCTCCCTTGCTCAGAAACGCTTTGATAGTCTTGGTAAGCGTCCAGAACGGGAAAATTTATTTTCCAGGTATGACACTGAGACAACTAAGTTGCTGGATTCCAATTACGCCGAAATTGTCCCCGATGAAGCAATGCGGGACGCAAAACGCGTATGGTATCTTTCCCATCATTGTGTTAAAAACCCAAATAAGCCAGACAAACTGCGTGTTTTTGATAGTGCTGCCTCGTACGGTGGCCGTTCACTCATTGAGCGTTGTCTTCAAGGCCCAGATCTTGTCAACAAGTTAGGCCTATTGTTTGTACTTGTATTACTCATTCTACTACAGTTTGCTGATCTTCCACCAGGTGGCTGCTCAGCTTCAGACGCTTTCAAGTGTCGCTGGATATATGCTCAGCACTTAGCAAATATGTTCTGGAGCCGCTGGATAAAAGAGTACATTCCTAGTCTAAATGTCAGGTCTAAGTGGAGGGATGAGTCGTGTAACATTAAAGTCGGAGAGTTGGTCTTGGTTCACGATTCTGGACTTCCTCTTAATCTTTGGCCACTTGCTATTGTACAGCAGGTTTTCACTGGCGATGACGGTAAAGTTCGCTCCGTCTTAGTGAAGACACGTGTAACACAGTTACATCGCCCAATAACCCAGCTTGTACGTCTAGAAGCCGATGTGTAAATCTTTATTGAATGATGCAAATTGGTGTATTATAGCATACAATCTGTTTTAAGAATTTTCATACAGGTATCATGCTCATTTTGCCAGGTTAAAATATACCAAATGTCGTACAGAGTTAATATAAGTAAATCTTGAGAGGGTCTCAAGTGCTTATCTTTTGTAATTCGATCAATACTGTTAAATAAGTAAATCTTGGGAGGGTCTCAAGTGCTTATTTTTTCTTGGAATTATTTAACAACAGGAAAAAAAAGTAAATCTTGAGAGGGTCTCAGGTGCTTGTATTCGCGTGCTATTTGAAGGTAAAACTGGTTATATGGCAGGTAATGAGTTAAACACAAACTTTAATAAAGCAAGGATAAACAATTTCATATTTAAACTGGCAGAGGTGGCCTCTTGATGGTGATAAGGCATCTTCATGGGCCTGTTGTTGTTGTTGTTGCCAGTTTGCTCATCAGTGCTCAATAGCATACATCTTTCATACATACATTCAGGATATCAATAGATATCCAGAGTGGGGGGAGTGTCAAATACAGTTGAGTCGTATTTGATTTTTGTTGTTGTTGTCCTCGTTGTGTGACGCAGGTTTCACCCCTGTCTGCTGCTTTTCCCCTTTTTTGTCTCGTTGTGGGTTTACTCTGTACTTGTCCGACCTCGTTGACTGTGACCCAGCTGTTGCCCGCGCGTTCTGGCGCATATATAAAGCCGAAGAATCTTGTTGCGGCCCCCTGCTTGTCAACCGGCGTCGCTGTTCACTGGGAGTGGAAGAATTCTGGTTACGTTACCCGCTTGCGGGCGCCTTGGGACTATGTTCCCCATATATTGTACATAATTAACGAACACATGGGAGCTAATAGTAAGTGCTTGTCCATTTCCCGTCGATTTACTTCCAATTTGTGACGAGTATTCAACTCGTTACTTTTGCCCACGTGAAATTTGATGGAGTTATATCTCGGTTTTTTATTCATGCGGTTCTTTTTTGTAGCTGCACTTGTTACAGGCACGTAGGGTGCGTGCATTTGGCCAATGCACAGTTCACTTCTGTAACTAATATGGGGTGGTTATAACGCAGACACTGCAATAGTGTTCCTGTAAGTATATTAAGTTAAACTTGATATTGAAAAGTAAGTGTACATACTTAAATGAACTCCTAACTAAATGTACGCATCGTTCAAAAAAGGCAACTCGTGAAAACGCGTTTTACTGGGTCATGCTTTTTGCCGTTAAAGTGCGCTTACATGTACGAGTTTATGAAATATATTGAGGTTTTTCAAACTTCATGTATTGTTTGGTAAAACTTTGGTGAATTACATGTGCGCGTTGTATGTTTATAGTAAGACTTGCCAGGACGCGTATATGTCACGCTGTGTCAAGTAAGATGCAAGCGTATATGCCACGCTGTGTCAAGTAAAAGCATTATTGTTATTTTATGTGATGGTTTCAAACTAGAATTGGAGGGTTTTCTTTTGTAATATACGGTTGTGCCGTTCATTTGCACATAAGAATAAATATTGTTGGTTTTGGTACTTGTGCACGACGTGTTGAAGGTGGCAAAAGGCCGGGTAGGTATTCCGTAATATTGTAAGCATAGTTATTTGCTTTTCACGTCGTAGTTGAAAATGATTGATTGAGTATTTGTTACCATAAAGTACTTTGAAGTTTGACGGTAATTGGATCAACTTTGTGTGGTTTACAATTTTTGTTCATGGTAATATGTGACAAAAGGGCCGCGCTTAATGTATACAATTTGGACTTTTCGTTTAAATGCAATCGTATGAATTTATGCGTGATAAATGGATAAGACCTGGTGAGGTGTAAGCGACCAGCGTCATGTGAAGTGTACAAAAATCAACGTTATTAAAGGCAGCAGTTCTGTGTGTGCACTCGTAGTTGTTCCGAGTCATCAATTAGCCCCGTGTAGTTCACAATAAAAACATTAGTATTATTGGATCAGACCCTGCAACTTGATCAAAAAGAAACAATGTTTTTCCATGATCTGGTAAAATGAAGTCGTTTTGTCCCCTTTTACCCTTTAACAGTTTAAAAAATTAACAGACATGCTGTCTGGATGTGTTGTCAATCAGGTGTTAAAATTCCTAATGGAGTAATGTGTCTCAAACTTCATTCCCAGGATCTTTGACCCCAAGGTAGTCTAAAGTGCCTGAGAAAACAAAAGTGAGTATAAACCCATCTATTCTGGTAAATTCTGGAAGGAAATTTTAGACATTTTAGAACATAGATTCCATGTCCATTCCTTCTAGAACCTTATAACATTCCTCACAGTGTTTTCCCGTGTGAAACTCAGGGTCAGGTTCCATGTTCTGACTCAAGAATGTTTCAAAATATTGCTGAATAAAGCCAATGAATTCGCTCTCAACCTACACCTCCCATCAAGCACGATAGCTACAGAGAACCTGCAAATAACAAACCTTGAGCTCAACAGCCATGATGCCACACCTGTTTTTTTTTTTTTTTTTTTTCGCTTTTTCTTTTTTTTTTCGAATCATTTCATTTTCCCGCTTTCTAGTCACGTGACCGCTCTTGACGAATCAGGAGAGAGGAACATTAGTGCACAGAGACTGGTCAGGTGACTTTTTTCGACCAATCACAATCAAGGATTTTGGGGTCATCAAGTGCAAAGTGACTCAAAACCCCCATTTCCTCAGTACCGAGGATGCCCAGAACCCTGTCGGCACTGCAGGGAGTTTAGGCATGGTACAGAAGGGTGATCCTAACTTGACGTTTCGCTATCTGGCGGATGATAATTGGTTGCAATTGAGATATTTCCTATAAAAAATTAATTGGTTTTATTTAACAAGAACAAACATGAATGCAACAAATTAGAATTTGGGTCAGGATGAACCAGTATGGCATACGCCTATGATATATAAAAGTCCGAACAAACAGTTAATTTTCCCTTCCCCTCTTTGTGGTCTATGGATGATTAACTATAAGTTTGCATTTATGAATAACTTTCAGTATCAAAACTTCTTTTTGGCAGTAACATCGCGACCCTCAGAGGGCAGTAATTAACGTTTCCGTATACATCGTCACCAGCGCACATGTTTATGATATTCTTTATTTAAGACAGTATCCATTACGTAACACTGTGCCTTTATGTAACACTGTTTACACTGGCAAATATTTTCCTCTCACTGACTTATTTTCTGGGTGCATATCAACAACAAAGGTACAATCAATGAGATGGAATTTTGAACACCATATTATTTGGAACTGTAGGCTGTCACAGACAGTGGTACATGACTGAAAGCGATGATAGGCCAGCCACCCACTGGCCTTGACAGATGCGTAGATGAGGCATTAATGTGGTAGCTGTCCAAACAAGTGTTATCTGGTTATGGGAATAAACAACTTGCAATATACAGTTGTGATTGGACATACACATTACAGTGGCCAGCTAGCTGAACCTGTTATTAGCCGATCCGCTGCAACGCCACATAGTGATGGAGTTGCAATATTGCACCAGGTGACAATAACTCCATGAAAAGACTGTCATGGCTGTTCGAGTCGCTTACAACGGCGGGGGGTGGGGTGATATTTTACCCGAATTTTTTACAGTTTTTTGTCCTTACACTTCTCTCAAATCAATGTGTGCAGTAGGAAATACACAGATGTATGGGCCCAGATGAGCGAAATACACGATTCCATACCTGTTAGTGTAGACAAATGGCATGTTCTGTTTTGAGCAAGAACTTCGGGCCTCGTGAGTATCTCATAAAGCTGTTGGTAAGTTCTTTTCAACTTATTCTTCTTCCAAATGAGGTTTTAGTCAACCGCAATTGCTCTAAGTTTCAATAAATGAAGTTGAGCGTCAAAACGTTAATTTTTAATGTTGTTATGGTTGTAAGTAAACAGGTCCCCCCCCCCCCATTGTACTGGGGTTTCTTTGAAGCTTGATTAAAGCCATTCATGTGACAAAAACCCGTGTTTCTAAGGATATAGCATGTTGTCAAATACAGAATCAGCATTTGTAATTTAATCGATAATATACAAAGTTTTCTGTGATCAAAAGTGTGAGGTAAAAGTCTATTATGTGTTGAAAGTATTTCAGTGCAGTAATACAGAAATGCAGTATTTCAAATTTGCATGGCCCCTATTCTACTAACTATGGGCTAAAAACTTACCACAGCGCTACACATGTAAAATGCACCGCACTTCAGGATTTTAAGTTGTGTTTCTCTCGTAATGGACTGGTCATGTCAGAGCCTGCATAAAATACCTGTCAGCATAGAAACAGAATAGTTCAATGTTGCAAAGGATATGTGTTTTTTTTTAAGGCCCGTTATTGATTCGCGTTCATTTGCATTATAGAAGTACATTAAGGTTTATTCACCTGGCTTCCTGCACAAATCGTACACGTGGTTCAGTATCATGAAGTTATGGAGTTGTTGAAGGGCTCATATTGCTGTAAACAGTGTCATTTACACCTGTGTAAACGAGATAATTCAACGCTAAGTGATATGTCATTTATTAAGAATGTTTGTTTAAGCTTAAAGCAGAAATTATAAGTGTAATATGGTTGAGAATGATCGTTTTATATTAAATTAAGCAGTATATGTTAATTGCAGTGTATAACGTACAACGAAACGTTCATTAAAAGGTAGCAGCCAACACCAAGTGGTTGTGTTGGTGGTTTTTGTTTTTGTTTTTGTTTTTTTTTAATTATTATTGGTGGGGGAACACGACAGCATACACGATATCGTTTTTAACTTAGTGTCAACTGATGACAGTGGTCCCCGTCATAGAAGTGTTAAAGGAGTCTCCGACGGAATAACTCACCAGATTCGTTAGTTACTGTGTCGCCGAGTGTGCGTTACATCATGTGTTCTACTGGTTTCGGTTCCTACTGGATGAAGGGGTTTGTACATTTTTACTGTGCTGTCACGTGCATTCTGCATGTTTACGGGCACACAGTAGTGTGAATTAAGTACACCTTTTCATCGGTGTTCAATTCAAGATGACCGACGTACCCGGACATATCCTCACTGCAGTGTGTTAATTATTTTTGCTACGGGTTTAACATCACGACCAACGATATAACAGCTTGTTCAATTGTATTTTTATTCACAGTTGAAGACAGGTTACAGGACGATACAGATGCACAGATGCATGTAGAAGACCGACGAAAAGCACGTAGAAGGCAAACAGGATGCAGAAAGCAATGACTGTAAAGAAAAAAAATAATTACAAAGCTCCCTATCTTCCAGCCTAATATACAATCCACGTGCTATATATACCATTTTCAACGAACCATTAACGTTAAACTTTAGACTTACGATATAAAAAATACATGTGAAAAATAACCAGGTAACGCCATCTAGCGGCTAAAACAATACATTAATCCCGTACGCAAGAGTCAATTATAAGCCGTGCATGAAAATTACAAAGATAACTTTTATCAAAATGAGAACGGCATATTAATGATCTTGTTAGCAATACTTGACCAACTCATATTTACGTAAGATAAATACGTGAGGAAATCTTATAATGAAACTAAATTACAAGATAACTGATAAATGGCTTTGCGTGTACTTACTGACAGGAAAAAAATACCTTACATAACACTATGGAACATGTGACCGAAATACGCGGGCTTTAGAATACATTGAAAAGCCCAACTGCAAATTTGCGAACTAAGATATACCTTCCTATAACCTATGATAAGCTATATGTGAGACTTAATAAAGCATCTGAACCATCATATACCGAATAACTCTTGATATATGCCGTAAACGAAATTCTGTAGCGAACACGTGTATCTTTGTCATACAAAGAACAAAGAAAGATATGTTACTTAGCTCTAATATACATAACTTCATAGTTACGATTACTACTTGCACAAATTAGTGGACTTTGGTGCTCTTGATCAACCCATAACAAAATTTAATCACAGTGCAGGCTCAACGCAAACCTACAAGCCAAGATACGTGTGAATCAAAAGCGTGTCAAAGAGCAAGATTTTTTTATCAAGGTAAAAAATTATCTATGTAAGCAAAAATAATTCACGCGAAATCGGAAACTGACAGATATTTCGACGGTATACTTACTTTAACGTAGTGCAGGAACGATGATAAACTGAACTTATAATACAACTTATGTACATGGTAACGAATAGGGCCCTGACAGGCAACAACGATCTGCATAGTCGAACGGTTCCAGCCAAAGTGAGAGCAACTATCTATTCTCTGGTTCCGAGGCCAGAAAAAGACAAAATAAAAATAAATGAAGTAAAAAACAAGAACTGCTGTACGGAACTCGGTATGGACATAAATATCGGTCGCAAATGGAATAGATTATCATATATACCATTTGCTCAAATATTGAACTTCAATATTTGACACCGTGTTGCTAGCTAGCATTGACTTCAATGTTACTATCCTGGTTATATATTCAAGGACCTACAAATTAGTGGACCTTGTACAAAATACATGTATTCATTTCCTGCATTTGCATTTAGCGAAGTTAAAACGAACTATTTTTGGTCAGCTATCATAATATATATTTAAGGACTTGTACTGGGTGCACGGTTGGCGGAGCTGCTACATGCTCGCCTTTCACCTCTGTGGCCCGGGTTCAATTCACGGCCGGGGAAGCACGTGGAAAGAGTTCCTACCACTTTGACTGTGCACGGTGGTTTTCTCCGAGTGATTCGGTTTCCTCCACCAAAACATGTAGGTAAGAGGTATACGCCATGATCTATGCCACGGAAAGTGCTTAATAAAGGCTTGGCCTGCTTCGCAATCCATGTAAAAAATATGGGTCTATACTTTTTTTTTTTAAGGACTTGTACAAAATACATGTATTCATTTCAGTGACCTTTGCATACTCGGCTGTCAACGAGATTTAACTAGGCGAAATAGTGAGTATATATATATATATATATATATATATATATATATATATATATATATATATATATATATATATATATATATATTCATTCCTGTGTGCTGCGGCAGTCATCTTAATCTCTTTCATTTGCTAAAGTTGCGCGTGGTGCTACGGACATTCACTGGCGCTCAGTGTAACATATTCCTAAAGGTTAACACCCATATTCGTCGATCCTCGCAAGTCAACTTCGCAAGTTAGCCTTGCAAGAGTACTCAAGCATGGATCGGTGAAATACACTGGACTATACGAATGATTCATACATAGGTCTCTATACAGCCTGTAAGTTGAGTTTTATTTTTCGTACTCTAGTTGTAAGCTTTTTACAGGTATTTTTTCAGAGATACATATGTTTGGATCCAAATTAAACATTTGTATTTTGCTTGCTATCATGAGTCTCGCTGATGCAAAGGCTGCCCGTATAGTCAGAAAACCAAAGTGACAAAATTAGGAAATAAAATCACCAATTTGATTATTAAAGGTGATAAGTGGACTGAAGTGTCATAGCTGGTCTCGCAATTCAAAACTGCATTTTCTGAGTTTTCCAAAACGCATGAAGACGTGGTTAATTTGGATCCTGAAAGTGAGGTTTCTCATGACTCGTATTTTGACCATGTCGAGGCTAATTACTTCAAAATTTTGTCAAGAGCAAAAGAAGCTAAGCCTGCTGAAACTAAAGTTTCATCGTCCGATAGCACAGTACAGGGGTTGTTGTCCTTACCAAAATTGGAATTAGAAGTTTTCACTGGGGAGGCTTTGAAATACCCCCCTTTAATTAAGTCATTCAAAGCGAGCGTGGAGATGTGTAGTACAGACCCAGATATATGGCTATCACATCTGTTCCAATTCCTCGGAGGGGAGGCACGTGAATCAGTGAGAAGTTGTTTGTTTATTGGTGGTAGCGATGGTTACAAGTCTGCTATTTCCACTCTCGACAAGTTGTATGGCTCTTCCATTAAAGGGTACGGATGTGCATTACCTCTTAAAGACAATCCATGGTGTAACGCCGTCAGTATCAAAGCAGGTGAAGTTCACTTTGAAGTCCGCATCTGGGCAGGAGAGTGTTAATATGAGCGGGTTGAAGGTTGTGGATAGTATCCCCATTCTGTCAGCTTCAATTGACATCGATATAGCTTTCCTCATTTGCAAGGTTTGGGTATTCTGTCAGGCATATACAGCAAGGGTGTAGATGTTTTGGTGGGGCATGACCACACAGAATGTATAATTCCGTTAGAGATATGGAAAGGTGACGTATATTACTCGCCCGTCGGGATACGGTACCGACTTGGTTAGGTAGTTCAGTGCTGTGTGCCACGCACTAATGTCAGCCACATAGTAGTGTGCAATTTCGTGTCAGCATGTGTGATTGACGAATTTGACCAGAGCAAATTCTGTCATTTAGGTTTTCCTGTTGCAAGTAAACATGCTAGCATTGATAGTGAGACAAGTCATGCTTCAGTGGAAGCTAGTCCTGTACTGCTGGGTATAGTGAGTAAAGATACTTTGTTATGTAACGATGTGGTTTCATGTGTCACCGCAGAAGATCATGTGCTCGTGTCAGGGCGTGACCCTCAGAGTTTCCTGGTTAACGACATAAACAAATTGTTGGAAATTGAAAATGGGTCTTTTTTTGAGACTGCTTTGTCAGTTGATGATAGGCGCATGCTTCAATTATGGAATAATACCTGTAAGCTTGTCCAAGGCCATTATATGTTGCCAATACCGTGGAAAGACCCTGGTGAAATGCTCCCTAACAATTTTTCAGTAGCGATGAGCCGCTTGGATAACTTAGTGAAGCGCCTGTCGAAGGATGACATGTTATCTAGGTATGACCAGAAAATTAGGAAACTTATTGATTCAAGATATGCAGAAATTATTCCAAATCATGCTCTGTATGACACTGATAGAATCTTTTACCTGCCTCATCATGGAGTTGTTAACCCAAACAAGCCAGGTAAATTGCGAGTGGTGTTCGATTGCTCGGCGAAGTACGCTGGGTGCTCGCTAAATGAGCGCTGTTTACAGGGTCCTGACTTTAATAAACAGACTGCAGTTTGTATTGTTGAGATTCAGATTGCTTGAGTATGACATTTCTGGCTGATGTGAAAGGGATGTACAACCAAATTTTGATACCTGAGTACGATCGTGACGCCTTGCAATATCTTTGGTACCAAGATGGAAAATTAGTCGACATGCGCATGCGCGTAAATGTGTTTGGCGTGTTTGGTGCTCGTCGTCTTCTAGTTACGCTTTAAGACGCGTTATCACTGATAATCCAGCTATTGACCCTTTGCTCAAAGAATTTTTACTTGATACCATTTATTGTGATCATGGCGGCAACATTGTAAAGGGTGAGCATGAGTTATTTAAGGCCTTCAAGTTCCATTCAAGAAATACTTTGAGACAATTTGCAGTGTCTAAGTCAATTCAATTTGTCTTTACAATTCCCAGATGTCCACATTGGGGAGGTAACTGGGAAAGGCTGATTGGGGTCATAAAGCGGGTATTTAGAGCAGTTCTTCTGCATGCATCTAGGCTTACTGACGAAGTTTTGCAAACCACATTTTGCAAAATTGAGGCCATTGTGAACAGCCGTCCTTTGACAAAGGTCAGCAATGACCCTAATGATTTCGCAGTGATTAGTCCTATCAGTTTGCTGACCCTGAAAAGGTACCCTTACCTGCCGCCAGGTGGCGCTTTGGCATCAGATATTTATCATAGTCGATTCAAATTCTCCCAACATCTGGCTGATATGTTTTGGTCAAAATGGTTGAAATTGTATTTGCCTTCACTCACACCTAGGTCCAAGTGGCGAGTTCCTCAAATAAATATCAAAGTCGGGGTATTAGTTTTGCTGGCAGAAGAAGGTATGCCTTGTAAGCTTTGGCCACTCGCCCTTGTAAAGCAGGTATTTCCCGGCCGTGATGGCAAAGTACAGTCAGTGTTGCTCAAAACATCAGTAAATGAACTATGTCGTTCAGCACACAATCTAGTAACACTCGAGGCAGGTATGTAAATACAGCGAGACACATGAGAGCTATGATACTATGGGAATTTAAATGTTGTATGGTTACTATACCATAAATTTTGTAGTGACCTGTTTTGTAACTTTTGTGACAAAAATACAGATATCATTGTCGCAAGCTGGTATACTGGTCTTATTGCAAAATATGAGACAAGGTGGTTGTATTATATAAGTGATTTAAGTGCTTTTCATGCAAGGTATATATTGAGATCTTGCTGTCGTGTGTTAAGATTACAAGACGGTTTTGTAATATGAAAATTTTGGTATTTGGTGATTTGGTATATTGCCTAATGTTATTGGTGTATTGCAATGAATAATGGGGTGAAGCTGTTATATGGATATATGGTTTTCATGGCTACATGCAAGTTACAATCGCACACATTTTTCAAATATTTTGGAGTATATTGTTGTCCAACATGAGGATGGCATAGTGGTGTTAGCCAGTTGGATCTGTTGGTACGTTGTTAAACAGGTGATATATAAAGAATGGTATTAACAAATGTTTATTGAAGGAAATAAGTTTTGAAGTTTATTCATGACAAGTGATGATTAATGGTAACAAATGATGATTATTGGTGATAAATGAGTATTATTGCTGTTGAATGTTTGACATTTGCATATTGGTAATGATAGATGTTATGATTGGTGATCAAGGATTATGAATAAGGTATGAATATTGATGTTACATGGTAATTTTTATAATTTAATAATATCTTGGATTTTTGAGTATTTTGTGTAGTTGATATTAAGATATGGATTTAAAGCAGTCGTTCTGAGATGGTATATAACTATTTTTTTTTTTTTTTTTTTTTTTTTTTTTTTGGAAAAAAGAGGAGTGTCAAATTTAGAATAGCTCAGTTTGAAGTTTAATTAATTCTGTTGTTTAAGTAAATTACAAAATGTTTTTTTTTTGAGTCAATTTTTTTTTGCTTTCCTATCTATATTCATTGCTAGCGGGTGTACATCTACATCTGGTTATGACTATTATGGTGATATAATGGAGCTGACATGTAAACATTGCGATTGGTGTTGACAAATAGATATGGTACAATAATATTGGCGTATTTGAAATATACTGCGCATTGCATTGGTAGTGTAACAGGTTCCATTTTCTGTGACACAGACCTTTGGTCACAGTTCTGTGCTTGATTACCCTTCCTCCCGCCTTTTGTTGACTCTATAAAAGGAGCTTTACTTCTGGAAATGTTGCTTTTGCCACTTTGCGACTGATCTGGTGGGTTGCTGATCAACCGGGCGTAGCGTCTTAAGGGTGCGCCCTATATGGGCTGTTTGACAGTTATGCGTTAATTTTGGAGTTTATTTCTTGGAATATGCACGTGTAGTGAGTATTAAGAGTGTTCAAATTTGCCTATTTATTGAAGTTTTTTCTCTGGTCGATTTTATGGTATTTCCGTGGATTATTGATACCATTCCTGTATGCTTACAATATGTGTAAATTGGCTTTCAGCATATTGCACATTATGGACTTAAGTTTTGAGTTATCTTTGTGGTCACCTGTCCACTGGGACACATGATTAGAGGGCCGAGTGTTTTATGTAAGAAAATTGTATATGCATAAAAGCAAATTATTTATCAGCCATATATGTTTCGAAGTTGGGAAAAGTTTAAGGTTGTTCTTTGCTGATATTTCGATATATGCATATTTACGTACGCATATTTCAGGCATTTCTTCCTGTTATATGTTACCTGTGATATATATTTCTTATCAAATATGTTTGAGATTCAATATAGTAAAATTGCCGAAGATTCGTACGTATTTTATGGTAAATTTATCTACGCGGTCTTGATAGTTGCTTTTGGTGACGATTTTTTTGTTGGTTAAATTAACTAGGAATATTAAAGGTATGTTCTTTCTTGATGATAGTCTATGGAGGGAGTAAAACCAAGTATTTGTATTTATGGTGCCTTTCTATATTGAAACATTGTAGCTGTAATCGGTTGAAGCATGATTTAGTCCACCAGCTGGAGCGGGTTTTAGTCAGTCGGGAGCATGCATGCATATCCTGCAAGGTGCGGGCATGCATAAGTGTACCGGTGTAATGTCATAAAAGTTCCCAATGGAGATCCCATAGTGGAGAGGCATAACGGGGTACGCTCATAATGGGATTCTTAGGGTGTAAATGGGATATGTCTTGCTTCAGTGGAATAACAGAAAAATAAAACTCGTCGACTCAAACCGGGTGTTCGTTGTACTTCGGTCCAGGGCGACTGGCTGTAACCACAATTCCTGTTTCCTGATTGCAGATGATTCCACATGAAATGTCGTCTTTACATGAAAAAATGTCGTTAGGACCACATAAAGTGTAGTAATGACCAGATAAAAAGTAGTCTGCACCAGGTGAAATGGCGTTATGATCACATACAATGCCATTATGACCAGATAAAACGTGGTCCTAACCAGATAAAATGTCGTTATGACACCATTTAAAGTCGTCCTAAGCACATGAAATGTCGTCATGACCACATTAATTGTCGTCTTTACCAGATAAAATGTCGTTAAGACCAGATAAAAAGTCATTCAAACCAGATAAAATCTCGTAATGTCCAAATAAAAAGTGAAATGAGTTTGACATCAATGGGCCCCCCGTTACTTTACATGTATCTAAAAACCAAAAATATGAATTGCTTTACAGCTGTGGATGGTCTTTTTTTTCCTTATGACCCAAGTTGTGACAAAATAAACCTAGTTTTGATCTAGGATCCCAGGGTGATAGGCCGATCATGGTTGCCAAAACTGAAGTTAAAATTTTCAGAACGCAGAGATTTAAAGAAAAATGATAATTATGTCTGTGTCCTCTTGGTTGCTAACTTTGAATGTATCTAATTTGTTGGTAAGAAGACGACCAATACATATATATGTGTGAGTATCTATTTCACCAAGTGAGCCTTGAGAAGTTGTCCTGCCAAAGGATACTTTTGCTGGAACCATGAGCTCGTGCACCCCTTCATTAATGACTACAATGATAAACATTACAAGCTCTCAAGACGTGTGCATCAGCTACACAAGCACCATACATGCAGGGTAGTTGCCAGGGTTCTGTAGGATGAATATTGACAAGGATACACACGGCTTCAAACAGTACAAAAAATTGTACTAAGCCTTTGAATGAGCTAGGAGTACCCAGTTTAGTCATGGCAAGATTTCCACCTTTCCCTTTATTCGATTCGTCATGATCTCCTGTGTCCAAGGCACTAACTTTTTCTGGAGGCTAGCAGGCATGCAAGGTAGAATTTTTTATGGAGTTTTAATATGTCCATTATTACTATAATTCAAGCAATAGTTTTTTTGTCATTTCTGTTGTAATTGGTAAAAACGATATCAATATTTGTTGGACATATATATATATACTGTGGTCAAAACATGTGTACAAGCAAAAATGTCTGAGGTTTATTGCAGTGTCGATGAAAGTAAAAACTTGTGATTAAGTATGCATGCAATTTACATAATTTTCATCATAATTATGTCTCATGTTCACAAGACCAAATTATAAAAATCTCCCTGTTATGGTTTGCGAGAACAACATTTGCACGCAACACTGGTGGTCGTTAGGAAAGAGAGAACTATTGGCTCTCCTAGATGGCAGTTTTAGCTAAATAGCAGCTATAAAAAAAATATATTTGCTAATGTATTATAGTCATTAGTATATATACTTTGTGGCGCTGGATCACATGTTGAATGAGACTGAGCCAAACCCTCCACAAGCTTGGGACTTCCTCCCATCAGTTACTGTAGAAGCTGGATCACGCGGACGCACAAGTAGGTTGTCATGAGACAATTGTCCTCATAAATGGTGACACATGTTGTATTTTGTCATGTACAATTTGCACACTCGAACGAAAAGCATCGATATCTTATGGGACAATCTGCAAAAGAGCATACACGTTCACCATCAGCCCGATTGGAACAATCAACCTTCCCATTGCATACATTAGACAGGTGGATGCATGGTGGTCCTTCCTGGCATAGAAAATGGAAAGCACGATTCACATCCTCAGTAAAAGGTCTTGCATGCATGCATCTGGTGTACAATTTTTGTTATGCGCCGAAAAGGGCTTCTATTCATACCATTTGAAAAAAAAAAATACAACCACCCCCCCCCCCCCCAAGATATTTGAACATTTGCGCTCATCCCTTCCAAAGAACAATGACCCACGACAATCAATAGCACCACTGCATTCGTGGTACTCTGGAATGCAGGTTTTATCTCCGCATTCAAATTGCCCATGTTGACGGTGATCTATTACACTAGGTAGGCTTTCACACAACACTGAGCACGGTGTGGTACAGTTTGAAGCTGTGCAACAAGCAATTCGAAGTCTGATGGGAGGTATCAATGCTTTGCACGCAGATTTGATTTTAGTTTTCCCTGGCATTGCTACAGCTTTCTGCTTTCTACCTGGAATGTGCTTTATCACGATTTACTCGACACATTATTTCTGTGTCATAATAAGTCACTAATTTCATTCCTCCCCATGTGACACATCTCAGGTTACCTTCTTCTATGTATATCCTAATTGTGGGCACATTAAACATGGTCCATATATCAAATTGCATGATAGGTCTTCTGTACAACGCAGTTATGTGAAGACATTCTGACCATATTTGAACGAATGCATAGGGGCGGACATGTAAAGGGAGATACATGCTGAGGTATGAACCAGGCAAATTTAGTGGATGAGCAAGGTATGCTGTGCAGAGAGACAGAGCTGTGTAGATTGACATCATGCTTAAGCTAGAATGGAGAAATACGCATGTTTTAGCAACCAATACCCTTGGAATTTACAGTATTCCTCTGGTGAATAAAGAGAGGGTGTATTATTGTATTAGGGGATCTTAAAAAAGTTTCGCATATGAACGCAGAGTTTTCATACGACTCACCATATGGTACCATCACCCAGTGACATTGCCAGTGAAAAGTTGCACATGATTGAGGCTCCACATTTATATACAGAAGGGAATTTTGAGAGGTTGTGTCGACGTAGAAAAGGAAATGGACGAAACTTTGAAGGAACCAGACCAGCAAATTTTGCAGAATAACAGCGATTCTTATGTTTAGGTCTGATTTCCTGGGAGAACGTTACAGGAGCTCCTGTAGTCCATCTCAGGGTGTCTTGAAGAAACAAGAGCCCATATAAGTGAGAAAGAATGACTTTTGAAAACATTGAAACAAAGAGACAAAGTGGTGTGATAAATATTTTCTGTATTTGATAAATAAAGGGTGGTTTCATATATAAAATCAAAATAAGAACCTCTAAATAGATTAGAATACAAATAAAGTGTCCCCCCACTGAAAACGCAGAATAAGTTGTAATACCGTCGGGCAATTAGATCTCTCTTATACAACCTATTGATTCAAGACAAGCTCATTAAATAATACAAATCAAAGCCCATCAGCTGATCAAATTTTTTCTTCAAACAGCGCAGTACAACATTATTTAAATGAAGTAGGCCTATAAGAATGGTGTTGTACGTAAATAAATATGCCAATTCTCAATTGTTGAGAAATCAGGGGGCCAATGTACCAGGAATCTTCGATTAAAAAATTCGTTGATTGGTCACACTGTTGTTTAGCATAATTCTGTGTTTATTTGGTGTGACCTCTGTCCCCAGTAATTAGTGACAGCAGTGGAAATAGTGAATACATTTGCTTATTCCCTTACCAAAGCAGCGGGAAAAGACGGTTCTTTAAAAAGGCCAAATACTGGCATATGCTCTTAAAACGTTTTTAAAACCGACAATCCGTAATTAAAATGTAAGATAACGTTTTTTATGTTGAATCAGAATAATTTAAGAACAGCGTTTCCGTCCCCATTTTAAATTATCGCGGAGAAGTAACCGATGAATGAATCCTTGATAAATTAAAATCAACCAGCTGTCACTGTAAACGAATGTGACCTTCCACAGTAGATCTCTGATTTCTCTGTAAATGCGTAATTTTTTAATTTTCTTATATCAATGCTTTAAATGTTACACTGAACTTTAGTAGTCACAAGTGTCCATGTTTCGCACGTGGGCACAAGTGGCGAATAATCAGCTCCCGAATCTTGCGAGTACAGCTAAGTCAATGTTGATTACCCTTGCGTTGAGAGCTGGTCTGCATTCCGGAACTCTGAGCCTTGGCATTTAAACAGAGCGAGGTGAACAAATGAGGTCGCTGAATATATGAAAAGGTATTACAGTCCACCTTATAGTGTCCACAACCCAAATTTAGGGTCTCACGACTAAAGATGTGTGGGAGTGCATGCAGATATCATACATACACACATAAATATGTGTATATATATATATATATATATATATATATATATATATATATATATATATACATATATATATATACATATATATATATATATATATATATATATATATATATATATATATATGTACATACATATATATGTACATACAATATATATATATGTACATACAATATATATATATATATATATATATATATATATATATATGCATTGCCTACGTTACACCTTGTAAAGTGACTAGCTGCATGGCAATATTGCATATTATATTGCTTGCACTCTTTGAATTGCACTATAATGTGCTTCCAGATATATTCTTAAAACTGAAAGAATAAAGTCCAAGCTACGAACTAAGGCCGGAATTGATCGCCAACATGATGAAAAAAGCAACTCATCAATGTTATTCAATGTTTGTCATTGGTTCCTCCTAAACCTAGTGATCTTGCACATACAAAAGCAAATTCTCAAGGTTTCTATTTTGAAATTCGCAAAAATATATCAAAACGATATCCCATTAAATCACATTGGAAAATTCATAAGCTAGCTGTATATTATATTATATTATATTATATTATATTATATTATATTATATTATATTATATTATATTATATTATATTATGTTCTGTTCTGTTATGTTATGTTATGTTATGTTATGTTATGTTATGTTATATTATATTATACAATATTAAATTATATTATACACATTCTTACACACACATATATATATATATATATGTATGTATGTATATATATATATGTATATATATATATATATATATATATATATATATATATATATATATATATATATATATATATATATATATATATTTATGTATTTATATATGCTCAATTAGTCATTTTTCAGAGAATCATTTTGTAAATGGACCAAAAAAGGTTTGTTTTCTATTTTCATGTTCAGTTTTCGGCATATTTTTTGAAACTGTGTTTCATCTTTTAACATGGTTCATAAGTGAATTCAAAATTACGTAATATGACCAAAACATGATACATACATACATATATAGCTGCATATAACCTCTATTACATAATAGAATAAGAATAAAAATAAAACATGTTACAAGTTAGTATGTGAAGTTAATAAATTAAGGAAGTTCTGGAGACCACATAAAGGCTCTTTAAGGTGCTGACATGCGATCCACCTTACACAAAAAAGTACTGTTTGTACAGTGGTTTAGAATTAAAAATGAATGATTGAATCATCTCTATTTTATGATCCTCACACGTTTATACATTTTAGGTAATTACAGGTGCAGGAAACTTTATGAAAGATTTGTAGAAACTGTTGAGCATTGCAGACATAACAGTGTGCAATGGGGCACATGACTGTATAATTATTTACTCTATATTGGTTGGCATAAGAGGCGAATCCAGTTTTGCAATGAGTTTAACGTTTATTCAATCAGTATTTGGTGTGTAATTAATGGTATATCTCATTCCATGTTTAATTGAATTTCTTGTGTTCGAAAGATTTGCTCGATTTCTTAATATGTATTCACGGTTTTATTTGTTGTAGTTATTAATTTCAGAACCAGTTTGACTTGTAAATTTGTGAAGTACCCTAATTTAATAATATTTAAGAAATGAAAACAAAACTGCAATTGCTTGTGGACAAAATAGAACTATAATCATATATTTATGCATGTTGCAAAATGTGATTATAGGTTTTATTGTTTCCAGGGCAATACTTTTGTAGCTGGCACTTGTCTATATAGTACTTCATCCAACTGGACAAACCTTATAGTGTTTTTTTTAAAGCATTTGGAATATAATATATTTTGAAAAATATGTTTCTAAACGTCCACATGGCATCTATTCAACAAATATAGACTTTTTTTAGGCAAGTTGTTTTTTTTCCTTATAAAAACGTCTTTATTCAATGAAACATTTAATGTGACCATCCTATGAGACCGTCCGAAATATGCAGACAGCTGACCAAACCATAAATTTCAATTTAACTTTGCCATTCTACTTTCAGTACCATCAAACTGACATTCAGTTCTGTAATTAGCAAATAATATCCAATAAATTTTACACACAGAGAGACACACACAGACACACACACAAACACACATACACAAATAATTTACTCAGATGTCCAAGGACATGCAGGCTCACTTCATTTTAGAAGTTTCAAGACTTCAGAAATGATCCCGCTTTTATGTTTGGCTATCTGCCATTTTGAATTAATACTTTAATATATAGGCTGAGGTACTTGAAAAATATGAAAGCCTTTAGTACAATATTAAGTTAACCTTTCTTTTAGGACAGATAAAATATCAGAGCAATGTTGCCTAACTACTAACTACAAAAACTATAAATGAAGGTTCACAGAGTTAAAAAAAAAAAACACAAGAGAGCTGTTTAAACAGCTCATCCTCAGCTGATCTTGACATTTTGAACCAAAAATAAGTCCGGCCCTGCTCTATGGGTATCCAGAACAATTTGTGAGCACTTTCAGGTCCATTGGCTAAGTGGCTTTATAGTCGAAATTTCAACTTTATAGTAAAATGATTTTCAAAAAAAAAAAAAAAATGAAATGAAATAAATAGATAAACACAAATATTTTAAACTCTCCAAGTAACTGGTGCATGACCAGTTAAATGAAATTGATAGACACTTACCCAAGGCATATATCCACCAAATTTTTAGGTCAATCTAATAGGTTATCTTGGAGAGGTAAAAAACTATGAATGTTTGTTGTGGTGTCTGATCACTCAACCATGTACGCATGGTGCAATGCTTTTCATTGAACCCGGTCCAAGCGGTATTTCATGACTCAGTCTTTAAACCGGTCTCAGTAGCAACAACTACACTTTGTTTGTTGTTTTTTTTTGTTTTTTTGTTTTTTGTTTTTGTTTTTGTTTTGTTTTTGTTTTTGTTTTGAATTATCTCTTGTTGTGTGAAATTTCTAATACATGGGATGTATGAAGAGCCATGCTGTTTCTTCTAAAGTGCTATTATGATAAAAGTGCTTTGGGCTGTGTTTCACATAGAAAAAACTCATTTAAACCAGCTGGAGTAATGCACATTGCTTACGAATATATCAGGTCTAAAATTCATGGCTTGATACAACAGATACCAAACTTGGGTCCTCATGGTTTGAGACCTAGTTAGTATGTGGTTTGCCATTTGCCATTGAAACACTTTGTATTTTGTAGGTCAAGCAACTATCTGTAATCTACGCTCAGATTATTTTATTGGAGACTTCTCCATATAATGTTGAGACCATTTTTGTATCAATATTGTAGCTAAAAATCAGTACAAGTCTAAATAGTCCAAATTCCGACACGTCAATCAATGTGAACATCACCTGACACGGCAGCATGACTTAAACAACCGTCAAGCAGTACATTATTTATAGAACATCTATAGAAGATAAGATGCCGTATTGACAACTTAGAATTAATGACTGCCATGTAAACTATTAGTGTTCAACATTGTTAGCAAAGACGCACCATAAAACCGAGTAAACAAGAAATATTCAAGCGCAAAAGCTTATAGTCATGAAACAAGCAAGGTAAAAATCCGGACGTTGAAAGTACACATACCAAAGACTATTTGGTATGCTTAAATCAGTCAACAAAAACGAAATATAGTATGAAAGAAAACATATCTCTCCTGAACTGAAGCAGGTACCAAGAAAAGCTACAAGTAGATCACGTCAATCTGATGCTAGCAACTCTCAACTTTACAAAATAATTTGCCTCATATACGTATTGTACAAAATGCCAGCTGATTTGATCCAAACGTATTTTTCGCAAAGTAAAAAGCAATTGGAAAATGCCAAGGGCTTTAAAGGTTCCTCTCCCTAAAAAAAATGTTTATCAATTGTATTTTATACATAAATAAATACTAATCATATATCTTGCATAAGGTACCTACCAAACTTTGTATTAGGTTTTTGACGAAGGAACAGCTGGGTCTCGAAATAGCAACCTTCGACACTAATCATATTCGGCAATTTGATATTACTATTAATGTATACAGTACACTGACACTAGAGGAAGTACATGCATATCAGTTCTCATATATCTGAAGAGAAAAGAAATAAAAGTCATCAAAAACATTTGGGTTCAAAATGAATTTTTTGACCAACTGAAATAAATGTTTGTTCCACAAAGAATTTGATTTTGATCTCCTAATAGCAAAAGTTACAAATTCAAAATGTGAAATTGAAAGTGTCTTTTTCTGATGGTATCACAGTTTGGACTTTCAGGAAGGATGCGCTTGACTGTTTTCACTATCTGCCCCACAAGCACAGGTATGCTAGTGGACCAGACCCCTTCTGAACATAGAATTGTTGACGACGCAGCAATCCATTTACATATGCGCGAGATGAATTTGCAATTTTCAGTTACCACCACTGTAGAAAACTGAAATGTATGAAGCATTTGTATTAGAACGAAATTGGCCACAGACTCTAAATTTCTTGTTTGCATGTCCAAACAGGACGATCAATCGATTCCAGAAGGAAAAAAATCACCGTTTGTGCTGTTGTGTTCTCTAGAGGATGAAAGTTATATCCTGTACGATACCGGACCCGCATTGGATCGGGGTGGGGAAGGGTCTGTTATTTAAATGCAAAAGGGTATCAACCATTCAGAATTTTAAACATCAGAAATAACTTTTGTTTCTGTATCCTTTGCCACAGTGACTCCCATTTAGGATCGCCATATGCATGCTGCACTCATTCCAGTTTGTCCTTGCTTGCTTGACTGCAGTTGCCCCAAACTGCACAGCCATGTTCCAGTATAGTCTTTATCGAGGTTAATATAACTTGTCAAGGTATTGCTTATACATGATAACTTTCATTCCCCTTAAACAATATATTGTTTTTTTTTGACTTGACTGAGATATTTTCATGGAGGTTTGATCAAGAACAGTCGCACCCCAGGTTGAGGCCAGCATGCTCATGTGAGTCTACTTCCTTTACAGGTTGGTTTGTCAAAAAGAATGGATGTTTTTCTTCTTAAAATTTTGGTTCAAATAGATGTTGTAGATTTTGTTAAAATTTGCTTAAGCTAATAAAAGCACTGGTTTGTCCAAACTGATATTGCCAAGAGATCGCTATTTACTGTTATGTCACTTAGGTCTCAATCCCCTTTTCCCGAAATGAATAGGAGTGAGGTGTGATCATTAAATAATCTAATTTTGGATTTTGCTATGTCGGCGATATCACTTAAGTACAGTAAGAAAAACAAAGTGATATGGAACCTTGTGGAACGCTAGCAGAACCTGTATTCCATGAAGACGATTGACCATTAGCAACACCTACTTGTCTTTGGGTGGAAGTTTAACACTGGAACCGGTATAAAAGATTCCCTCTGATTGCAGCAGCCTCTTATATTTTCAGTGGTCTTTTGTGCCAAAAGCCTGTCAAACGCATGTAAAAAGACAACATTCACTATTTTACTATCAGACATTGCTTCTGGAGCGAAATTATAAAAATTGTTAATAACTGACACACCCATGAATCATTTTCTTGTTAGGCTGACTGGAACATGATGAGTATTCAAATCTCAATGGACTGTTTGAATGTAGATTTAAAAACACATTTTCAAACAGATTACTCTAACAGCTTATCGACGATATAGGAAGAAAATTATATGTCATTTGTTTTGAAGCTTTAATAAATCTGCCTTTTCCTTACTATCGGTAACTAATACATCGCTCCTTTTAAAAGGCAAGTGCTGAGAAAATTTTGCCTTCCTGGAACTGTAGACGTCCTTTTTCTAGTTTCCATCGTATTTCGTTATTGTTTGTATCACGTGATTAGATGTTTTCTTTCATTTTCTTTTTGTGGTTTGCTTTGGCTTTACGCACAAGGCCAGTTACTTTGTTCATGATATTACGAAATTTAACTCATTGATCCTGATTATTTGATGAACTCCTTTCCTGTGCATTCTATTTCTTTTCTTTATTGTCTTGTATATGTTACCTGTAAGCGGTGGTGGTTCACCCGGCCAAACTGTGATAACCTTTGTGGCCATGTGTATTTTTGCCCTGTCATCAACAGTATGTGTCCCCTTAATTACTATTTTATTGACTTAAAAATTCTGAGGTTAACTTTGCCAATCAATCTGACTAAGTGATTTATTTAACCCATGTAGTCAGCTTGTGCAGGTATCAAAACTTCTATCTTGTACGCTTGATACTTTTGCTTCAGGTGCAATCCACTGATTAGTTGTTACTTTGACCAGTGTCAATTGTGGCTAACAAACCAACCAGATATACAGTTGAACTGGCAATGGTATAAATACATGCAATTGTTTGATTTGTAATATGGGTATTTATCAGTTGTGTTAAATTATGACTGTATGGGATTGACCATGATTTAGTATTTCACAGAATGAACTGAAATCGTCATTAGAATTGCCTGTAATAATGACATTGCTCATACCAGTATAAGTTGCGTCTTCTACTGACCTTTCAACTTCTTCCAGGAACTTTGCATCCAACGCAGGTCTGTAGATGGCACCACTTAATCATTTGTCTCATTTTGTTTTTATTTCTACCCAGACTCATCCCATTACCGCCGATCCCAAATCAGGTGCTTCGTTTCTTACATAAACATGAACAGTTCCACCTTGACCAACCTGTCTATCACATCAATACGCAATTTGGAAACCTACTAATCTTATTGGATCATCAGGAATAGAAAAACTAAGCTATGACTGAGAGAAAGCATCTATATCTGAAAACAAATCATAGCTATCTTCTGTTTTGTTCCTTAAACTATGTTTGCTTTGATGGAAAATTGATGTCACATTGGCATTGTAATTATGGAGTGTTAAACCAGCTTAAATCTTAGATACCCGAAGTGTTTAGGGATTCTGCAGATGAAGAACTATTGTTTGCTGCATTTCATGACACAGGGCCTTGCTTTTCTTCCACGTCGCCACTTAGAATAATTAAAATGTTGATTGGTGAATTGATCTATGCAGGTGCACTTACAAATAGCGGAAAAAATACTTTATGAAACATCAATGGAAAACAGCAAACATTTTTCATGAAACCTTTGCCGTAGCACCTACTTGGAGAGATTCTTTGTTTAGTGACTACTAGCACACAGTGAGACTGCGCCAGGGCTTTTGCAGTATGTTTTAATAACCTGGACGTGTTTTTAGTTTCACACTTGAGTCTTCACATTTCTTTGTGAGAGGACTATGGAGCTCCACAGCTAATACTTTTATGGTGCATATACATAGTATGTAAATCATATGAGGAACCGTTACCTTTAGGTTTAAGTTGTTATGCATTAGTTTTGTGATGTGTTAGGCATGGTGATGTTTGTATAAGAATTATATTCAAAATTAGCAGAGACATAACAGAACCTGGTGAAACAAAGCTTTCTTCAACATGAAGTGTAACGCACACAACGTTGGGAAAAACTCTAAAAACAGAGTAGAATAGGTAACAAAGCAACCATAGCTCTCATGATGCTGGTCTCTAATGTGGACCTGAAAATTTAACCTATGTGGAGTCCTTCTGGAAGATTACTATACCTATGATTTATTTACTTATTTATTTGTTATTTTGTTTGTTTGTCTGTTTGTTTCTTTATTCATTCATTCATTTCTTTATTTAATTTAATTTTTTTGACGATGGGTCAAAATCATTCCTTACTTTGCAGTACATGTTGAACACTGTTCCAAATCAAGGTTTTTGCAATCATATAATATGTGCTTGACTGCAGTTGAGTGTTGTATATCATACACCCACCCCTCTATATAAACCTCAACTACGGCCTTTGCAGTTACATGTGCCTGTTCACTATCCGTATTAAACCACAAATATTAATGTATACAATATGTACAATTGCAGATGCTTGCAAAATGTGATTTTTTCACTTACAAAGACAAAGTATCAGATCAATCATACCATGGTCCCTCAGGTTTTACTTGTTTGTGTCAACCCGGGTGGAGGACTGGAATTGGCATCATGGGGGAAGGGGGGTGGGAGGTGGCGTCAGCGGGTCCAGGTGCGTCATGATCAGCTTTAGGTGGTGGCTTTACCTCCCCCGACTTCTCCTGGTCATGGAATAGCATACTTGATCAGGTCACTAGGCCGAGAAACGAAACATTATCGGTCTTGAAAGCCTTTGATGACAATTTCCCCCATCATTTCTCCACATATCCGATTCTCTTCTGTGTGAGACCCTCATCGATTGCGAACTTATTGTCACTTTGAAAGGTCTTCAGCTTAGCCATAGTCCTGTATACCATGCTTCTGGCCTTGTAATTTGTTAAAAGTATGCTGATTTTTCTTGGTTGACAATAATGCAGCTTCCCTGCTGTATATGATAGGTCAATATCGCTCACATGTACTATTACAGCCAATGTGTCTTTAAAAATCTCTTAAGCCATTTTATCTGTGTTTTGCAGTTTTGTTTCTCTCAATGGCGTCACAATTCTGATGCTGTGGAATCTGTCAAGTTGCTCAAAGTCGTCAAGTTTTCAATGTACCTCTTCAGTTATTGCTCTCGTATTTTCTGCTGGAGCTTTTCACCCGTAATTTTGTCATTCTTTCTGGATGTTCTCATTGTCCAGAGCATTGTTTCAGAAATATATAAATTACTCTTGCCCAGCAACAGTCATCTTCGTTGGCGCTATATCAAAAATACCTTTGTCCTTAACGTCTGGTGTTCTTCCAAAAGGATCACCAATTCGAGAGGCCTTGATGATGGCACTTCTTTCATTTATTCTACCCACGTATTTTGTGAACATTTATGTAATGTGTGGCAAGGAAGAAAGAAATACATTTACCGTCTTTCTAACTGTGGCACAATGCAAGTAAATTGGCATTGGCAAAGATAACTTCGGCTGGTGAACTGAGGTCAACTGTCACTTGGCATTGGTGACTTGTGTCAGAACGTTGCTAAATATATTGGATATAATGCTGTAAGATGCTATGTTGGCGCCCGTTAATCAATATATACTGTTGGCCCTTATGAGGTGATGGAAGAAGACATTAAACAAATATGTAGTCACTGCAGGTCTATTCATTAATTTGTCCAAGGCCATGACTGCCTTTTACGTGATCTAGCCATGGCCCTGCCCCTTTGCTTAACATATGACCACTGAAACACTACAGCTGGTCTGTTGTTGTATTAAGCAACTTTAGAAATCGTCGATTTAATATCAATTTTGAAAATCCTTGCTTAACAGGATTTAGGGAAGAAAAAATACATGGCGGGAGTCAAAGTTGCCAAAATCAGTATTTACATCAGACTAAGCAATTAATCTTGACAAATAACACCCTAAGCTAGGCTGATTAAAAAAAATACTGTCCACATGGGGTAATTTAATTTATTATGCCTAATGCAAAATCATCACTTTGTCATTAAATTTAAACCTGCATATTATCAATTTAAAGCATTTATTATGAAATTTCTTTTCTTATGGCAGCTTTTCAAGAAACTTATACTCGCAGTAAAATGAATATGAATTTGCAAAATGAGGTGTACAATTGGCAACCAATGGAATACTAATTGTCTGTCTAAAGATGAGATCTCCAAAAATGACATGAATATTATCAACCAGAAAAAATGTAACAACTGGACAAACTGGCCATCCTCCATATTAATTCCAAAATTTGCATGCTTATAAGGTGTGACCATTCTTTTCTTTTTTTCTCATATGTTTTATATATGAGAGACTTGATACATTCTTTCAAATCAAAATGAAGAATAATTGTAAATTAGGTGTAAAAATCCTAAGTAGAAATCTGTATAAAAGGTGAATGATGTCAGTACTGTTGTGTTCTTAAATATCCTGGAGGCAATAGTTTTCGAATATTTCTATGAAATGTTAGGAGCAGTTCTGTCAAGGTAAGCTGGTACGCATGATTGTACGTTCTTATCTTGTAATATATAACACGTATATATGTAATAAGCACGCTTATCATAATACATGTACTACAATTTAATGGAAATCATCCTTTGACAGTTGTCAATATGCACTGTTGGCCCTTGCTGGGTTTCCCAAAAAGGCATCAGACAAAAATGAAGTCACCCCGGCTCTGCTCATGGATCTGTCCAAGGCCTTTGTCTGCCTCCCAGATGATTAAGCCAAAGACCGGTCCTTGCTTAATATATGAGCACTGATAGATTGCACCTGGTCTCTAGATACCTCAGGAATGGAGCATGTGAGGCTTGGGGATGTGGGGAGCTCTGGTCATATGTAAAAATGGATACTTCAAGTTTCCATACTTTGACCTGTGATGTTTGACAATTTTATTTAATATGATCTCCTCTATTCCGTTATTCACATGCATGCATGCAGTAAACTTTGTCGATTAAATGAATTAGGATGCTGCAGTTTAAACACCCTTTTTCCCGTTGCTATCTTCTTTGTTTTAGCTGTGGGACAGGAAGCTCCATCAAGCTGGAGAAAAGAAAAAGAAAAAGATAATACAAAAAAAAAAAAAAAAAAAAAAAAAAAAACCAGGCTTAAGTGCCATATATAGTGATTAAGTCAACCGTGCAGTGAAGATCATTAGACACAGAGGGTTTTAAAGCTTAATGTGATCTATCATGAAACTACTCTCAAGTTTATTTTTGCCCCAAGGAAATCAAAACATAACTTTTTTGACACACTCACACTAAAAGTCTACTTTTTCCAATACAACTGAACATGTTTGGGGATGTGTTTTCTATCAAAGCGGCCAAACTATTGAGTAGCTTCCCTTGATATCAAAGTGATCACTCAACTTAGAGCCTTGAAAATTCAATAAACAAATGGAATGGGCTTAAGTGTATGGATGCATGTGTACATTGTTCAATAGACTTCATGTGCTATCTTATCTTCCTGTTTTCTGTCCCATAGAGATAGAATATCGTTGGCAGGCCACACACGTACACACTCTATCACCTTCGAACTCTTTTTTGCTCATACACATGTGGGAAAAATTCACTTGTTAAACTTTTACATGGTGCAATTTTTGTGATGGAGCTTTAAGTCATATGTCCCCAAGTTATTCATACATTAAACATATGGTTACCTTTCGGTAAACCCTTCTATACACAGTACTATGGAGAAATATGGCGTGAACCTGTAAAATTGCCATGGGCACTGTAGTGTTTCATTTGTACTGCAAGACGTTTGTGCTATGAGATACACCAACGCATATACATGTACCCTAGCACTTGTCTGCAGACTATGGCATAAGTAATAAGTCCGGGTGCAGCAAGAGTATATAAGAGAGAGAGAGAAAAAAATATTTTACTACCTGAAAGGCACGTAGTTATGTCCTGAAGTACCATTGCAAGCTGGCTGTCTAGTTTGGTCAGATTTGTTAATCATAGATAATATTTCGATATGTAAATTTTGCACCTGTTCGAGCCAATTTCCTGAAATGGGCCTTTGATTTTAAACAAATATTTTGCTTCCTTGTCATGTTTAAACTAGACATGGCATATGTGTATATGATTCAGCTATATATACCAAGGGACATTGCCTTTGGTCGGAATTGAATTTGATTTGTTTTATTAGGACTATGGTTTGGATATGGAAACAACACTGTCTAATTTAGTAAAGGATATGAACCGCAAACTACAAGATGATTTGTGCAATTTGTAGTGCACGCAAATATTTTATTCATATTTTGTGACATCTTATAAACAGGTATGCATGGAACATAGTTATTTAATGGAACATTTTATGGTAAGTACAAAATAATAAGACTATTACATCGTCAGTGATGCAGTTGTGTACAGTATCCGCTAAATGTATTGATGAAGTGAAGATGCGAGATAAATAATGTAAAGTAAACGTCATGGATTAAAAATCACATATTCTTTACAAATTATGTAGGTGTCTCTGTTAAGAGACGAGAAGTAATGGAAATGAATGTGCTGGAAAATTAGATCTGCGTAATTGCCATCACACTAGGGGACACGTTTCCAGTAAAAATGAATACTGGAAATTCACTTTACTGTAATGATATGGCCAAATACATCAAAGATCGCAATGTACCCTGCAGGTGTTTTATTTTTCGGGGTTTTTTTTTTTTTTTTTTTTTTTTTTTTTGGTTTCTTTTTTTTTTTTTTTTTTTTGTTGTTGCTTTTTTTTTGTTTTTTTTTTTTATTTTTGTTCTTTTGGTTTTTGTTTTTTTGTTTTTTGTGTGTTTTGGGTTTGTTTTTTTTATATTTTTTTGTTTTCTGGTTATTTCAATGTATATATTTTGCGCTAAAATGCTGTCGATGATGCTCTCGGTAATGTTAGTTAGATAAAATATACCAGTAATGCCGTGTCTAGCGACGATTGACATGTATAGATATATTTCTGTCGTGTTCCCATATAAAAAAAATAAGAAATCGTTGTTGGTATGCCCAAATGCACCATCACTTACATTTAAAATTTTATGTGCATCCCCATTTTAAGTGAAGGGAATTTCTGAGCTAATACCGTTGCATTCTTTGCAGATTCCTGATATACTAACTTTTGCATGCCCTGTGTCGAAGATTTTTTTGTGTGTGCATGTGTTTTATTTTCTCAACCCCAAAAAAATCTAGCCAACTCCAACTGGTTTGAAAGGTTTAGTGGCAGATATATAGTGGTATAAAGCTGAGAAAAATAACTATATTTTCAGAAAAAGATACATTTTGCGAGACTATAATGTCTGTAGAGTGAGGGGAACAAGTGGAGCAATGGCATTATATTAATGCGAACGTGGAACATAAAATCTAGGACTGGACAAAAAAATGCCATGTGTCTTCTTTAGATGAACCCCACGTGCATTTGGGTGGATCCTTACCTTGTATTTTGCATAAGTGGTTGTGTAAAAGGACTAGCGTCCACATGCAGGCGCGTGTGTTGGACAGCCGAAAATTTGTATTCAAGGGTGCACAATTCAGGAAAACTTGTAGGTCTCATTATAAGCAGAGCTTTTCTCTTGATTTTAATAGCTACATTGATGCTGAGTTTCAAATTTCGTGTTGATGCTATGGTCTAATGGTTGAGGGAAAAGTGATTTATCGAAAAAATAAGTACGAGCTCTGAAGTGCGGGAGCTCAAATTGCTGACATGTATCATATCTGTGGGTGTTTAAAGAAGGTATTGTAGGGAGAATAGAACTCAAGGATAAAGGCACAAGCTTGTTCACCAGTTTGTACATTAAGGTCAGTTGTGAAATTTATCTGCATTAGGTCAATGTTTACCATCCAATTTCGTCGTATATTTCAGCATCACTAGGTCCATGCATTGCACCAGTGACAAAGGGAGCAGCAGCTAACTGAACAATTCCAAGCTTGTCAGCATATGTTGTGGCACAGCCACTTGATACTGGGCTTCTGTATCCGAGAAAAAATCGATAAATGATATTTAAATAGTGTGCAAAGTATTCTGATCCAAAATTAATTTTAGCCCTACCATAATATTGATAAGTTTACTTGATTGACTGATGATTTCAGAGATGTGATCAGACCATTTTAAGTGTACCGAATGGTAACACCAAAATGTTTGTAAAGGGCCAAGTTTTCTGAGATATGGAAATACGAGGGTGATCTAGTTGTCTGTTTTTTTTCCCGAGAAATGAGCACAGAGTCACTTCTTAGAGCATTAAAAGTAACAAGCCAATATTTAGACCAATTTCCGATATCGGAAAGGTCGAAGTTGCTTATATCAGCTTCAGTTTTGAGATTTGCAACAGTAAGGTAGAGAGAAGTGTCATCAGCGAACATTTTAATGTTGAATCAGACAAGATTTACAACATGACTAATTTAAATAAGGAACATGAGTGGACATAGCGCTAAGACACCTGCAGATGACATCGTGATAGCAAGCCGAATGAAAAGTGACGGCAGAAGGATTAGATAAAAGAAAAGTTTTAAACAATGCAATTAAATCGAAATTAGGAGCAAAGTCAGAACAAAAGAATCTCTGTTCTCTGTAAGGCCGTGAACGTTTATGTGACAAAATGAAGCATCACACAAGTCTTGGATTGGACCAGGATTCATATTAACATCACCTGCTAAAATTATAAGTAGTGCGCATATAACCAGGATACATTTAATTTTCAGTTGAGGTCTATTGAATATAGTATTCATGCAAAACCATGACAGTAAACATAGGAGTTTGAGAAGTATTAAATAATTGATTAATTAACTAACTAAATTATTAATTAATTAATATATTTACTTATTTATTTATCTATTTATTCACTTATTTATTTATTTATTTATTTATTTATTTATTTATTTATTTATTTATTTACATATTTATTTATACATCCTTCAATCCATCCATCTATTCATTCGTCCATCCATCCATCCATCTATTTGAGAAGATTCTGCTTTAGCTTGCACATCAAGACCTTCTCATTGTATAACACAGGGGACACTATACACCTGAAATTGAATCACGTATAGGTGATTCCTCAAGATATAAGCAGTCACAGGCCCTGCCTTTAAGCGATGTGTCATCATTTTCCTCAGCAATAAGTTATCATGTTATTGCCCTGTAGTTTCATTCTCATAACTCATAACATATTAGTCAAAAAATGTGGCCTGTAAATAGATTGCGAACTGTGCAGAAAAGGTGCTGATCAATAATTTAAAGTCACTTATAATATTATGACAAAAAACATGAGTTATTGGTAAACATAGTTTAAATATATTTTACACACATGAAGCGCAATCTGGAGAAGTGCTGCACGTGAATCAGTCTTACAGAATTAAAATAGAAATGTTTGCAACACTTTGACTGTTACTGTTAAGCATTTTTCAATACAGTAACGTTGAACCAGTACCTAAACCTGCCCCTTACCTTGGTTAAATTTTAGGCCTTCAACTGGCAAATTTGAAGCCAGCATTTTGCATAATAGAGTTTTATACATTTCAGGACTTAATGCTCGAAGAGTAGTATAAGACCGTTATGTACCAATACCTTAGTTCTTATTTTATTTAGAGTCCAAAGACCTCGTAATTTTGAGAGGCCCATCAACACGAACATCCCCAGATAAAACGCCAAGACATGAACATCCACCAGGCAATACATTATTTATTGAATACCTGAAGATGGTATGATGTTACATTGAGACCTTAAAATTATATTTGTCATGATATGTACAAATAAAGAATATTATAATGTAAATTATTATTGTTAGCGTTTGTACTAAGTCTTTGAATTAGATAAAAATTCAAGATCAGTGAAGACGGGAAGATGCCTCTGTCTGACCACAGTAGGTAAACCAAAATTCGTGTGCCTTTTTTAATCCGTTTTAACACCAAAAGTACCAATTCCTAAAGTACACTAAAGGTATAGAAATCTCACTGCTGAGATGCGTTCTTGTCGGCCTCATCAAATTGTGATAAGTCACGCAATGCCTGGTACTGCCTGCAACACAGACTACTCTATTGACTCTGCACACCAGGATCACGGGATAACATCAAACGGCAAACTGACCAACTGGCTTAATGTCTTCTAAAACCTCATTTTATATGGCAGTCTCCTTTTTGAGAGCCACCCGAAATAACCGGACCTTCCAATCAAGTCAGGTTGTACAAGGGGTATTATAAAGATTTCTGTTTACTAAGAAATGAGAAAAAAGAAGTTTATCTCCATATGAAATTTTCATCAGTATGCAACATGTATCCTATGGGTTCAAATTGCTCAGATACCAAGTTATAGCTGTACTGACAGACAAACGGCAGTGACACAGCCTACAGATCACCAGTCCATGATGGTGTCGTTGTGGGACCTACTTTGATAGCATGGATTTATTAGCTGCATTTCAAACTTTGTGTAAGGAGCCTGTCTTGTTCGCAGAGTGCAGCTTCGCAATGGCGGGCTTAATGATACCTGTGGGATTACTGGCATTTCTCTACCTACCAGAAAATACCATATTTGTGTACGTTCATATGATGTTGAACCCAATTGATGTAGACTGGCACTTACAAAACATGCTTGTATGACTATGTACTATAAGCAACGTTAGAAAAATAAATCATGATTCATACATATATATCTTTCACTGATAATTCCATAGTATCCTGTCATTCGGTATCTCAGCAATACAGCGTGCATGAACATAAAGGCAACATTGTGAGTACCAAGATGGGCAAGGTATGTACTGTATTCAGTTAAACATATTCTTCATATATGTGACTAGAGAGACAAGAATAATGAATTGGAAAATTGATCAGTGTGTCAGCATAAAAGTATTGACCACCTAGCTCCAAAGGAACTATATCCATTACAACAAATAGGCATTTGTTGATTTTATTAAAACAGTTATTTTCTATTTCCCTGCATACTTGTACCTTCCTTCGGAATGAATATTTATACATATTTATCAGTTATAATTATTTATTACTCCAGAATCAAAAGATTGAGAGCAAAATATATGTAAGGAGTAATTGCGAAAGTGTAAGTAAGTCCTGGGTGAACTTTAGGCACAATATATAGAGACAGACACCATGACTTTATTAAAGCTACCCTGACCAGAACCTGCTTCCTAGCCCTTTGACTATAGATTTCTCCTTTTCATTAATTTCTTGTGTGTGTGTGTGTGTGTTTGTGTGTGTGTGAGTTGTTGTTGTTGTTGTTTTTGTGTTTGTTTGTATCTTCAAGAAACACTTATCAACCTTTACTCCCAAACTTCCCTTTGCATTTTCTTGTAACATATTAGGGATGTAGTTCACATAAACGTGTACCATAATTGTTTGCCAGAAGAAACTGATGTCAACTGTTAATGAGTTGCTACACTGTTTTATGGTAAATAAGTGCCTGTACTTGTATATTTGTTATGCATTTAAATGGCAGTGGCTTAGGGATGCTTAATGTATTCATGTGGCCCGCAGCTTCTCTTTTAATTTGGAAAATATGTGTAACATTTGAGATCAATAAAGCTTTCAACTCACAAACATAAAAATCCATGGATCTTATGTGCGATATAAAAACCAGGTCAATTATCAACATAGCTGGGTCGCAGTAGTATATTAATGTGCTATTCATGACAAAGGAAACATACATTCTTTGTTGACGATCCATCAATGGTAAAAAGACATATACAAAGACTAAAATACTCAGTAAAAATAGTGTTTTGCGCCTCCTCCCCCTTCTGAAGTTGATAAGAAGTAAAATATTATTGTTTCAGAATATTCCTGTACGAAACGTTTAAAATTCTTAACCAATTTATAATTAAGGGGATTTTGATTTTTATTTCCCGTGGTTATCTTGGGAAATCAGCTAGACAGTCTTTATTAGATGCAGTCCTGCCAATTGCAAGAACATACTTACAAAACTCAACAAGAACCTTCATTGCATACACTACCGAAGAATAATACAGGTTTGATTTCAGCATCAAATACAAACAGTTGTGTTGCTGGTAAAAAGAATATGGGTTTGATCGCTTTTTATTTTGGCGTTGATCATTTTACCAATTGTTGTGCCCTTTCTGTCCCCCGCCACTGAGGGTGGCATAGCGGGACATAGACAAACGGACCATGTCCATCCATCCATCTGCCTGTCCTGGAGCATTAGCCTAGAACCCTAAGAGATAGAATAATGATATCTATACCACAGATGCATCTTACCACAGGCATGTGCACTGTGTATTGCTTTGACCTGCACCATAGGGCCCTAAAAACAGATCCATTTTTGGGTGCTTGGCAGCATATCTCCCGAACCTTACAGAGAGAATAATGGAATTTATACCAAAGATGCATCATACTAAGGGCATGTGCACCACAGATTGCTTTTGACCTTGACCTATTTTCAATGTCACAGAGACCAAGAACATATCCATTTTTGTGTACCTAGACATCCTCTATACTTTGTTTAGTTTTCTTCTGTATATTGTGGGGGGGGGGGGGGACATAAATCTTTAGGATCACTATGCACTTGTCTGAAATATGTTGAGCAGCCAGTGTGAATGTAGCATGTGAAAAAAAATCCATGGCAACAATAGAAGGCTCTTGTTTTTACTCATCTGTTATTACTATAAAAATTTAAATGGTCGTGAATGGTACCACCATAATAACAAGTTCTCTTTTGCATTAAGATTCAAAGTCCAGCAGGTGCCATAGCCTGGTTGTCTATTTAGTAAGACGTAACTGGTCTTGTGTATCGGCTAACAATACAAACCGATCTGCGAAAATATGAGACGGGTATGTTTCCAATATTTGATTGTCAATCAATAGGATGTAAAGTATTTTTCTAAGCCCTTAATGTACACTTTAAACAATTGTGGACTTAGCAGACATCCCTGATTAAAAACTATACAGCATGGAAAATATGGTGTGCACCCACTTGGGTATATTGCCGAAAGCATTGTATCGGTATTGATATTTTTGGAGTAATTTTGATACCTGTATACTTCTGCCAACATTAAATAATATGTATAATTTAAAAAAAAAAACTGTATATCTGTTAAAAGTATGTACTGCCCGTCTAAAGGCGACCAACCCAGCTAAGAACTTCGTTGCCTGAGACAATTGAACACCAATTAAATTATTTAATATAAAAATATTGTCAGTCGTTTGCCCATCCTCTTTGAGTCCACTTTGTCCATCATAAAAAAACTGGTTTTGTATGAAAAAGGAATAAGATAAAATTTTTGCAACAATATGTCCTGTTGCTGTTATTTGAATCCCTTGATCCTTTTTATATATTGGGGGGGGGGGGTTGCTCTGCTTATAAAGATTGGGGTTGTTTTCCCATTTTAAGAATCTTTATAAAAATGTTTGCTAGACACTTTCCCGCACAGGGACGACTTGCTTGTAATGTTTAAATTTTTTACTCCGTCTGGTCTAGGCTTCTTGCTATTTTTTCCATAGTACTTAGTTATTCCATGGAAAAATTATTATGAACAGAGTCTTTTTCTTTGTGTCTATATTCCGCCAATTCTTTTTTTTTTTAAGGTCTAGATTATGCTAGTTGATATGGTTGAAGTGCTGGCACAGGAGAAGGGTTCCTTAGGGTCTTTTAGTAAGTGTACCACTGTGTCAGTTGTACATTCTCTAAAATGCCAGGTTTGGTACTTATAAATGCATTTATCTTATTCCAAAATTCCCGTTGGTTTCTACCAGCATCTTTTGCGAATTCAATATCCTCTAAAAGTCAATATTGATTTGTGAGTGCTGCTTATTTCGCAGATAAAGTATAATGGCATAAAGGTAGCTCCAAATTTTACTTCTTTTCTTATTCCAGAGATTACTGAATACGTGAATATGTAGGCCACGAAATGCACAATTTTTACACTTTAAGGGAAGGGTTAATTCCCCTGCCCCCTCTCCCTCCTGTCCAACAGAGTTTGGCCACCTTAGACGCTTCATACGCTTTTTCCGTTTGGATTATATGTCCGCGAAATTCAAATCCTAGATGTGCCCATGAAACGATGAAATGTGGACACACTCTTGCAAACTTAAGCCTTTACATTCAAAACTATAGTACACATAAAGTTTACAAATGAACAATGCACACTTATCGAAAACAGAAGGGTAGCACAAACAGATATAATAAAAGATGAAACCGAAAAATCGCAACTATTACGATAGCTCGAAAAGTTTCAGCACTTTTAGAACTGATGGGTAAATTTGTGTTTTCCTGCAAACACTACTTTCACCAAAAATTGAAGATTTCGGAGAACAGTGTGACATCGTGTTAACTGATTTGGTTTTGGTTCATTACTCTGATACATCGGCAATGTGGAAGACGTAGCAGTTTTTAGTTATTGTGCTCAATGCACAGAACAGCAAAACAGACAAACATGAAGATCACTACCTACACACAGGACGAACACCCAAAATAAATCAAAATGTGCATATACTTTGGCATGTAAATCAAACAACTTAATCAATCAAAAGTGCTTCAGTAATTAATATTCACAGGGGTTAATTACTATTGACCTTATTTGTTGAAAGGATCCATTGTAATTTTTCAGCGCGTGGCCTCCAAAGTCAGAACCAAAAACATTCATAATAACTTCAATGTCGTTCAGTACAGCAATTTCGGCATGAAACTAAACACAAATGCTAATGATAGCAATGATGATGACGACGACGATGCTGCTGCTACTGATGATGATGATGATGATGATGATGATGATGATGATGATGATGATGATGATGATGATGATGATAAAACCACTCAGAACTTATCCTTTACTTCAGCATATTGTGCAATGCGGATGTCAAATTATACTGCAAGGCTTGCTTTCATGTAGTTTTGAATACCACTCATGTCACAAAGCGTTTTCCTGGAAATGTATTTTTTTGCTTGCACTCTACTGAATGTACATTTAAAAACACGCAACATCTAAACAGCAGCACTATTATAACACATCTGCTTTTAGAAAAATCATTCTATAAACATGAGTAGCGGTTTCTGCTCAAATAACTGCATTTAACATTCAGTTCCCAATATAACAAATGGAATGTGAGGACATCTCTAGAAGATACCTGACACACTCTCATTGGATGTCTATAAACCAGCACAAGCTGCTTTTCAAGGTCTTTGCTCAGGGAATATCCATCATTCAATGCGTACGCCTTAACCAAAACAGATGAATTACATTAAATGAATGGTATATCCAAAAAACAAAAAAGACATGGATAGAGAAAACAATGTTCACTGAAAATTATCAACTTAAGATAAACCCAGTGAAGGTGTATTTTTAGGATGACAGATTTAAAGCTTCACTCTCCTGCAAATTAGCAGGAAGCTGCTGTTATAATCCGAATTATTATGTAAATGTCGTGGTGTTCAAAATCCCCAGAGGCGTACAACTATAGTGGTTAGGAAATTTGCACAAAACGCATCTTCTATACTTCCACTACTCCTGAAGTAAAAATCATCACAATTTGTCAATCCATTCACTTTTCTTACCATTTCAAGTGGAACAATTAATGAGGTAAAATCCTGCCCAAGAACTTTACATCAATGTAGGTGGTAACCATTTTGATTTAAAGGCTTTAACACTAGTATTCCAGTAGTACTCGGGATTGATTGCTGTGGAGTTGTAGTGATTTTTCATTTTCATAATTATAAAACACTCCACCTAACAACATGACAGAATAGTTACTCATTTCAAGCTTGCCTGATCCTGCATGACAGTGTCAGCGATTTTCCATACTGTACAACAACACGACAGCCTGGAAAATTATGGATATTCTGTTCAACCGCCAGGAGCATGATCATGGATGTACCACTTCTTACGTTGGGTAACTTCGTGTTGGTTTAAACATATTTTTATGTCAAAATAAAGCAATTGGATTTCACGTTATGGTTCCTACATGATCTTGTATAAGTATTTTGGTGGATCTTAAGGTCAGGAAAATACCATAAATAGTTCGTTGTCTATAGATCACATGTTCGTGTACGATTTGTTCAGGGAAACCTGAGAATATTCATTATAATGAAACAAGTTTTGACTCACAAAAGTTCATTTTCTCTGTTGTTTGATTCATTTGTCTGATATATTCAGCTATCGGACACATTTCTAAGGGAACAGATGGTGTCATTATATCGCATTTGCACTGTATATTACATCTAAGGATACAAAGCGAAAAGTTTGCGCATGTTCCAAACCCCAGGAAAGGGTGGAACACTATTTATCACAACTACATCGTCTGAAATCCGAAAAATCATTTCATTGTAGCCGAATTAACTGCATGATGTCAAATTGGTACCATGTTAGACCACCATAACATTGGACCTGTGTACTGTCTCTTGCTTTAATACCAAAAACATATGTGGACGTCAGGCTTCAACTGACATCATGTAGCCATTGTGGGTACTCCCTTTGATACCGTCAAATTTATATTCAATTGGGTGGTTTTATCATCCACAAGGTGAAGGCAAGCAGCTGTCATCACATAAAAGCTATGTCCCATAATTTACGGCTGCGAAACATGCTTGATGGTTCCCGCTGATGACCTGTTCATAAAGTCATGTGGTTGCTGAGGCCTATGACTTTTCACATTTTGAATCGAACGTGATAATATGCTACTCATTTTATAGGTTTAGCCTCAGACAGTGCCTGGAAAGGCTATGGAGAGTAGAAAAACTGGATTGTGGTATTATTTGGCAGTTAGAACTAGATCGTAAATGTGGCATTGTTAATCCTGTAAAAACAAAACAAAACAAAAAAAAACGCACACAGATTATATATATATATATATATATAACACCAATGAGTACTATTATAATCGCAGTTGGGAAGGAGGACATAGCCGGCAAACAGCATGGCAGTAAGTGCATCTCAGATGTTGCCACTGGCTTATTTTATTTTAATTTCGCCTTATAACTATTGCACTGTTACACATGTTACAGGATATAACTGGCTTATCAACAATTAGATAATATCGCCATTCGTTATTTAAGTGTGGAACATGCAGCATGAAGTATAACGTCGAGCCAGCACTACAGTGTGTAAATGTGGAATTTACAGGTAATATGAGTTCTTTCTTTTAGTGTGTGTGTACCTTTGTCATCGTGAATTGGTACAATATTCACATATGATGGGGGAGGGGGGCTGGCAAACAACTCCCAATATTTCTTGAAAGAAAACAATTCTACAGGGGGATGGCATCTTAGTTTTCTCAACCTCAAAGTTCTTGCATGTAGACTCATGCCCGAGGATATTCTTTTCTAATGTAAATGGACTCGTACAATGTGCACAATAGTTTGGTCTACTACGAAGGTACACATGACATATTCTTTATCCATTTGTAGTGTCCATTTTCAGTAGAAGGAATCAACATGTTCAGGAAATATGTCTTTACCGTCCAGTCCCTACACATTGACAGAAATAGATGGGTTCAACTGTTCAAACTTGGCAATATCTGTAGTTTTCATTGGGAAGGCAAGTCCACTAAAATTGAGTTCATGCACATGATTTACTTTATTATCCAAGGTGGTCAACATGACCTACCTGGATGCACAGCTGGCAATACAGCGGATATGAACATTTATTATCTTTATTTTTTACATTTACAATAGCATTGGTTTTTTTTCTCAACCAGCTTGGTGTTGGAGTATTTGTTGATCCATGCCCTGGCTGAAAGCTAACTGCCTTTTTGATTATTCCTAAAGCTGATC